>OZ010614.1:35819538-35894538 GCA_963932145.1 Acanthosepion lycidas | reverse complement strand
ACAGTGGTTGTACCAACACTTTCGGATTTTGTGATATATGGTGCGATGGGTAAATTGTCACCATGTTATATTTTTAATTTCATGCACGTGTACATGTTTTTGATTTTGTTGACTGCACAGTATAGTAGGATCAGTTGGGCACCATCTGTGAGAAAAAGACAATCCTGACACAATTCACTCCATTTGGAAATGGCATGCTGTACAGCCTGACATTTGTGCTGGAAGATCCAATATGAACATTTCAAAGTGCTTGGGTGTCAATCTGATGACAGTGCAGAGGATTCGGAAAGAGTTTGATAAGTCTAATGGTGATTACAAAGGTGTTCACTAGTGATGGTGGTGTTATACCTCCATTCATCTTCCCCCACAAGGTCTCGGACTCAATACAGAGACTTACTTCATGTCCCTTGAGGGTCAAGAGGGTGGCTAGCAAGAGGTCTCTGCACCATGCTCGTACACCTGACCATGAAGAACACCTACTGTAGGTTGTTAGTGATGATCCAGGTATCAGCACAAGTGGCTCTAGCATGTCATACATCTCATAGTACTGCATGGAGGGTACTTCAAGAGCAGCTCCTGTATTTGTATCATTTGCAATGTGTTCAGGGTCTTTTGTTTTCTGATCAATCACCACAGTGAACTTTTGCCGATGGTTTATTGCACAAACTTCTGATCTGTTGCCTGTCTCTTCAGTCTTATTTATGCAATCAATATTTGTTGGCAGATTGGAATCCCCGTAGTACAATACAGGCCAGACACCAGCATCAACTTATGATTAATGTGTGGGCTGGAATTGTAGGAAACTGTCTAGTAGATTCATATGTTCTCCCAGCATGTCTTACAGGAGCTGTGTACAGGGACTTTATTTCAAACACACTTCCAGACTTGCTGGAGGATGTGCCCCTGCTAATATGAAGATGCATGTGGTTCATGCATGGTGGGACTCCAGCACATTTTGCTCACATTGTTTGCAATGTACTGGCTGACATCTACCATGAAAATGGTTAGGTAGGGGAGGACTGGTTTCATGGCTTGCATGTTCCCCTAACCTCAGTTGTTTGGATTTTTATTTGTGGGGCCAGCAAAAACAATTGGTCTATGGAGCAGACATTAATAATGAAGTGATGCTTAATCAACATGTCATGGGGGCCTGTGAAACCATTTGACACAAAGTAGGGAGTATTTGAAAGGGTCTGCCAGTTAATGTTCTGATGAGTGTATGTATTTCTAGAGGACATTTTGAACATTTGTTATGAGTTGCTGTAGTGAGGTACAAAGATGGCCTTTTTGGACACATGTTTATATGAACATTTTACCTTGTTTTGGTGTGAGGAACCCCGTCCCTAATGTTTGTAAAAGTATTTTTGATATCCCCATCTGTGTGTGTGTATATATATATATATATATATATATATATATATATATATATATATATATATATATATATATGTGTGTGAAAATATTGTAGAAAATAGGAAAGAAACTGGTTTGGTAAATAATCCAAAGTTCCTTAGTATTTTTGTAATTATTTTTAAAAAATAGTGCTCGATACGAAAGTAGAGCATAAATATAATTATTTATTTAAAAATATGATTCCAACTCGCTACATAAGAGGTCTCATGTTTCAAAACAAGAGCTGAAAACTTCAAAATAATATTTGAACTAACTTGAGTTAATTCAAATATTATTTTGAAGTTTTCGGCTCTTGTTTTGAAACATGAGACCTCTTTTGTAGTGAGTTGGAATCATATTTTTAAATAAATAATTATATATATATATATATATATATATATATATATATATATATATATATATATATATATATATAAAAAAGGCTCAGTTCATCAGACCTACAAATTTGTAAGTCTGGTGAATTGGGTTGTGATTATGATTCCAATGTAATAAATTATAATCATGGAATATTAGTATTTGAGCCTTTTATATTCTTGCTCTGTCTTTGACATAGAGCTCTACATGGATTCTACCCTCTTGAATATATATATATATATATATATATATATATATATGATTGATACAAATATAAAATTTGTCACTTAGCTGATAGATATAATCAGCACCTTGACTCCTGAGTTTTGTAAACAAGCTTTTTGTAATTGTTCAGTCCACTCCTCGGGAGGTTTCAGTAATTGACTGCGGATTTTCTCATTTTTGTTATTTGTTAAATAAGTTAATAATTTATGCACTACTTATTGTTTAAGTATAATGGCAGCTTAAAAAAAAATTAAGACAACAATTCAAAGGTAACCTAGAATTCTGAGAACTTCTGCTTTGCATTAATAATAGAATTTGTTTTTGTATATCTAATGGTATATCAACTCCTTATGGGTCATTTAATGCAGCAATTTAATTTTCCTGTGAGCATTAGTAATTTCTTTTACAAAAAAATGTATTGCTGGTAATATTTTCCTTCTTTCTTACAAAAATGTATTGCTGGTAATTTTTACTTTTTGTAAAAAAATTTTTACTATGTATTGGCACCTTCACTATAAAAAAAAATGTATTTCTACACTTTCATAGTGTTTTGATCCCAGTTTGGGAGTTAACTATTTGCCCATAGCTGAAACCCTAACAGGTGCTACCACCCTGGGTCAGGGTGGACCTGCAAACAGTAACCATTAAAAGCTCATTCCACACTCCTCAAAACTTCCTGATCAGAAGTCTTGCTTCCAGAAATAGTTTATCATCATATCCAGGACGAAAAATAATAGAATTCATAATAGAATTAAAACCTGAGATTTTGAAGGTTATATTTGGACCAAATATAAAAGTGTGCATTGATTATTCCCATCACAAATTAAAGAATTAATAATGGCACTCTTTAAAGAAAGATGTTAGCATTAAAAATTTTACAAAATCAAATGAGCAGATAGAAACCGGATACTATCTTAATGAGCTGGCTAGTTCATTTATAGGATTAATTAATTTTGTTACTTCTAATTAATGAGTAAGAGGGTTCAGTCCTTCATCTACAGAGGTGGAGCAAAATGGGAAGGTCTATTGTTTATCATTTTAATATTGATTCTTGTTATGTTAGTAAATTACATTCATTAATTTCAGGCTTAGAGGCTTCAGAAAACACAGGAGTCTATTCTGTTTAAGAAGCTGAACATCAAAATGTTTAAGATTTTGGCAAAGTTTAACATACATAATCACCCAAAAAATGGTGTGTGCTGAAAGGACATTTGTTATTTCTGTAGAGTAGGTACCTCCAAAACATAAACAAACCATGGAGAATATGCAGCAGAGGCACCTGGCCAAATGCAGCAGAGGCACCTGGCCAAATGCAGCAGAGATATTTGAAACATGGATGAATGGTAGATGCATAAATAGTTATCCCCCACTCCCCCCAAAAAAAGATACCTGAGGTTTAACATTTTTTTTTTTAAAATGCAAATCTCTCTTGAAGTTTTTTTAGTTTTAATTTCAAGCTAATGAATTAAATTTAATATTTCCTATAAGCAAGATACTTTATTCTATTTCAAAACTAATTTAAATTGACTGGAAGGTTTTGCAGTTACGATTATTAAATATCGCATTTATTTAATATCAATATCACCTAACTCGTACAAATTAATATTGAAAATTAAGAGATTTAAAATTTTGTAAATTATTCTAATTAAAAAAAAAAAAAAGAAAAAGTAATGTAAAAATTCATTATTCATCGAAAAATCTTTTCTTAAGACAATAGTGCCATAATATTTTATTCATAAAAGCAATTAAAAACTTTTCCAATTAAATAATGTCTTAGTTTTATTGCATTTTTTTATTTTATGATTCAGAACAGATCTTTTGTAACTTGGGGTCTTGTTTTGCAAAATAAAATTGATGATTTAAATTATCTAAGGACTTCTGCTTCTAACTAATATAAACATTAAGCATACAAAAACTAATTCCATAAAATTAAATAAGGTGGTGGATGTCTTAGTAAAATTTTCTAAAAAGAAAAAAATTTCTAAAATAATTTAATTCACTTTCATTTCTGAAAGTTTCACTAAAATCCGACAATTTAGTTTTTGCAAGAACTTCCAAATCTGTGTTTGTTACCAAAAAAAAAAAAAAAAAAAAAAAAAGCTAAAATTTCCTATACTAAACTTTAGTCCTCACAGTGATGCAAGAAAAACAAAACTTTTCACCAAAATTTCAAATGTTCCAAAAAGGGTAAAAAAAAAAAAAATATAATAATAAATTTTTTTTTGGTCTTCCCTCTTAATAATAACAAAGATTTTGATGATAAAGCTTTGTTTTTAAGTTTTGCACATTTTTTTCATCATTTCATCAAAATTTTTTTGTATTAAAAAAAACCCCCAAAAAAACTGTTAATGATTTTTAATACATAACCAGTTCACTGCCTTTAACCTTAACCCCTAACCCATTTCACACTTCCAACAGTTGGTAAATATCACCCCATAGTAGAAAATGAATAGTAAATACCATACTTTAATAGCACCTTTTGCTTTTATAACAAACATGAATTTGTTCTTCCTTTGCACCCTGTTGCTATAAAATGAGGAAATCCTACCCCTTCTCTTTTTCCGTTTAGTTAGTAAAATATAGAAACTAGTTATAATGGATTGGCATAATGTTAATCTTTATTTCTCGATCTTGCTTTGTAAAACACAAAAATATCCCATCATAATCAGCCAACACTCCTTCTTTCCTCCCTCCCTCTCTCTTTCACATTTTATAAGTTTTTATCGTTTTAATTTTTTTTTCTCTCTATGACTGATTTTGTTGCCAAGATTTGGATCTCCTTTCATTTGACTTTGTGGCTATAAATACTTCCAATCAACTGAGTAGCTGGTTTTAAGTTTGCACGATATCACTTTCAGTTTTAATGAATGAACATAATTTTGAAAAACAAAAAAATATGACACTGTAAAAGCTCATTTAGCTGACATTGTGAAAATCAATTCTGGCAATTGCTTCAGTTGAATTTTGAGACTTAAATTTTGTAAACCTGCCTTCCTGTATTTCATTCGTCTCTTTCAAAATAATTATTCAACAGATAGAGGCACAGATTTAGGTTAAGATCTATGAACTTGTTCAGGTTTTTATTAATTCCACTCATTTTAGTTTGGATCCGAAATACTAAAACATGTTAAATTAGGTTAAGCTCAGGATTTTAGGGACATTTTCTATTAGTTTTCCTACTAAACTTGAGAAACTTTTTTTTCCTAAAAAATTGTTTGAAGGGAAAGACTTTTTTATAAATTTCAGCTGAAAACATTACCAGCTTGTAGGGAAACAGCTAATATTACCATAACCATTTGTAATACAAAGCACGAGGCTTCAAATGTTGGACATCTCTGAAGAATTAAACTCACTGCAGTACTAATGATATTTACTCAGCATAGTAGTGTGACACCAAGTGAGGATTGAGCTTGCTGTAGTAGTAATTATTCCCCCCCCCCCCTACCCAATTTGCCCTGAGCAAGGCAATAATGCTACTGGGAGTGAAAGAGAACAAGAAGACTTTAGAAGGAACCAGGGAAACCCAATCTTAAACAGGAAACAAGGGATAAACCTCTATTATTGCTCAAAAGTCCTGGGAGGAGTGTGAACCAGGCAATGAACAAAGCTATCTAGTTCAGTGTGGCACATGGCCACAAATATGGGTGAGCACTCAGTATGGATTTGTGGTGAACATAGAAAGTGAGCCAGAGTGGCTTGCATCTGGTGCAAAGGAAAATAAGCATCTTACCTCAACATATGACACATGGCATTAGCAGTTTTGCTCTTTGGAAATGGCATTATTTTCCTGTCTTGTGATTCCAGCAGTTTGTGCAGTAACAAGGGTCTTTTGTACAATTTGGCATGGTTTGACCAATAACAAGTTGTGTGCTGATTGGTTGGACTGGAGTAAGCTATTTGCTTGGGTAACTGAGAAAAAAAAAATCGAAGATTGCTGATTGGTTGGTCAGCCATGTTGGCCTGATAAGAGAGCTGAAGCAGTGAGAAGGGGAGAATGGTTTTACTTTTTGAAGTGTGTCGAAGGCAAAAACGACAGATTGAACCAGCGGTATCTTAAATTGTATGAATGACAATCAAGTAATAGACTCATTTAAACTACAGGATTAAAGTCATAACAATAGTTAATGTATGTTGTAAAAATCTGACAGAAATGCATTTGAATAGCGACAGATGCCTCTTAAAAGTTTAAAGTATTAATAAACCAGGAAAATTAGAAGAGTGCTGAACTATGATGCAATATGAATCCTCCAATATGGACAATTTCCACACAGATGAAGAGGACATTTGAGGCAATAGATGTGTTCAACAGATGGCTGTTAAGAATACCATGGATAGAACATATGAGCAAGAAGGAATTTTAGAGAAAAATAGAAATGAAAAATGAGACTAGTACTTAGAATCAGAAGGGGACAATTGAAATTTCTGGGATGCATAGTGAGAAAAGAGGGCTTGAAAAATTTGATGCTCAGAGGACATATTGAAGACAAGAGGCAGAAGGTAGCATTATGTAACCCACCTAATAAGTTGGATGACAGAACAGGAACTGGGAGGGATAGTAAAGGAGGAGATATTGCCTAGAGCTACAAAGGATAGAAATTTTTGGAGAATCATTATTACCCACGTCCTGAAGGGACATAGCACATAAGATAACTAATGTATCTTAAATTTAAGATTTGGATGTACATTATGAAAGGTTGGGAAGTATCAGGATGGATCGGTCTAAACTAAAGCTGTTCTGCTATCAATCTGTTGGTGCACAGATTAAATGACCCCTTTGGAAATATACTTATAAAATCTCTATCCACTGGTTTTTGTATTGATGGTGTACAGATTACACCATTTTGTTGATCTTCAAAATATTGCGAGCTTAACATGAACACAAATGCCAGGATCGATCCCCCCCCCAAGACTTTTGAAAGCTCAAATACAATTTTTCCCTATTAAGTTTATTTTATGTTTAATTAAAACCTGCAGATTGGATATTTGGAATTCCTGTCCTAATGATGGGCTGACCCCCCCCCCTTATTTTGCACAAATATTTCTTCAAAATCTCCCTCCTTGCAAAATACCCTTAGTGATACTCTATAGATCACATAGGTCACAGTGAAAATTGAGATTGCCAAGAAGTGATCCCATTGGTAGTTTGAATTTTTCTCTATGACGATTATTAGCAAAAGTGAAATAACATTGGTTTTTCAGAAATGAGCAAATCTTTATAATTTTATCTATCTGCAAGAAAAGATTAGTTTTTGATTGTAATTAATAAAAAAAAAAAAAAAAATTTTTTTTTTTTCTTGATTTTTAATTTTTTTTTTTTTTTAATTTAAGCCTTTGTAACATATAAGCAAAGATTCAAATTCAAAGTAATATATCAGACTATGGATTAATTGTCTTTTCTATTTCAAGAAATGCTACTATAAAAATTTAAGGTTTTATTTTTGAGAAACTAAAAAAAAGTAAATAAATGAAATCAAATTTAAGTTCTAATATTTAATAGCAAATTCATTTAATTTTTAATTTCTTAAAAAAAAAAGTTAATATTTGGAATTACCAGCAATAAATAAATGAAAATTGTCAGTTGCAGTAATTCAATGTTTTAAGAAAATTATATGAATTCTGAAAGAACTCAGCCAAAAATGCCACTAAATATTTTAAAACTATTTCACAAGTGAATAAAAAAAAAATTTTTTTTTCACTTTTTTATATTTCCTTATTTGTGCTGTTATGCAGATGGCCACAAGAGATCTCTGCTGCTCTTCATGTGTCCTTCCTTGATAAATGACACCACCCTCACAAACCATTTACTTATACTTTCATTTGATACTCCTCCCAATCATATATGTATAATCATTTTCATTATTAAACTTTTTCTGTTCTCTTCAGGCCACCCGGCAAAGTGAAGTCGCCTGCCTCCCTCGTAGAGAGCTCACTGTTAGAGAGTGAAGCGTCAGTCTTAGCTACGTTCGACTTTCTAGCTACAGATAATGTTGTCGACATTGAAGATGATAATTTAAGGTATTGTACTGTGTTGAAAAGTGTGGTTTGTGTGAAGTTCATACTCCTCCCTTCACACTTGTGCATTTGTATGTCTGTCCACCTCTGTTTGTCTAATGTCTGTCCACCTCTGTTTGTCTAATGTCTGTCCACCTCTGTTTGTCTAATGTCTGTCCACCTCTGTTTGTCTAATGTCTGTCCACCTCTGTTTGTCTAATGTCTGTCCACCTCTGTTTGTCTAATGTCTGTCCACCTCTGTTTGTCTAATGTCTGTCCACCTCTGTTTGTCTAATGTCTGTCCACCTCTGTTTGTCTAATGTCTGTCCACCTCTGTTTGTCTAATGTCTGTCCACCTCTGTTTGTCTAATGTCTGTCCACCTCTGTTTGTCTAATGTCTGTCCACCTCTGTTTGTCTAATGTCTGTCCACCTCTGTTTGTCTAATGTCTGTCCACCTCTGTTTGTCTAATGTCTGTCCACCTCTGTTTGTCTAATGTCTGTCCACCTCTGTTTGTGTGTGATATGCTTTTATCTTTATGGTAATAATAATAAATACATGTAAATGTTTCACTGCAGTATTTAATTTTTTTTTTTTTTTTTTTTTTTTGTTTAATTAATTCACCAATAAAGTGATAATGCCACTATGATGCAAGAGGCTACCCAGAAATGAAACAGAGTAAGGAGGAACCAGAAACCCACTCTTAAATAGGAAACAAGTGATAAAACATCTACTCCTATTCAAAATACTGTGAAGGAGTGTGAATTAGATGATAGTCAAACCTATCTATACTCTTACTGAGGAGAAAAAAAACAAACCCAAAAAACTTCATTCTTTTTTTTTCTTAGAGGAAGCATTGTCAACCATTATCATTTTTGAATACCAGTTTATTTTTATTTTGTTATTTTTCACTGCAATTTAGACCATCAATTAATGACAATGTTTAGGCAGGATGGAATATTACCTGCATTCCTTTTGCTGCAAGGAAACCTGGTTGAACCCAACAGCTTGCAGAATATCAAATATAATCTTTTAATTTCATCCCTATTCAGAATTAATAATAATAATGTTATTTATGCTACATGTTTTTCACAATGTCTCGGCTGTTGTACGCTCTGGCCTCCTTCAGACGATATTTGTTGGAATTTTGAACTGAACCCTTTTCTTTCAACCACGTGGGTTGATTATTCTAATTCCACATGTCATGCCTTTGGATATCTCAGTTTTGGTTAATTCCCCTTAATGACTCAAACTCTCCAAGTTTTTATTCTCTCTGCTGTGGCCAGGGATTGAACTCACAATTCTTTGGATTGTCACTTTTGGGTCAATCGATGCATTTATCCACTGAATATGGCAATAAAGATGAGGGCAACAGCCCGAACATTAATCTCAGAAATAAAGACAAATAATTTTTATGTTTCAACTACTATAAAAAAATATTGTAATTGATAGATATTTTGATAATATTCAATCTATGACCTGGCTTTTTCCCAATCTCAACTTTCCGAAAGGAATTACTACTTTCCCAAGCCGACATACAAAATATACAAATCTCTTCTAAAAATCTTGTCAGCATTAAATAACCCTCAAGGTCGTTATGCCATAGAACAATATAAATCCGAACCCTATAACAATGTAAAAATAATTTCAAGTGATATTTCAATGTTATATCAAGTTAACGGATATCTGTATTAGTAAATACGGGTTGACAGTCCCATATTTGAACATCTGAAAACAATATTTCTACAATGGAGTTTAAAGTTTAAAGCTTATCTACTTTATGCATGGCTCTTAGGTATGATGTGGCAACAGGTGTCATGATCAGCCTTACTCCCCCAGCCTGGCTGAGTGACCCGAACCTGCCAAACGTCAGTTGTTGCCAAGTGCTCATATTGGTAGACGTGAGTGTACTGTTCACTGATTTATTTTTTCTTTTTGTAATTTGACTTTATACATTGAAAATTAAAAACAAAAAAAAAAAAACTGCAGATATTTTTAGTTTATCATTTGATGCTGTTCATTTTTAAGGTATACAGGGCATTTTTTTTGTCTGAAATAAATAAAATTTATTCATTACATATGGTCTTAATTATCTATTTCATTTATCAATATATTATTCTATAAATAAACTGTAATAATATTTGTAGTCTTTGTCTTTAGCCCTCGTGGTGTGAGTATTCATATGTTCTTGCTGCAATATTGTTTGAATTTTGGAAAACCAAAACATAAGTGGCCCCAAGGATTTTGGATATGGGATTGTGTACCTGTATTGTCAATTATAATTTGTAATGACACATCTTTTGAGAAGTACAATTAAATTATTTAAGTCCTCTTATACAGCCAACAGTGGTAATTCATGAATGAAATGGAAGTGAATAGTATATGTAAAGGGAGTGCTGAAAAGTTGATTTGTATACGAAAGTGGTGCTTTTATGGTAAAAGTAAATAACGTCAGATCAAAAAAAAAAAATCCATTTAAAACGCACACACACAGTCATCCACAGACTGTTTTGCTGGATCACAGCTCATTGTGTGGCTAAACATCCGATCCCATATATATATATATATATATCTCCTACACGCACACATATATATGGGAAAACAATATTTTTTTTTTTTATATGATGAACAATTTTAAGGGAAAGAAGTATTACAAAGAAGAAAGTTTTTGTGACACGTTTTGACCTTTAGGTCATCAGACTAAATAACAATGTATTAAGTCAAAAATGTATAGAAAGTGCTTTAATTGCTAGATCATCCACAGTAAATTTGCATCCAGGTTCTTACATTTCAGCATTCTTGGCGGGTGTTTTAGTATCACAATGTAAGATATTTAATAACAAAAGTGATGGAAACAAAAAGAAAAAGCATGTAAATTAAATCAGTTAGATTATATCACCAAAACATAAATTTAAAAATTTTATATTCTCAACATCTCTCTTCTTCATGGGCAGTTGCATCAACATAAACTTCACTTTAGTCCAATGAAGTTCTAAAGGATGAATTGTGACACATGCATGTATATATACACACACACACACCTCTCTCTCTCTCTCTCTATATATATATATATATATATATATATATAAGAATACACTATCCACTGACATGAGGTGGAATAAATACATTGAATCAATAGCTTCATCTACCGCAAGGAAAGTTGGCTCTGTGTCTTTCAAATCTATCGATCAACCATCTGTCCTTGCATAGAATATTGCTGTCATATATGGTCTGGTGTTCCTGCTGTACATCTTGAGTTTCTTGACAAAATCCAGACAAATATGCAAAATAATAGGTCCTGATCTGGCATCTAGTCTACAATCACTGTCGCACAGATGTGCCGTGGTGTCTCTTCTACAAGTATTTTCATGACAACTGTTCTGACAAGCTACTTTTGCCTGTTCCCAGACTATATGAATTTAAATGAGTTACCAGGCTGGCATCTAAACTGTTAAATGTAACTGTCCTTCTCAAACAGCTTCTCCTGCACTTCCCATCTGTGAAATTCCCTTCCCCTTACTTGCTTCCCTGATGACTATAATCTTTAAATATTCAAGTGTAATGTCAATCGATATCTGACACCCTGAGCTTGTTCCCCATCCTTCTCTGTATCCTTTCCTCAAACATACCCCTTTACTCTTGTTCTCAAACCTCTATAACCCCTTACATGCTAGTGGCACTCCCACTTTGCTTGGGGTGAATTGCCTTAAACAAAACAAACAAAAAAAACAAACAAACACTAAAACTGCAAAAATGACATCATGCTCATGTGACAGTGCAAACATTCAAAACTCAGGTTCAAAATAAATTCTAAAGATGCAATTTTTTCTTGATTTCATCCTGAGCAAGGCAATAAAGCCACTAAGATGCAAAGGGTTACTGAGTATTACAGAAAATGAGAAAAAGAAGAAAAAGTACTATTAAGGATAAAGGACAATAAAAGAACAAGAAAAGAACAAGAATTGACAGAAGCTAACAATTGCATTTAAATTTTTGAAGATCAAAGTTGATTGGGAAGCAAGATGTCGAAAGTGAATTCTACAAGTGAGAAATGCTATAGAAGAATATGTAAGCATAGAACTTATGGTTACATCTAGACATTTCAATTGTAAATTGATTAAACTTTGTCGGCAATCTAGTACTGCACTTAAATTCATAAAGTCTTGGTACCATAGAGCAAAGTTCATCAGAACAATTACCATGAGATTTTCATCTAATTTTTCTCGGTAATGAAAAAAGTCAATTGAAAGCTACGGGTTCTTAGGAGCAATGGATGCAAATTAACATTTCTTTAATATATTCAACATCAGGATGTAGAAACTAATCTGCTACCATAAAAGATTTGTTAAAAATATAAAAGACATAACTTGTCGGATAACTTATTTGAAAAAAATATATATTATTATTTGGCATTGTTAAGATTGGTGAGAAATGTGATTTAAAACTCTGTCATAAGTCCATAATTCTGGCCCTTATTATCAAAAAGGATTATATAAAGGATTGTCTGACACTCTTTCTAAAATTTGACCTAATGACCAAATATCAGATCAAGTTTGAATTTCATTTTAAATGTTTAATAATAGGTTTAAAATTTACAATAAAATGTTACTTGGACTTATGGCCATATCACATTGAAATACTGGTTCTTATATGATCACTGAAGTTAAGCAATGTTGAGCCTGGTCAGTTACCTAGACAGATGACCTCTTGGGAATACCAGGTGCTCTAAGCTTGGATGTGTGCATGGTGTAATGGATAATGGCTCGGAATTGTTAATTGGAGAGCAAAGTTCCAATTCCAGTTGGGTACATTATACAGTGTAACCCGGATATAAGAGAAACCTGGATATAAGAGATTTTCTCTGGTCCCAAATTAGAGCCATACTTACCTAAACAAAATAGACCAAACGCGGATATAAGAGACTTCTTCTCCGGTACCGACAACTCTCTTATATCCGGGTTACACTGTATTTGCTTATATGTAAATACTCTTGGTAAAGGTATGAGGGCACTTCTTCTACCTCCAAGTTATGAGTTAATTCGTAGGACTTAGATCAGTAAATCATTATCCCCAAATATTAGGTTGGTGCAAAAATAATGTCGTTTTCTCACATGTGACAAAACGACATTATTTTTGCACAACATAATAATTCTAATCTTAAAATATTTTCTGATTTTAAATAACATGCAAAAAGGTTGATAAGCTGTAAAAAAAAAAAAAAAAGAAATTGGTCACACTATCTTGGGCTGAAAAATTGTCAGCGTACATAATTTCTCATATATGTTTCCTTTTCATTTTTTAGAGTACAAATTGGATAAGAATACGACTACTGCATTTTATGTTCATTATATATAAAAACACTTTTTTTTAATAAAAATCTTATATTTACAAAATTTCAACTTATTTAAAAATTTCTAATGGGATAGGCAAGAGGAATAAGCAGATGTCTATTAAATTTATGTAGGAAAAGGGATCTTCAATTAGTATTTTGATTTTTCCCAATGGATTGTGAATAAGTGGCTCCTGCCAACTGTATCAGTCACGTTGAACAACTGTAAGTATTAGTATTACCGAGGGACAATTACTTGGTGAAATGCTACTTTATGTAGAAGCAGAAAAATGATTGCAAAAATTTAGCTTTTTTTAAATGTTTTTTTTTTTTTTACTTTTATCTCTTTAAAGGTTTTTTTCTACTCCTTTAAATCTTTTTTTTCTTTTTAAATAGTTGATTTTGCCGTGTGTGTTTATCTAAAAAAAAAAATAAATAGGCTAAAATTCACCATCATCCCTGCCGTGTGGCGACAGCTTAGTGGTAGAATCTCCAACTGACACCAATTCAGTTGGGTTTCAATCCTAGCTAGAGGCAACCGGATGTCTAGCCACACTGAAGAGCTGTGAAACAGCAAAACAGTCTGTCTGTGGATGACTTTATATATATATTTCTTTTTTTTTTTTTTTTTTTTTTTTTTTTGTAGTGATGAAAATGAAGATGGCATTGCTGCTGATGACGAATCTGAAGAAAGAGCAGAAAAACAAAGAAATTTTAAGGTAAATATTGGACTTATTTTCATTTTCTTCCTCTACCTGTTTCTCTATCAATTCCATCTCTATTTATTTACCTTTACTTGTATTTCAATTTGATTTCATTGGTTTAAAAAGTGAAATCTCTTCCCTTTTTTTTTCCCCTCCTCCCTCAACAGCAGACCATTGGTAACGAAAGCATGGCTGGCATGGAAGATGTGTTAGCCGACCCAGAGACAGAAGAGGTCCTTGCAGAATTTGACTTCTTAGTATCTGAAAGTGGAGAAGGAGCTGGAGAGGCTCGAAGCCAAGGTGATGGCACTGAATGGGGTAAATATTACCTAAAAAGGAGAAAAATTAAAGACAAAAAAAAACAAAAAACTGAGTGTATGTGTGTGTGTGAATTGTATGCCTTTCATAATTTTTGCTGTTAATTTGTTTTAATTTTCTGGGTTTTTCCTTTTTCTTTGTTTTTATTATATAATCGCACTGACTTGCCTCATTTGTTTTTTCCTTATTATTTATCTAGCCTCATATTCTTGTTACATATTTTAACAAGTTTCCTAAGAAGAATAAGAATATATATTTTGAGATTATAGTAAAAAAAAAAATTGTAAAGTTTTCATAAGAAAATTTGAGGAGATATAATTCTTATAGTTCAATTTTTAAGTGACAAAGCCATATTTTTGAAAATGGAATATTTCCAATGAAGCAAAATCATATTGAAAAACTTTGTTATAGATTTAAGTTTAAGCATAATATGAGGTTAGATAAATATTTTCAAAATACATTGCTATGATTCAGCTGTTTTGATTATTTTTTTTTTTTTTTTTGTATTGTTTTTTTTTGTATTTATTTTTTTGTGTTGAGTTACTAATAAATAAACATGCACACTCATGTATACAGATTGCAAATAGTTTCTCTTTTAAATTTAAACCTCCAGTGGATTTTATTTGTGCATGAAGAGTTCAAAATCATAAAGCTACTAGGTTTGCGCAAAAGTTTTCAGCAAGAAATGTTTTCACTTGTATAATCCCTCTCCTTTTTCAAAAAAAAGTGGGCACTGGAAACCTTTTGCACACACCTAATATTTAACTATTACAGTTTCTGGTTCAAATGTTTTGTTCTTCAGCAAAATTCTCAATTAAATTGACCACCCTGTAAATAGTGTTGGTTCCCATGAAAGGAAGCTGTGAAGAGCCCAAATTGCCCATGCCCTGAAGTGACTGGGCATATTATCTATGGAAGTGATCTTGGCTGCTAATTATATGTAATGTATATTGCAGAAAGGGATGTGTAAGTAATTTGCACAACCTGTTGGCACTCATCGTATCAAGTAAAAAGGCTATGCGCCAAAAACTAAAGCTATGAAAATAATGATAGAAATATTGACTTTAATAGTCGCTTTAAATAGTGCCTTCATAAGCCATAAATGATTGGCTGATATTTTAATCCTATTAAAACTTAAATTTCAAGAAACCACCTTCAACATGACCATCATGTCCATGTGCAGACATTATTTGTGCTTATAACATGTCTTCATTCTTCTTTACTTTTGACTTGTATTACAGTTACTGATTAGTAGCAACTGTTGTTTGTAAACTTGTCTTCTGTGTGTACAAATAGCTCTGAAAGCAATGTTTTAAAAGATTAAAATTGACAGCATCCCAAAGTAAAAAGGGTGCACTTGCTCATAGCTGCATTTTTTTTTTTTTTTTTTTTGTGTGTTATTCATTTGTGTCCGTAAAATGATGATTTGAGTAGTTGCAATGGTAGGCAAATGTAATGTAAGAAATCTTGTCAAAAATTAATAATAGCTGACAATTCTTTATATATTTTTATTATTATTATTTAAGCTATAGGCACATTCGCTTTCTGACCATGAGACCCAGGTTTGAATCTCACCAGGGTCGATTTGTCAGGAAGGAGACTTCCTGATGTTATCAGACTGGAGGGGGATGATCCCATTGTGTGGCACCTTTGGAAAGTACCTGAAAACCATACCATGGATTGACCCAAGCCTTGTGAGTGAAATTGGTTAGACAGAACCCTTGGGTGCTGTCAATAGCTGTGCTAGCATGAAGTCACAAGTCATTGTGGCTGAGGGCTTGTTCAAATTGTTGATCATACTAGATAACACGCTCTTTCTCAGAAACTAACTAAGATCTCCTCAGCATAGTTGCAGTATAAACCACAGGTGGGTTCTGTGGGTGTTGAATAAACACAAGTACACCTGCAATAGGGATTGGCTAAGCCACCCTTGTAGATGGGTATCCTCGAATGTGAGTGGCCAGCTATACATGCATACATTTTATTTAAGTTAATATTACTACTAATATTACTAATGTAATAAAAATGTGCACGTGAGGTATAATGAATATCAGCTTGGAATGAGAAATTGGTGAGCCAAGTTCCAATTCCAGTTGGGTTCTTTGCATTCACTTAGGCATGAATACCCTTGGGGAAAAGGTATAATCTATCTCTTCTCTTCTCCCAGTTATGGGTTGAATAGCAGGGCAGACTGGGTTCTATAACCTTGATTGGCAACCAGTCTACTCTAGAAATAAATGGCAAACTACTACAGGAAAATCTTCTGCTCAGTCAGTCATGAATCAAGAGACGTGTTGCGGATGCTTGGTTTGAAGGATTGGGTAAATATTTAGTCACCATGATGTTGCAGTAATCAACACTGGGATAGTAAATATGTATGGGTTCTTGGAGAATTTATCCCACAAGCAATATTGGTGACCTCAGTGTGAGTCCAGGTAAAAATGAGTAACACAAAGCAACAAATATAAAACAAAAATGACAGTGCATGAATTTACATGTGTCAAAAGGAAAAAAAAACCCAAAAAAACATGAAGCTAGCTATTGTGTGTGTGTGTGTGTGTGTATATATATATATATATATATATATATATATATATATATATATATATATATATACACAAAAGCCAGGAAAGAAAACCATGAAAATGAATGTACCCCAGTGGGGGGGACACTTTATCCATGTATGAACTACATCTTATAGCCAGAATTGAAAGCTGTAAAAGAGAAAAGCGGCTAGGGAGAAAAATGCACACTTTTCTATAGGCTTAAGGAGTACTCCCTAGTGACGGTTTTTTTGGCAAAGTTAAGTGGTTGCCCAAGTATATATCATACATGGCCCTTAACTGACTGACTAAAAAAGTAAATGAAATTAAGCTGAAAGAAATCCTAATCAAAAATGGATAATAATGGTGGACATTGCTTGATGTAATAATCATAATATTCAATATTACTATTAATACTACTAAAGTAATAAAAAGCAAAGGAAATTAAGATGAAAAACATCCTACTCAAAAAATGAATAATGGCTGCCAATACTTCATCTAATAATAAAATACAAGGTACTACTATTTTTTATTTATATTGTTTTTACAATGATGTTTACCCTGGATAAGGCCCAACAGCCACTTGAGGTAGAGTGTTAGAGAGTAAGAGGTACAATTTATAGAGAGATGGGGAAGATAACAGTTGACCCTAGACTTGAACCGGTTAAGATTATAACAATCAAGGAAGCATCCTCTTGGGAGTCAGTTCCACAAAGCAGCAGTTTGTGGGAAGTAGCTGCTCAAGTGGAATTTACATCCACCAATGGAATACAAAGGGAATGAGGGTGGCTTGCTATAATCTACATGGCATGGTGGGTCTTAGCCTTAAAGGTTAGAACTGGTGGAACTAAGGAATGAAGTTTGTTTGAACATGCTAATGTAATAAAAGCAACTAATCTTAAGATGAAAAAACTACTAGTCAAAAACGAATTACTATTACTACTACTGCATATTACTACTAATACTAAAATTTTATTGCTAATAGTATTACTAATACTACTGTTACTAAAATAATATTACTATGACATTAAAAATAATAAGTGAAATTAAGATGAAAGAAATCTTAAAGGTAAAAATGATTTAATAGTTGACAATGCTTCATCTAATAAAAATAAATTCAAGATGTTTGTATTAATATTACTAATGTAATAAAAAAGCATGTGAAAGAAATACTAGCAAAAAATTACCGTATATTTTTGAGTATAGTGCAAGTTTTTATGATCAGTCTTTTACGGAATAAATAAGTGGGGGTTGCACTATACACAGGTAATTTTTCAGAAGAGGTTAAAACTAATGCATTTTTGGTGATTGGTTGCACTATACACAATTTTTTTTTTTTTTTTTTTTGGCAGTGGAGGTAGTAAAATTAATGCAAAAATTTCAGGTTACACTATACATGAAGTTGATCTATACACAATTATATATGGTATCGTTGACAATGTTTCATCTAATATTACTATCAATATTAGATATATTTGGACACATTATTTTATGTCTGATTGGAATTGGAAGATTTTGGACATGACTATTATTACAATTATTTTCTTAATATCCCATCTTGAGATTGAATAAAACTGTAATTCCATTGGATTTTCATTTGAGCCACACAGTCTTCCTTCATGGTCTCTATTGGCAGGTGTTGGTCAGAAGTTTTTTCCTGTTTTTTTTTTTTTTCCTGTTTTTTTTTTTTTCCTGTTTTTTTTTTTTTCCTGTTTTTTTTTTTTTTCCTGTTTTTTGTTTTTTCCTGTTTTTTGTTTTTTCTCTTTTTTTTTTTTGTTTTTTCTCTTTTTTTTTTTTGTTTTTTATCTGTTTTTTTTTTTTGTTTTTTCTCTGTTTTTTTTTTGTTTTTTCTCTCTGTTTTTTTTTTGTTTTTTCTCTGTTTTTTTTTTGTTTTTTCTCTGTTTTTTTTTTTTTTGTTTTTTCTCTGTTTTTTTTTTTTTGTTTTTTCTGTTTTTTTTTTTTTTGTTTTTTCTCTGTTTTTTTTTTTGTTTTTTCTCTGTTTTTTTTTTGTTTTTTCTCTGTTTTTTTTTTTGTTTTTTCTCTCTGTTTTTTTTTTTGTTTTTTCTCTCTGTTTTTTTTTTGTTTTTTCTCTGTTTTTTTTTTGTTTTTTCTCTGTTTTTTTTTTGTTTTTTCTCTGTTTTTTTTTTTTGTTTTTTCTCTGTTTTTTTTTTTGTTTTTTCTCTCTGTTTTTTTTTTGTTTTTTCTCTCTGTTTTTTTTTTTTGTTTTTTCTGTTTTTTTTTTTGTTTTTTCTCTCTGTTTTTTTTTTGTTTTTTCTCTCTGTTTTTTTTTTTGTTTTTTCTCTGTTTTTTTTTTGTTTTTTCTCTCTGTTTTTTTTTGTTTTTTCTCTGTTGTTTTTTTTTGTTTTTTCTCTCTGTTTTTTTTTTGTTTTTTCTCTCTGTTTTTTTTTTGTTTTTTCTCTCTGTTTTTTTTTTTGTTTTTTCTCTCTGTTTTTTTTTTGTTTTCTCTCTGTTTTTTTTTTTGTTTTTTGTTTTTTTTTTTGTTTTTTCTCTTTGTTTTTTTTTTTGTTTTTTCTCTCTGTTTTTTATCTTTTTTATATCTGTTTTTTTATCACTGGTTTTTTTCCCTTTTTTTCTGTTTTTTTTTCTGTTTTTTTTTCTGTCTTTTTTTTTCTGTTTTTTTTTTTCTGTTTTTTTTTCTGCTTTTTTTCTGTTTTTTTCTTTTGTTTTTTCTTTTTTTGTTTTTTTTTTCTGCTTTTTTTTCCTTGTTTTTTTTTCGTTTTTTTATTCTGTTTTTTTCTGTTTTTTTCTGTTTTTTCTGGTTTTTTTTCTGTTTTTTTTTCTTTTTTTTTTCTGTTTTTTTTTTCTGTTTTTTTTTTCTGTTTTTTTTTCTGTTTTTTTTTTTCTGTTTTTTCCTGTTTTTTTTCCTGTTTTTTTTTTCTGTTTTTTTTTTTTTTCTGTTTCTGTTTTTTTTTTTTTTTCTGTTTCTGTTTTTTTTTTTTTCTGTTTCTGTTTTTTTTTTTTTCTGTTTCTGTTTTTTTTTTTTCTGTTTCTGTTTTTTTTTTTTTCTGTTTACTGCTTTTTGCCTGGATTAGAAATGAATTTGATTGTTTTTTCCAAAATCTGTGATTCAGATAAACAAATTTGAAACTTTGCTGTTAATCTTAATTGTTCAAGACTATAGTGCCTTTGTATAATACATGTTCACAAATGTCAGCACACACACACTATAAATCAATGACAATATTTTTTTTGCTTTTTTGTTTCTTTTACCCACATTGTATGCTTGTTTGTCCTTTGCAATTTTTTTTATATGTATGTGTATTCAGTAATTTTATTTAAAAAATTTTTCCCCTCACCCCAAAGCATCTTTTATCCTCAATTTTCAGCCATAGGTCACGCTTACTGTATAGCTTTGTGGTTATTTTCCAGGATTACAGCTTTAATATTTCAGTTTGCATCTAAATATTTGTCTTTTCATTGCAGTTAATGTTACGACAAGAGAGAAAATGTTCAGACTTTGATATCATATCACATAATGCATTTAAAAAAACAAAAACAAATTAAAAATTAACTTTATTCATGAAAATTATTGTGGCTATATTTTTCTCCATATTGTGTCTTTTTCCATCTGTTTTCTTCATTATAGGTTGTCCCCCTCTTAATATCTCCACTGGATATGCACCAACAGGAGATAGCTTTCTCCAAACAGCTTGACTATGAGTGGCTGTATTTATTTTCCTCTGGTTGCATATATCACACCAGTCTGAGACTGCTGGGTGATCTCCCTGATTGCTGCTGTCACATCAGTCCAGGGCTGCTGATCTGCTCTCTTGATTGCATGGTGAGGGTCGGGAAGTGGTCTGTACTAGTCTGGAAATTTATGCTTTGACATTTTCATGTTAGTTTGAGGTTGTTATATAATTTATGTATTTAAAGAAATAATGAATTTTTCTTTATTAATCAGATATATTTTTATTACTTCAAACATTAGTTTTAGTGGTTGCCCATATTTGAGTAGACGCTTTGTTTATTTTTTTAAGCAGTAGATGGTGCATTTTCTTTACTAAGATTTCCCAAATGTTCAGGCTGGCAGATGAAATCAAATACTGTTTAAAAAAGAAAGTGTCTACTGAAATATCGGCATTTGCCAAAAATAACATTATATATACATGGTATTCAAAAAGTTTCTCCCAATTTTTCACTGAGATGATGGTTGCATTTGAGTCACATGGCAGCAATTCATTGATTCTGATTCAGTCTAAAACCCTGATACCTATGCAAAAAGTATTGGATACATGACACTTTTTTTCAAATTTCCAATCGAAACTTTGTATTTTAAAAGACTTTAAATATTCAAATTTTTGATAGTATTGGAATGTTATCTCTGACCAATCAGAGAAGCACACACTTGTTTACAAGATAGTGCTACTAATCATCTGACTCTTTGATGTGCATTCTGCAATTCAAGGATTAAAAATAGCAAAAACTAAAGAATTATCCAGAGATATGCGAGATAGAATCATTGAACATCACAAAGAAGGACAAGGTTACCGAAAAATTAACAAAGAAATGAATCTAGCACTAAGTACGGTAGGAAATATCATCAGAAAGTATAAGTATGGTGACGGTAGAGCAAACTTTCCAAGAAATGGAAGATCGAGAAAAATAAATGAGAGTACTTCAAGGTGGATCAGCAGAAATGTGCAAAAAAAAACCCTTCATTACTTGTTCTGAAATTAAAACTGATGTTGAGGGTGCTGGAATTAATGTAAGTAAGGATACCATTAGCAGAGCTCTATATCGTACAGCTTTCATTTAAGATCACCAAGAAAAGTGCCTTTACTGAAAACCAAACATGTCAAAGACCGATTAAAGTTTGTCGAAACTTATGAAAAGAAAGGTATGCAGTTTTGGGAAAAGGTAATCTGGTCGGATGAAACGATAGTTGAACTATTCGGAAGGAACACAGCAACAAGTGTTTGGCGAAAAAATGGCAGTGCCTTCAACAAGCACAATACCATCCCCACAGTTAAGTTTGGGGGTGCTTCCATTATGATATGGGGAGGCTTTTCATCCAAGGGCACTGGTGAGTTACAAGTTATCGATGGTGGAATGAATGGTAGCATGTACAGGGAGATTCTAGAGAAGAACCTTCAGAAATCTGCAACTTCTTTAGGACATGGTCGGAATTTCGTGCTTCAACACGACAATGATCCCAAGCATACTGCAAAACTTACAAAGGAATGGTTTGAAAATAATGGTATTTGTACTCTCAATTGGCCAAGTCAGTCTCCTGACTTGAATCCAATTGAGAATTTGTGGAATACTTTGAAGGTTAAAGTTCATAAGTGGAATCCACAAAATCTCAATAATTAGAGGAATTATGCAAGGAAGAATTGGGTAAAGTAACGGTGGATCAGTGTGGAAAACTTGTGGCCAACGATAGAAAGCGACTGGAGGCAGTGAAACAAAACACAGGCTATGCAACAAAATATTAAATTGATGTATCCAATACATTTGCATAGGGTAATTTTGAACTTTGATAAAAAAAAAATGGATTCCTGCATTACTTTTTAATTTTTCTTCCACATACAACTAAAACAACTTTACGAGATATTACTTACCAAAGATCATGCAAAATGGCGAACATAAACTAGAGTTATAACAGAAAATAACATGTATCCAATACTTATGCGTGTCACTGTATATATATTTGTAATAATATTACAGACCATTTCTCTCACTAGATCATATTATCACATAACATTTTTTTTTATTAACTAAGTTTCTTATGATTTGTTAATGTATATTTTATGTACATTTTTCTCAACCTCATTTTGTAATATACCAAACAAAAATATTAATTTTTATTAGTTGAAGTATTGCCAGTTCTAAAGTAATTTTGGCTCGTTTTCATCTTAATTTCAATTGCCTATCATTACAACTACTCAGACCAAACAAAGAAAAAAAATGGAACCCTCAAACAAAAACAAAATACTATCAAAGTATAAAAATACCAGCAATACAAGTATTTATAGTAAGATGACCAAAAATATCTTTTATCTGTAGTTGAAGGCATGCAATTGCATTCAAAATATATTTAGTTGAGGCCATAAAATTGTGTTCAAAATATTTAGATTCTGGCATTAAATGGCCCATAGAGGTGTTGATATGCTGCTAAAAAAGAACAAAAAAAAAAAAAAAAAAAATCCTCATCAGAAAAGCCTGCTTAAAGGAACTGGCTTAGTCACCAATGATGTGATCATAGTATTGGCTTACATGGTACTAAGGTCACTCATACAGTGAAATGACATTGAATGGCCGTACCATTATCTGTCAAATTAAGATCAGGGAAATAGTAATCAATAATAGTAATAGTAAAAATAATAGTAATCAAAAAAATCACTTGTACTTGCTTTTTGACAAGCAATGACAAGTTATTTTGCTTAACTTGATTTTTCAATATATGTTTCTATTTACTAAAGTATGAAGTAAAAAAAGAAAAAAAAAAACTGCTTTATTTTAATCTATAATTCTCCATGCATGAATACTTACATTTTTTTTTTCTTAATTACTACTGGCCCATTGCAGATAAATCAAACCACTGTATCATTTCTGGATGTTTTTTTGTTTTGTTTGTTTTTCCTTGTATGTTATTAAAACAATCAAAATAGGCAATAACATTATTATTAGGTTGGTGCAAAAATAATGTCGTTTTCTCACATATGTTACTATGTGAGGAAACGACATTATTTTTGCACCAACCTAATATATTTGGAAAACTAAAAATAAACCTTAGTTAATGTTTATATCACTCACCTATTTTTTTTTTTTATATATGGACTATGATTTAAATAACTGAAATCTAAGAAATAGGTGACAGTCTGAAAATATTTTAAAGTTGGTTAATTTTGTTTACTAGCATATCAGCCTCTGTAGGTTATTTCATGCTGAAATTTTGAGCATAATTTTATGGCTTCAACTACAGATAAAGTCATTTTGCTTTAAAAATGTATTGTTGGCAATTTTTACTATAGATATTGCTGGTAATTTTTTTTTTTTTTTCAATAGGTATTGTTGGTAAAATTTTTTTATTATAAATAGGTAGTTTTATACTTTCATAGTTTTTTTTTTTTTTTTTTTTTTTTTTTTTTGGAGGGAAGTGGGGTAACTATTTGCCTGTAACTGGGACCCTAACAGGTAGTTCCACTCTCACCAAAACCTCTAATCTTCTTGCTGCTGGATGTAGTTTATCATCATACCCTGGACTGATTTTTAAAGTACTTTTGTTTATCGTAAAGTTGGTCTGCCTTTTAAGCTCCAAAATCATATAAAACAATGATTCTGATGGTATATAATTCCTTCTCAATTTACTATGAATTACTTCCTTCTTTTTCAATTTACTTTGAATTTACTCAGTATTATGAAGTTGGGTTCAGTACATGTACCAGTAGTCTGCAATATCTGGGTAAACATTAACAAACAAAAACTGCAATTTCACATAAGATCCCTTATTTAAATTTAATATTAAAATATGTAGATTAGTGGCAAGAAATTGATGAGCCAAGTTTGAATTCCTGTTTGTTACTTTTAACTTTTTGCACAAACACCCTTGGGGAAGGTATAATCTTCTCCTTTCAGCTATGGATTAAATAACTAGGCTCTTTAGCTGTGCTTGACAACCAGTCTAGGAAAATAACAAGTCTGAACTCAAAAACCAGCCACCACCTGAATCTGTACAAAGATGGTTAGACATAGGCTGCAGGTACTATGTCTGTAAAGCAAAAGACACAACAAAATTCAGCAAGTATGGGTGATCCTATTGGAGAACAGTTATCTAGAATGCTGTTGACACTAATATATTTTAGGCTCAAGAAAGGTATGGGTGGTATACCAAGAAGTTAAACTTGTAAAAAGTCTCTCTCCACCTCTCAAAAATTATCTCCCAGCTCTATACAGGGCACTGCAAAAGTAGGTATACAATAAATATTATTGTTGTTTATATAATCAATATATTTTGTTTTTCATTACTGTACACCTGTTTTTGCAACCTGCCTGTATATCTAAGTTGTGGTATCCGAGAGACCAATGTTTACCTGGATGTTATAAATTAACAGTACTTGTCTCTTGCTAAATTCCATGATACTGTAATATGAAACACAAAAGGAGTTGGTGGGGGGTTGGGGCTGGAGTTACATGTCATCAAATAACACTTTCTCAAAATGTTAAACAGGCATTTGTGATATTGATTTATCCAAGTGTTGACTATTTTAATTTAAATGTTTTCACTACCCAAATTTGTTTCTTTTTAGCATATTTTTATTTTGTTTTCTCAAGTGTATGCTTCTTGCTTTTAAACTGATCTACATCTGTTGCAAACTCTTTTTTTCCAAGAGGTTTAAAGTTCAAGTCACTGATATCAGTTAAAAATTTGTTCATCGCAAAGCATTTAATTTTGAAATTAATTTTCTGTATAATTAATAATTTACCTTTTGCTTTGGAAAATGATGATTTATCTAATTTCTTTTAATTTAGCATAAAAAAGGAACAAAAACAAAAAAAAAAAAAGAGCCAATACCTGAAATAGTTGCTATAAAAAATCTTTTCTCTTTGAACTTGTTAAATATTTTAACAGAAAATCAGCATCCACCAATTTTTCTTAGGACTCAAGATAAACCTTTCCAAAATGGAAACTCTGACCTGTAATTGGAATTAAAGCAATCTGAATCCATCATGAAAATTCAGGATGTGAAATTAGTAAATGTCTAAACACTTCAAATACATTAGTTCATTGATCAATTATAAGAAATTTAGTATAGAAGAAAATTAAATATAGAATAGGCTGTGCTAGAAATACAACATTGTAAATTGCTACCAAAATATTAATCTGAAATACTCATCAGATCAAGACCTGAATGTCATGCATGGCATCAAAAATAAATATCTAAAAGAAATATCTAAACTGTCAGCTGTATACAGCTGATTTCTCAGATCAATGGTTAAAAATGGTTTTGAGCAAACGAAGCCAGTAGGTCTTGGTGAGGACTATCCTTCTTTGAAACTCATGGAGAATCAAAGAAGTGTACCAAATAACAGAAACCACATCACTTGAGGACTTTCAACAGCTAAAATGGTTAGTACATTTGATGTGAGAGAATGACATAATAAAGATAGCAATGTTCCACACAATTTCAAATAAGACTAGAAAGAAAACTGCCATTAATAATTG
Organism: Acanthosepion lycidas; assembly: GCA_963932145.1. Taxonomy (NCBI): domain Eukaryota; kingdom Metazoa; phylum Mollusca; class Cephalopoda; order Sepiida; family Sepiidae; genus Acanthosepion; species Acanthosepion lycidas. Next base: position 35,868,472 of record OZ010614.1, on the reverse strand, counting down.
AAATGGAAAGAGTGATAACAGCTGCTGAACTTGAGAAACTTATTTCCTTGAAAAATAGTTTTAAGAGAAATGTAGTACTGGCTGCTCTGAATGAATGAAGATTGTTTCCTTATAAGGAAACGGCCAATATTACTGTTACCATATCATAAGGATTTCACATGTATTGATTCCAGTTGGTATTATTTTTATCACTCTTCCTCGAATTATCTCTTTGCTTCAATTTATCATTCCACCAGTTCATAAGTAAGTCTTCACCTTATCGGATAAATTCTTCCTGTTGAAAAGAGATACTTTTTTTTTTTTTTTTTTTTCACAGATGTAGATCAAGTTACTGTATTGTTGTTGTTATTGTTTTATTTGTACATATATATTTTTTGCATATTTTTGTTTTGATTTCTCTTATCTGAATGTGTGTACAGATGGGTATGTTTGTTGATAATTCATTAGAAGCAGAATTTTAAAAAAAAGTTACGTTAATAAAAATAGCTTAATTATTTATTTTTTTTTTTTTTTGTTAGTTTTGAAAAATTCTTTTGTTTCATTAATTTTATTGTTTTTATTCTTGTTTAGTAAAATATTATTTGAAATTAAGCAAATACAAATGAAATTATATTTGCGTTTTATAATTTTAAATACTATATTGTTAACAACTTGGTTACATCCAGTCCACATATGATTTGTATATAAGACACATGCGCACACATCTTTGAAAAATTTCTGCACTTTTTGAAATGAGTTTCATAATATGAATATAAAATTTTTACTCTATAGTTTAACATCTTTTTAATTTAAAAAAAAAAAAAAAAATTTTTAATTTTATTTGCAAGATTTCTTAAGTTCTTAAGAGAAACAGAATTTTTCTTTCTTGTAACTTGAAATTGTGGTGCTAACTTAATTATATTCAGCTGAAGTTAGTTTAGTCAAGTTCAAGGCCAATTTAAGTTGAAGATTGTGTTGTACAAGCTTTCAAAGTAAAGAGTGATGGCCTGACTTCCATGAAAAGCAACTTTGAAAATTCAGCATTTGCACCTGTAATAATAACTAAACTACCAAATACAAAGGTGGATCAAAACATCCCTAGTCTAACATGTAGTTATTAGGTGAATTTTGATTTGAAATTGTAAGTCCTGTATTTGACATTATCAACCACATCATAATTTATCCAAATATAAAATAAACACTTATTGAAATCTAGAGGTTTGCTGAATGATAGAAATATCAAGTAATAACGGCTACTGGTCTTGAAATGTACAATTTTTTACAAGCTGATTAAAATCTAATGACCATGCATCCTGTAACTCATTAAAGGAGGGAGGGCACCACATGTACTGCAGCAATGGATGTGTCTTGGGCAAGATAGCCTGAGTGAGCCCACTCTTATTTAGGCTAGTTTTGGTTTCAGTTTGACTTCTAAAAGACAGGCTGCTAACCATATCTTGTGATAAAAGTGGAGAAATGTTTTAAAGATTCTTTAAGCATAAATGTGTGTGTGTGTGTTATATATATAAGTTTTTATATGCATATGATAAATGCAGAGGATGAATATTAAAAAAAAATAACTTGTGAATGTGTATTAATACTCTTGATATGTTGTAGAGGTGTCTTCACATTACTGATATATATTTGTCTTGCAGGTCTTGTGAATTCATTTGCTGCTAAGAGGTGACCCACTGTATCCATAGTGCATGCTAAGACTGGAGTAGAATTATTCATTTTCAGGATGTGGACTTGTGAAATATGAAATGTCTCAAATTTATTTTCATCAGAAAATGTAAAGCACACTGTCTATAAAGCTTGTTATAGCTTTCCAAAAATTAAAAATTCTTGGATACAATGGGTCAATTGTACAGGATATTTCCAACTGTCTTTTAGTTTTACATTCCAAGCTTTGTTTTGGATAATTGCACTATTTTGTGTTGATGCTGTTACAACAAATCTTTGGCCAATCCATTCTACAGCCTTCTTAATATGTATAATTCATCAGATCTGATACCATCTCAAAACGATGATGGTAGTAAATGGTCACTGATAGGCTTACAAGATCAGTTTATTTTAGTGATGTGAAGGATACAGATGATACCATTCACAATCTAGCATTGTTGGAATGAACTGATCCAATTAATGTTCCCTGTCATCATTAACACTTCTACAGCTGTGGACATACGTATATGTATTTACAAAACTTACATTACCTGCTGTTAATGTGCATGTCTGTTTTTCAAGACACTGAAATCTTGGTTCCTAATATTTGTGTTACAAACTAATGCTTAGTGCTATTTTCACACTAGCACAGACATGTAGTAACATACAACACAACCTGTTCTGATATAATTTTATTATATCGTACGTTGTTTAGCTTAAACTGCACTGCAGAGTATTTGTTTAAAACCAAAATGGTGGTGCCCATGAGAAATCTCCATCAGTGTTTTTTATAGTTGTTTATTCTTAAAGAAAATATGTTTATCTCAAACAAATGGTATGTATGTAAAAAATGTCCCCAAATCAACATGCGAAAAAGCATCAAACACATTTGATAGACATACATAGGTACACACACCCACTTACGAATATACATTATCATCTGAATCCCACATTGAAAAAAAATTATTGTACACTTACATACATAAAGCAATATTTACTGTTTTTCAGTTAGGCTTGGAATCTGTTAATTTCTTAAACTTGAATGGATGTGTCATCTTTACTTTAATTTGGGATGCCACAAATTATACTAATGTTGGTTCAACAAGTTGAATGCACTTGAAATGTGATGAACCAATGAAAATCAAAGAATGCAAAAGTAAAAACACCAGAATTTCTTCTATTTCTGGATATTCCTTTTCTGGTGAAGCTTTAATAAAAGTGAAACATGTTAGATTGATAAACGTTTCCTATTTGTTTTTATATTATCATCCTGTCAAATTCCGATCCATATTTGATCTATATTCCCAACTCAGCCATTTTCCCAATAAGTGGCACCCCACCAAGAACAAACCAGTCCAGCCAGGCAAAATTCACAAGTGAAAATGTACACAAGAGTTAAAAAAAAAAAATTGATAGCAAATTCTATTTCTGAAGGAGGCTGTAGAATGAATCCACCAGAATGACATCACTATAAAGAGATCAATTGTTTAAATAAAGCTTGGAAGTGATTTTAAATTCCTTTCACTATATCATGGTATGTCCAGTAAAATGTTTGCTTCTTTAAAGTCATGTCAATGTAAATAAGATTTATTTAACCGATTTAATCCAAATGGGATATAGAGGACCAAAGAAAAGATCTGTTCTAAATACCAGTTGCTATATAATAATGATCCTGGAACTTTTTTTGTTCCACTCTGAAATAGTTTTGTATTAAAAACATATTGGATATAAGAGTAGGGCTTATTAAGTCTTCTGAATGCATTAATATAATTTTAAAGTAAAAGACTAGTTTTTGCAAAAGTTTTTCAGCCTCACCTTGTTTATTCTGATGCTTATTTAAAGAACTGTCAACTTTTAATGGGAACATCCTGTTAAATTTAAAGTAGTGACAACTTTTAATGGGGAAACATCCTGTTAAATTTAAAGTAGTGACAACTTTTAATGGGGAAACATCCTGTTAAATTTAAAGTAGCGACAACTTTCAATGGGGAAACATCATGTTAAATTTAAAGTAGCAGTAGTTTTTAATGGGGAATATCCTGTATAATTTAAAGAAGCAACAAATTTTAATGGGGAACATCCTGTATAATTATACTTTACAGTGAGAATCACCTTACAACATGAATTAAGAGTATTAACATAGAATTCTTCTGGGAGAGAAGCCATTACTTTTTGTTAACCATTTTGTATAAAACTACATTTTTTTATATACAAAATTACATATTTTAAGACACACATTAGTTGACTTAAACCTTTAATTGAAGATATGTTTATCAGATAGCTGATGGGTACATACTGTTTTTTGTTATTTTTTAAATTTAAAAAAAATTTTTTTTTTAATTTTTTTTATTTTAAAACAGTTGTTTCTGTTTCTTTTTGTACTGATTATTACTCTCAAATTGGGTGATTTGAACTGATTACAAACTTTGTTTTACTCATTATCAGCCCTTTCCTTCTGCTTCTGGTATCAAAAACTGCAAAAGAAAAAAAAAATTAACTGCAAATTTTCCTCATTTAATGAACTTGTAACATAGATCAGATTATTAATACCTCTTTTTCATCATAGTTATATTGTATGAAATATGTATGCAAATGTTGCAACCATAATGGGACATTGGCTGTACAAAGTGATGTTAAGTTTTTAGTTTGACTAGGAAGATATCAAAGGAAAATTTCTGATTATCATTTATCAGATTTTGATAAGTCATTTGGGGCTTTTCAGCACCACCTGTCAGATTGCATTAAGAAACTTAAAAATGAACAAAATGGCATTACTTTATTTATTACTACAAACATATTTTCTTATTACTATGATTCTGTTGAGTTATAATTTTTTTTTTCTTTACATCAACTTCATTCTTCGAAAAAATAAAGTATAACTACATTTTATTCAATTTTATATTCATCATTATTTGCAACGACTTATTGTCGCTTATCAAGCAGCTCTGATATCTTTTGAATAAAATTCCACAGGTTTTGATGTGGGGGGAAAAAGTTTTCAATAAACTCTTGTATCTGGTTTTCATTAGTGAAAGTTTTTACCATCAACATATTTTCAACCATTGAAAAACATGATTGGCTGATACAAGGTTAGGGGAATATGGCTAGCAGAGTTCAAAATTTTTTTCCTGCATTATTCCAGCTGTATGTGACTTAGTAATGTCATGGAGCAGAACAACATAATGATGATTGCAGGGTGCTTTTTGATCAAACTTTTATGAACATATTGCAACTGCATTTAGTATTTCCTTACATTTTAACAACTCTAAATGAATAATACTCTGATGATCCCTCCACATGCACAACTTTACCTTTCTTTTAGGGAGCGGAATTTTGGGTGTCATTTTCAATGATTAATTCTTTTCACTGTACTGTTGTTTGTGTTGAGGATTGTTGCACGTAAATTTTACTCCCAATTTATTCTTAACTGCCATTTATAATTAATAATTAGGATGCTTTCTGAGTATGCTTATCTGCTAGGGTGTCTAGGCAATCCTTGTTGTAGATTTTTACTCAGACACATTTGTGTATTTTTTATTTTTTTATTTTTTTTATGGTCCATACTGTAACTATGTTAAACAGACTTTAGTTACAGTTTCTGGAAGAGTATGCATATTCTGGCACAATCAGCAGATGGAACAATGCCATTATGCTCAAACCCTCGGTCACGATAACTTGACTTTGTGCTAGCACAACTCTTAGTGGTTTCTAAATAGTTCGATCTACACAATTTTACTCACAAGGTTTGGGTCAACCTATAGTGTGGCTTTCAGGCATTTTCCAGTGTGTCACATGCTGTGATCGCCTTCCCAGACCAATATCATTGAGAAGTCATCTTCCTAACATATCAATCATGATGAGATTCAAATACAGGTTTTTTGGGTTGGAAAACACTTGGCCACTCACCTATAGTCAAGATGATACAATCACCATTAAAACTTATGTTGTGGTTTTCAGACACTGGGACCCTCCCTCTCCAAGACTGATAATATCAAGAAGTCATCTCCCTGATACTGTGATCATGATGAGTCAAACACTGGTTTCTTGGTTGGAAAGCAAATATTGAAAACATTTGACCAGTTAACCATAGAGAAGATGATATATTCTTCATTGACCTTTCTGGAGGTGATTTTATTTGCAAAGCAAAAGTTTTATCCTGTCACTGCAAGTGATTCAGATGAATTAATGATAACAAGCTTGAATTTTGTAGTTGTGTTGTCATATCCTGCTATGGCAACAGAAAATAACCATTAATGAAATTAAGTAGCCTTGAAATAGTGAGAAGGAAAGTAGTGAATAATGCAGTGTGTTAAAGGTTGAAAATGGGTGGGGGGGGAAAAAAGAAAAAATGAAATTACTCCTTATTCAATTCTAATGCATTGTGTATTGCTGCAAGTTATTTTTTTATAGTTTGAATTATTGTCACTTAAGACATAATGATGGCCAATAGATTTTTTTTTATTGCATTGTTTGAATCATGTCTGCATGTTTCATTCTTTTAGAATTAATTTAACAATTTCTCTCTCTCTGTCTTCTTTTTTTTTTTTTTTTTTTTTTTTCCACCTGAAGGCAACACTGCTGTTGATTGAGCAAAACTTGATTGTAATTCAAAGAGTGTGGCAAAATACCACATGATTGGTTGGTCACTTGCAGTTTGTTGAATGCAACTGCTGCTCCTGTTAATTTTTCTTAACCTACAAAGTTACAAGTGGCTGCCACACACTACTTTATTATTCTGACTTCTTAAACTTTGTCTGCTACAGTGAATCTCTTAACAGGTCATTTATTTGTACAGTAAACATTAGTATTTAATAGCTACTTTCTCTAACCACTAGCAATGACTTGTTTGGTTCTGTGTATTTTATTTTAAATAACTCTTGTCAGTATCTCTATGAATAATCTAGAGTAGAGGTGGCAATTGAATTTCTATGGCTTTTGGCATCATCCTTCTTAGCTAACCTTTAGTAGATGCAATTTTAAGGCTGTTTCATTTTATTTATTCCTATACTGGCAGAAAAGGAAACCTTTTTTTCTGCATTTCTAATAATCTGTGTGTGTGTGTTTCTTTTTTTAAGCTACAAATGGATTTTTTAGTCCAACATTTTTTCTTATTACTACAAAGATTATATTTAGTTGGTATGTGTTTCCCCCCACCTTTTAAACAGCAAATTTGATATTTACCAGCCTAGAGCTTGAAAGTCTTATTAAAGAAAATATGTCTCCTGACAATTACCTATCATGTATTCCTTTTTGATTTAGGAAACTGCTTTCAAACTAATAGTGAAGCATCTAATCTTAAGATTACTCAGGGAATACAGGTTTGATTTCAATCTGGAGACACATTTTCTTTTGTATGACTTTTGATCATTAACTGTGCTGGAAAAAAAAAAAAAAAGTAATGGCATCTACTTGCGCATATATACCCACTAAATATAACATTTATAGTAATAAGAAACATACACGCACACACTACAAGTGTGTGTAGTGATACTACAATTGGATACTAAGCAGAAGTGCCAGGGAGTAACATCTAAGGGATTAGTATATTTGCCTATGTAATTACTTCAATCATTTTTGATTGTGAGTATATTAATGAGCTCAGAAAATGAGTCTTATAAATCAAATCACCAAAATTGACAGTAGTAATCTTGCCACTGTTGTAATGACAGGAGATTGAATTCTTCCTGGGTTTTTTTTATTTTTATTTTTTTTTTTTTTTTATTTTTTTTTAAATTTAAAAAAAATTTTTTTAAATTGAAAATTTTTTTTTTTTTAATTTAGAAAATTTTTTTTGTTTCGAAATTTTGAAAAAAAAAAAAAAAAAAATCTTTATTTTTAATTTGAAAAATATTTTTTGTTCTTGTACCCATCAGCTTTTTCCATAAAGGAAAAAAGAATTGTTTGATTTGTTTAAGTCACCCTGCTTAACATTTTTTTATTTCTTCTGTCCAAATCCACGTTCTGCTGTTTATAATTCACTACTGCTTTCAAAGTGTTTAAAAAAAAAAAAAAAAAAAAATGCTGTCAGAAAATAAAGTACATACTCGACCTGATCTTAAAATCATACTTCTGTATGTGTTACGTAGAGAAGAAAGACCTGTCGCCTACTGAGGAATGGGGTGTCGATCAGCAACTTATATCCAAGTTGAAAGAACAGTATAAAAAGGAACGAAAGGGCAAGAAAGGAGTACAAAGTGAGTGATCTGTGTGATCTCTCTGTCTATCTTTCTCTATTTAATCTCTCTTCCTTCTTCCCATACCCCTTCCCACTGGCCCTCTTCCTTCCAACCCTCCCTCATTTTCATTTCTTCTACCACTCTTTTCTATCTCTTATTCTTCTTATTATATTTTCTATCTCTTATTCTTCTTAATATTAAAAGGAGAATATGAAAATTATAAATGATTTAATTACTGTCGTAGTAGGTGGGAGCTTCAAATTAATCTTCAAGTAATGCCTGCTGGCTTAGATACAAAAGTCTTACTAAGGAAAATGTGCCTCCTGACTGGAAATGAATCTGTATTCCCTTCGAAATCTTTAAAGCCAAATTTGCTTGAAATTATTAGATGTTTGAACTGAAAGATTTACAGAAGATGCTCAGTGGTTCAAACATGGCCTTCATCTGTACCAACAAAAAGAAATAGGATGCTCATCAAGGGTAATATCTTTTGCTTTGTGAGACACAAAGCATATCACAGGTGTTTGTTGCCTGTCAGTTTCATTCAATTCTTACCTGTATATGATGAAAGCCTGCTCAAACTTACAAGCGTAAGACATCTGATATATGGATGACCAAAAGAGGCAAGATTGAATCTTCTGTAATTATCTTGGGTTCGTAGAATTGTATATGTGCCATGTGTGCATTTTAGTGTCATGGATATCATCTTGGAATGAGAAATCAGAGCCAATTTTGAATTCCAGGTGAGTTTGTTACATTCACTGATGCACTAATACCCTTGGGAAAGGTATGAATCCATTTCTTCTCCCTCGTAGGTATAGGTTGAATACCAGGGCAGACTGGGTCCTATAGCCTTGGTTGGCAACCAGTCTAAACATAGAAAGAAATAGTAACCTAATGTGGGAAAATCTTCTGCTTAGTCTGTCATGAATCTAAAGAGACATGATTGCCATCACATATGGCACTTAACTGACTGATGCATGGCAATCAATCTATAAAGAATGTTATCAGATTAATTGACGTATGCTGTTAAAAGATCTACTTATTTAGAAGATAATAAATGAATTGTTTTCAAGAAAGAAAATGGACAGTATCATCTGTCAATTAGTTGTGAAAAGTCTCCAAGTTATAACCTTTTGTTTTTAAACTAAGCATAGTTGTCAGTAAAAGAAACAACTCAACATGCAAATTACAAATTGGGGATACCAAAATTAAACTAGTTTAACAGGGGATAGAAAATGTGATAGCAAAATCCAAAGATGCTTCCCAAAGCTAAGTAAGGTACTAAGGAACAGGAAAATATCATTGAAAACTCTTACAGAAGGAAAGTGAAGAGAAAGCACTAAACATTTGTAAAAAGACAGAATCCATGGTTGTCAGCAAAAGGGACAGCCCAACATGCAAACTACAAATTGGAGATAACAAAATCAAACAAGTACAACAATTTAAATATCTGGGAAGTATTTTAACAGAGGATGGAAAGTGTGACACCAAGATCTAAAGGTCCATTGGGATAGTGAAAGGTGCCTTCCAAAAAGCTAAGCAAAGTATTAAGAAACAAGAAAATTTTGTCTGAAACAAAGAAAACCATACTTAATTGTTTTGCAATATCAGTGCTCCTATATACTGGACCATCTTATTGTGGATGAAGAGACTTAATGCAACAGAAATGTGGTTCTACAGAAGGATACTGAGAATACCATGGACTAAACATTTGAGCAATGAAGAAGTTTTAAAGAAAATAGACACAAAAAGGACACATGCGTATCAACAGAAGAGGATTAGTTGAAATTTCTAAAACATAATGAGGAAAGAGGGCTTGAAAAATTTGATAGTCACAGAACATTGAAAGCAAAAGGAACAATGGAAAAAAGGGCATAATCTACCTATCAGGCTTATGATTGACAGAACAGGGATTAGGAAAGATCGTAATAGAACAAAATTTACTAAGGGCTATGATGGACATAAATTTAATAAAAATAATAACATTACTACTTACATAATGTCATGTTATGGACCCTATAACCCATTAGTGTAGTAGGGACATGTACATGTACTTCAGCTATAACAGTAAAAGGGTGTCTAAGGCAAGATAGCCTGATGGAGCTCGTCCCTTTTCAGGTTGGGTTTAAATTCAGTTTTTCTTCTCTTAGACTTGTTGCCACCCAAGACTAGAGAGCTCTGTCTGCCCTGATATTAACACCTAGCTGGAGGGAAAAGTGATGGATTCATATTTTTTTTTTTTTTTTTTTTTTTTTCACTTGTATTTGTGTGAAAGCAAATGCAACAACCTTGGCTGGAATTTGAAATTGGCACACTAAATCTCACTTTCTGTGCCAATAGCCACTATGCTATGCACACATCCATCATCTTCGGTCCCTTGGTGCTTTCAATTGTCAGGGTTGGGGTATTTAAGGACAGAAGAAACAGACAGTCTCCTCCAGGATGATCTGTTGGCAGTGGCTCTCAAGTGTTCTGGCATTGTCATGTTTGTCCACTGTTTGATGTTGTCTGATCAGCTTTTGTGTTGTTATTCCCATTTGCCTTTAACAGTGCCTTACATGATGATTTGCAGAGGTTGTTTTGACATGGCCAAACCATGACATCTTCCAACACTTAATAGTGCGAGAAGAGATTCTTGTCAGCTTACAAGTCTTTTTGATCTTGCTGTGTATATAGTCATTGGTTTTGTGCTCCCAGTAGGAGGTGTGGAGGCGATTTTTCAATCATTTTTTTTTTCTCAAAGGCCTGGATCTTTTTCCTGCCTCAACCAGGAGTGTCCAAGTCTCACACCCGTAGAGGAGGATAGATACAACCAGAAATTTGTAGAGCTTGAACTTTGTATGGAAGCTGCTATTGCTCTTCCATATCCTTACCAGTCTAGTCATTGCTGCTGTGGTGATCCATGTGCTGATTCCTATGTTGTAGGTGCCATCTATTGACAGGGTTACTCCCAAGTATTTGAAGCTGTACACTTCCTCTGGTGCTTCACTGTCCAGGGTGATGCTGGTACTGGTTTTGCTTGTGCTATTTACTATTATTTGGGATTCGTCTGTGTTGAATTCCATTCAAAAGTTTTAAAAATAATCTTGTAGACATTTGGTTATGTAAATTATAATTATAAATTATTGATCTAAAATATTTAAAATAATGATTTAGTCATAAAACAATGACCCACACTTTGTTTTTAATAAATACTGGCAAAAAGTTGCTTTTCTTTACTATGATATAATTGTTAGCATTCTTACTGGGTGCTCGTTACATATGGCCTTGAACAAATTTTAATGATTTTTATTTATTAGACAGGTTCATAGAATTATTTAATATTGATTTTTATTTTTTTTTTATTTTTTTTTATTATAGTGCAAAACAAATGAAATCTGTGCACCAATTAAATAGATTAATTTTGAGAAGTCCTTATCATTTCAAGAATTGTTAAAGTTATTGAACTCCTTTTGTTGTAACTGCAATGTATTGGTTGATCTGTTCTTCAGCCATAAAATCTGTAAGAAAAGAGAGGGATATATCTGTGTGACGATGACTTAGAGGTAAGATATCTGACTGATGTCAAATTTTGATCCCGGCTTGAAGCAGTCGGACGTCTAGCCACACTGAGCTGTGATACAGCGAAACAGTCTGTCTGTGGATGACACACACATATATATATATATATATATATATATATATATATATATATATATAATCCTTCACCAAAAAAAGAAAAAAAAAGAAAACGGGTTGCAAATACACAAATTATTAATTGAAAAGTAAAATCAGCTAAATTTTTTATTTTTAGTAAATTTTACTCCTGGTCTTTAGAAAAAAAGAAATCCCTGCTTTGGTTTTTATACATGTACACACATGCCCATTTCAGTTGACTTGTTTTCTTAAGATACCAGATCTTTTTCTATTAGATATTAAAATTAAAAACGATTTCTCCTTTTTTTTTTTTTTTTTAATTATAAATTTTTGCAACTAAATATTAGTAATGAATTTTATGTTTCTTTAATCTCATGTCCCACTTGGTCTATCAGTCTGCTTAAACTGCTGTTTCTGGTGCCAATAAGTGCACTAAATTGGTATCAGATTTGATCAGCTCAATTACTAATGATACTGTAATCTTTGATAGTTGCAGTAAGTGGGAATCCGGCTTGAGAGAATTGAAAAAAAAAAAAAAAATTATTTTATTTTTTTATTTTTTATGAATCCACATTATTAATTTTAATGATTCTTTAAATTCAATTTTCTTTCTGTTGCTCAGGGGTGTCTTTTCAGCTAGTACACACACACACACACACACACACATACATATATATATATATATATATATACACACACACACACATACATTTATTCTATTTCTATCATTAATTACTCTACTCCTCTTTTTCTCTCCATCTATTTTCCTGTCCCTTTCATTCATTCTGATACCTTAAATTCTGCTTCTTCCTTCTTTTCTCCCCCCCGACCAATCCCAAACCACTACTTAACCATCACTGCTCCCACCCCCACTTGCTATATTTGTCTTTTTGTCTCTCTCATTGTCTACTTCAGTTCACTTATATATATATATATATATATATATATATATATATATATACATATATATTCTTTTTTTTTTTTTGCTGCTGCTGCTTCTTCGTCTTTTTTGTGCTTTGCAAATCATAAAAACATTTTTTTTTTCCTAATATAAAGGGCTTCTTTTTTTTTAATTTTTCTTTTTTCTTTTTTTTTTTTTTTTTTTTTTTTAAATTCTTAGGAGAAAAAAGTCTTTGGGATTTAAAAAAAAAAAAAAAAATGCTATGGGAGGATAACCTTATTTCTACTGCTTTTTCACTGTCTTACACTTTTGCATGACTGGCATGCTCCATTCTGTTGAGTGGGGGGGAATTAAAATGGGACAATTTGTAAATAAATATTTATTCATTTATTTATTTATTTTTTTTTTGTCATAAATTTAAACAAGAAGTTTCTGCAATTAGTCTTTGTATCTCCTCTTGTAACAAATTTATACTTTCAATGCTAACCATTGTCTAAAATCTCTCCCTAATTTTGCAAGTATTATATAAAATATTTCAAGAAGGGCAGCTACAGTTATAGAAATATTGTGTTTGTATATGTAAATATATGAATTAACATGTTTCCGGGAATCTTAAATGCTAGAAACCCTCATGGAATATCTAGATAGACTTACATGAATGACATCCGTGTTGACAATGCATATATCATTATTATGCTTACATATCTCACTGATTACTGACGGAATAATGCTATTATATGCATATTAAATATATATTTATGCATAGAAAAGTAATAACAAAATGAATAAAAACAAGTTCTGTAGCTGGGATTGAGGAAAATGTTTCAATTCCAGGCTGGTTTGTTAGGCTCATTTTTGCACAAATGCCTTTGGGAAAAGCATATATGTTTCTTCTCTATCTAGATATAGGTTAAATAGCAGAGTAGACTGGGCTTTTAGCTTTGGGTAGTAGTCAGTCTAAAAGGAAAATTTTGAATTCTAAACTGTGCTTGACTGATGGATTTTTTTTTTTTTTTTTTAATGGCTTATCAACCTTTTATGGGCTATTTAAAGCCAAAATATTTTGGGGATTGTAAGAATTTGGGGGTAACATTTTAAAGCTAAAATAATTCTTGGATTGTAATAATAATTTTATATATAATATATATATATAATATATAATATATATATATATATATATATATATATATATATATATATATAATATAATATAATTATATAATATAATATATAATATAATATATATAATATATATATATATATATATATATATATATATATATATATATATATATATATATATATATATATATATATAATATATATATATATATATATATATATATAATATATATATATATATAATATAATATATATATATATATTGTATAATTATGAAAGTGAAAGAATTGTATTTAATAAACTGAACTTGGGATACAAATATTTGGGGATTCAGTGAGGATTGAACTCATATTGCTAATCATCTAAAATATATCTTGTGGTGAAATAGGGGCTAGCAAGCTAGTCCCAAAGATTTGTTTATATTATTTAATTTTTGGACAATCCTTTCTTGATAAACAAAGTGACAAAATGAGTTTTATTAATTTTGGCGAGGAATTTTCTTTCTTTACTCTTAATAATTTTTAGTTATTTTTTTTTTCCCACAAATTAGCCCACAAGTCTATGACAGTAAACAATGTTGTCTCGAAATAAGTTTTAGAAATAAATAAATAAAAAAAACTAACATGTTTGTTACTAATACTTTGTGCTGCATCCTTTCAAAATGTGGATGATCATGTCACCCCACAATTGCCTGTCCCTTTGTTTTAAACAACATTTGCCTATTGACTGTCACTCTATGTTCCCAATCTGCCACCCATTCACCTAAAAGAATACCAGATACTGTAAGTGTGGATGTGCAGGTGGTGTAATGTACGTTGTCTTGGAATTGGAAATCACAGGGCCGAGTTTCATTTACAGTTGGGTTTTTATATTCACTTATGGGAAGGGTATGAATCCATCTCTTATCTGCAAAAAATTTTTACAATCTAAAAATATTTTCTGGCTTTAAATAATCTGCAAAAGGTTGATAGACCATAAAAAACAATCAAGTAATCCATTCATCTAACCTCACTAGGGTGATTACTTGTTGATTCCCTTTGCTCTTCCTTACATTACATCCTGTGAGTGTTAAATTTTCTTAGCCACCTTTCCTCAATGTTTTTCAGAAATTTTAGCTCTTTCTGATTTTTAAGTATTAGTACCCTTTTTAATTCTTGTTTTCCTTAAAATTTCCTTGTTGTTCATATGTTCAATCCATAGTATTCTCAGCATCCGTCTGTAGAACATCTATTGCTTCAAGTTTCTTCTTCATCTGTAAGGAAATTGTGCAGCATTCACTGCCATACAGGAGACTAGCTATAAAATAGAAATTCAGCACTCTTTGTTTCCAATGACAATTTCTTAATACTTTGTTTTTACAATAGTAGTATTAGTAACCAAATTTGGCACTGAGAGAGATTAAGAAAGTGAGGGTTTATCAGATTAGATCAGGATTTTTGCTCATCACTAAGTTCCTTGTAGTTCAAATCATAAGAGCAGTTGGCATGGTTAACCAGGCCTACCCTGAGGCAAAGAGCATATGAGTTTGTCTAATTAGCAACTTAATCTTTATTTCTGATCTATCTGTACTATTAACTGATGCCCAAATAAAGTTGCAATGAATAATTAAGATGAAAGAAAATTACTGGCCAAAATTAATAACTAGTTTTAACTCGTGAAAATTTCACGATTTTCCTATTTGAAATTTCTAATGAATCGTAATTCTTAAGTTAATGATTGAGCTGATGGCAAATTCAACAAAATATCCATAGAAATTCCCCTATCACATCATTAAATAGTAACAACTTTAGGAAAATATTGCAATGACAATCATAAATGTGAATACTGGTCATTATATTAAGAAGTATGGAGGAAATGAAAAAAGTTTTGAAATTGACAAATTCTTTCATTCATTTTCTTTCTGAAATCAAGTAGCATCTTTGAAATGTCTTTTGTCCGATCAAAACAGAATAGTCTATTATTTATGAGGTATTAGCAGAAGATGTTAAACTCTTCTATCTTTCTTTCACTGAAACCAAGTAGTGTGTTTATCTTTTGTCTTTCCATGCAATCAAAACAGTTAATTATTTATTAGGTATTGGCAGTGTATAATGGGTGTATGAACTAATGAAGGAAAGGTCAATCACAATTATTACATGATGGTTAACACTATTTTATCTAATACTAAGAGTTTTCTTTATATATATCAGCTAGCTCTGTCAAGCTTTTATAGTCTCTGAAGGAAATGCTCGATACAAAAATGTTTCTGTTGATCTTGCAAGAAAGTGATCATTTACCTTTTGTTGGTAGGGTTTTTTTCCTTCTCTGTTGCAAGTATTAATTTGCATTTAAATTTTGACCATTCATTATTCTCTCCACTAGCTTCTGTTTTTAATACTGTAAAAATTTGAATAGTGGTTTATTCTATAGTGTTAGCTGCATTCTCTCAAATCAGTAATTGTTCTGCATTTGGTAAGTTGTGTGTATAATATATATATATATATATATATATATATATATATAGCACTGGTATTGTTTTTCATTTCTGCTTTGTCTGGTTCTGTAGGTGGCCTTGCTGGTGACATAGCAGGTGTTTTCTCTCAAAGCTGAGATTGGTCTGATTCCTTGGAGTAATCTGAGGAGATGATTAAAAAGCTTACTTTTTCCTGAGCAGAACTTAATGTATTGCCTATTGTAAAGTATGCAGTTATGGACACTTACTTGTCTGGGTTGCTATACTCTACTGATGAAATCTTTGTTCTTGGGCTGGTTGATTTTTTTTTTTTTTTTTTTTTTTTTTTTCACAGGGGTATTTTGAAATGTGAAATTGGTCTTGAATTATATATATATATATATATATATATAATATATAGAAAGAGAGGTGTTTTCATATCAGAAATAGTGTATATAATTATAATACACTGATTAATGGTCTCATCTGGGTTGTAATAGCCATAATTTTTTGGCTATGATATTCACTAGCCTTCCTCTGTGTAAATACTGGCTGTTGTTATTGTCAGTGTGTCCAAGTGAATCTTTTCCTGACTTCATGAGCATATCCTGACCTTAGCAGCTTCAGCCTTCACCGGCAAGACACCTTAAAAAAAATCCCCAAAAAAACAATGAAACGCAATATGGGATCAATAGCTTGTTTGTTGAATCTGTCAGGATGGTAGGGTATGGTCACAACCTCAATATTTATAACTTACTGGCAAGTTAGTACAGAGGTTCATTTACATATGGAAAAAGTAAATAAATTGGTTAAAAATTAAATTGATTTAAAATATATACACACACAGGGTGTGATGGATAAATTTTTGTTTAAATTATGCAAAAATGAAAATAACACTAACATCTCATTTTAACAAATATATTTACCAAAATTACACAAAAATATCTTTAAATACTAAAGAGTAAATTTATTCAATAAAATCAAATTGACTTCAGCCATCATTCCCAGACAAATTCACAATCTCTTGCAACACTTCTGGACAATTTCCTGCCATAATCCTTGCCTTCAGTTCATATTTGGTATTACAAGGAGTTTTCTTGCTCATCTGCACTCCATACATAATAATTGAAGAGGTTGCAGTCTGGGGAATTAGGTAGCCAGATATAAGGGGTGATGTTGCAGAAATTGTCTGTCAGCCATGACTGGGTTCTCCTGCTTGTGTGGCATGGTACAGTGTCCAGTTGTCAGATGACAAGCAGCCACCCTTTTGACCCAGGACAGCACTACCTCTTCAAGGCACTTGATGTAGGTATCTGTGTTGAGTCTGAGGCCCTGTGGGAAGATGAATGGAGGCATAATAGTGCCATCACTTGTGTTCACTCCAGATACCTTTGTAATAACCATTAGACTCAACAAACTCTTTCTGAATCCTCTGCACTGCGCTCAGATTGACATATTGAAGCTCCTGGTGTGAATGCCAAGTAGTACAGCATGCCGTTTCCAAATTTCCGGTGGGGTGAATTGTCATGGTGCTTTTTTTTCCTCATTGATGGTCCCTAACTGAGTCTACTCTACTGTGCAGTTGACAAAATCAAAAATATAAAATGGTGATAATTTTCTCATCACAGCCTGTCTGTCTGTCTGTCATATATATATATATATATATATATATATATATATATATATATATATATATAGTTTTGAGGTATGCTATTTATGGATAAAAGTGCTCAATATCAAGAATAGAGCTTATGTAAATATAAAACTGGACACTGAGGTCAAAAAGTCTGTTTCAGGTGTTGAACACATCCTTCAGGCCTGAAGATTGCACGAGCAAATTATTGCCACCCTCTACTGTTGCTGTCCATCACTTCCCTGCCTTGAGTGTGAAAGGGTGTTTTGTTAGGCAGTTTAAACGGTATATGCCAACCAATTGACCCTGGTTGATAGTTTACTTTTAATCAGCTCTTGCAAACAGTGACTTGTGTATATTATTATATTTGTTTTCTCTGCTGATATTTTAATGTATGTTAAACCAGTTCCTAAATCCTTATTATTTTAATGCTTTTCCAAACAAGTTTCAGTTGGAAGTTTCCATTGGTCGGACTTTGCTGGGTGTTTTACACTAAGACCATGTTCTTTTGATTTTATATGTGGTGCAAAAGATGACTTCTGCTTTTGTTCTTTTAAGGTTCAGTTTCATCTTGGAAACATTCAAAATCTATTTTTGTGAAGTAAGATTTAGGAGGGTCTCTTGCAGCTCTCTACAAGACAAAGTTCTGCTACTTCAGCTGCAAGGAAAGAACTGCAAACTGGAAGAAACAGCCATTTTGGGTCACTTCCTGTTCTTCTTGCATCTGGTTTTGAAGTTCTGCTCCAGAAAGAGAGTGTCACTTAGCCAACTTATCTCTTTGTCAGTTTCTGTTATTTATTGCTATTAGCTAATGCTATGGGATCTCGGGGATTTCTTAATTTTTTTTTTTTTTTTTGCTGCCCTTATTTCTTTCTTATTAAATTTTTTTTTGTTATGCAGGATAATTCTGATTAAAGATTTTGTAAATGATGGTCTTCCTTACTTGTCAGATGACCTTTTCAGTGTAGATGGTTTTCTATCTAAATCAATGGAATGGGGTTTATTTTCTTCTGACAATACTAACTATTGTTGCTATTAAGTATCAGAAATTAATAATTTACAATAATTCTTTCCCTCCACTGCTCTCTCTCTCTCTCTCTCTTTACCCTCCCTCTGCTGCTCTCTCTCTCTTTACCCTCCCTCCGCTGCTCTCTCTCTTTACCCTCTCTCCGCTGCTCTCTCTCTTTACCCTCTCTCCGCTGCTCTCTCTCTTTACCCTCTCTCCGCTGCTCTCTCTTTACCCTCTCTCCGCTGCTCTCTCTTTACCCTCCCTCCGCTGCTCTCTCTTTACCCTCCCTCCGCTGCTCTCTCTTTACCCTCCCTCCGCTGCTCTCTCTTTACCCTCCCTCCGCTGCTCTCTCTTTACCCTCCCTCCGCTGCTCTCTCTTTACCCTCCCTCCGCTGCTCTCTCTTTACCCTCCCTCCGCTGCTCTCTCTTTACCCTCCCTCCGCTGCTCTCTCTTTACCCTCCCTCCGCTGCTCTCTCTTTACCCTCCCTCCGCTGCTCTCTCTTTACCCTCCCTCCGCTGCTCTCTCTTTACCCTCCCTCCGCTGCTCTCTCTTTACCCTCCCTCCGCTGCTCTCTCTTTACCCTCCCTCCGCTGCTCTCTCTTTACCCTCCCTCCGCTGCTCTCTCTTTACCCTCCCTCCGCTGCTCTCTCTTTACCCTCCCTCCGCTGCTCGCTCTCTCTCTCTACCCTCCCTCCGCTGCTCTCTCTCTCTACCCTCCCTCCGCTGCTCTCTCTCTCTACCCTCCCTCCGCTGCTCTCTCTCTCTACCCTCCCTCCGCTGCTCTCTCTCTCTACCCTCCCTCCGCTGCTCTCTCTCTCTACCCTCCCTCCGCTGCTCTCTCTCTCTCTTTACCCTCCCTCCGCTGCTCTCTCTCTCTCTTTACCCTCCCTCCGCTGCTCTCTCTCTCTCTTTACCCTCCCTCCGCTGCTCTCTCTCTCTCTTTACCCTCCCTCCGCTGCTCTCTCTCTCTCTTTACCCTCCCTCCGCTGCTCTCTCTCTCTCTCTTTACCCTCCCTCCGCTGCTCTCTCTCTCTCTCTTTACCCTCCCTCCCTCCGCTGCTCTCTCTCTCTCTCTTTACCCTCCCTCCCTCCGCTGCTCTCTCTCTCTCTCTTTACCCTCCCTCCCTCCTCCCGCTGCTCTCTCTCTCTCTTTACCCTCCCTCCCTCCGCTGCTCTCTCTTTACCCTCTCTCTACCCTCTCTCTCTCTCTACCCTCTCTCTCTCTCTACCCCCTCTCTCTCTCTCTTTGCTCTTCTGTTCACACATATCTCTCTTTTCCTTCCCCCCTCCCCTATCCGTATATCACTCCCACCCGGGACCTGTCTTACATTTTCACACATGCTATCTTCTACTTATTTATGTTATTCTTTAATTTTTTTTCTGTTTCCTTATTTCTCGCTTACCTTAATTTAAAGTTGACTCTTTCTCACCCTTTTATGCCTATCTCTCTTTGCTTTCATGTAATCCCAATACCTACCAATTCTCTGCTGTAGCTTTTTTGTTGGTAGGTCACTCTCCACAGTATGTGTCCCACAGAAAACTTGAAACTGTATCAGAGTAGTCTACATAAAATTTACAATATGTGAATCTAGAATCTTTAAATGAACCTCCACTAGCTACATGACCTTGGGGACTTGATTTGTTGGTTGCAACTCTAGAAATTGGTCAGATAGGATGCCTGCTTCAGTAATAGAAAATAAGTTTAAAGCAATATTTTGAAAGCCTTTTCTGGGATCTTATAAATAGCTCAGATGAAATCCATACCAGCTTTTTGGGGGTTTTTTTTGTTTTTTGTTTTTTTTCTTTATAGATTTCTTTTACTTACTCTGGTAGCTAATATATCAGAAGCAATTGTCCTCTTTGGCATTATCCTGGCAGTAACTTCTGATGCATGAAACTGTATGCTTGGTTGTAGATGTGTCAGGTTAGCCTTTGTTGACTGCAATGTAGAAGTGGACATAGAATTGCATTTATTGTTGGCTTCTTGTTTGCTTGTCTGCAGCTTTTCCTTTTTATATACATGGCTTTTCTTGTTTTGTCTGTTTTATGAACTTGAGGGTACATTAATAGGAACTAATTAAGTAGATGGGTCTACAACAACAAGAAAAAAAAAATAGGGAAAATTTGGGAAATAATTTTTGTAGATTAGCATTCTTTAGACATTTCTTAGGCTGCGGCACTTGTCAGAATTGAGAAATATCGATTTGTTATTGATTTAGATGTAGGGATTCTGTTTATAATATCGGTACAGTGTCAAATTGATCCCTGACTTTTACAGAATTATTGGCCTTAGTCTAAATTTGTTATTTACAAATGTCAAGTTTGAAACTGTGTTTTTCTGAATTAAATTTTTCTTTTTTTCTTAAACTTCTGAATGGAATTTTTTTCAAAAGCACATACACAAACATTTACAATTCATAATTATTTATCTTAAATCAAAAATAAATGGATACTTCATAAAATAGCTAAGGCCAATAATCCTGTAAAAGTCAGGGATCAATTTTTCACCATATCACTATTAGAAACAGGGTCCCTCTCTTAACTCAATAACAAATAAATATCTTTTGATTCTGACATGCGTCCCGGCTAGGAGGTGGGGTCTAAAGAAAGTTAATGTACCCCCCCCCCAAAAAAAAACAAAAACAAAAAAAAAAAAACTTTCTTTGATTGCATTCTTTTATACGAATTGCTCAGATACCTTTGTCTATTAATTGGTCATCCTGCTACAATTTGGTCTTGAAATAGACTTATTTCCCCACCAAATTTCCCTATTTTTTTATGAGTGGACCAGTCTAATTAAGTAGTGCCTCTTAATAATATACTGTTGATAGCCATTTGGTTTTTATGTTATTTTTCAATAAACTGACTTTGAAATTCTGTTTTTTATATTTTATGATTTTATTGATATTGAATTATCTGAAGAATATGATTTGTTTTTTGTTTTTGTTTTCTTAAGTAATACAATATTTTTTTAAGTAATACTTTAAGTAATACAATATTTTTCTCCTGATGAGTAGAACAAAAAAATATTTTTTCTTCTTTCCCTCTGCCTTGGTGGTAGGCAGTCAACTAAGGTTTTGACCTCCAGGAGTACTTGGCTATCTTAAATCTGGTGAAAGAAAATTAAAAAAAAAAAAAATGTAGGTATTTTCTAGGTAGTGATAAGATAACTGAAATTTTCTGTATAAATTTAGCCCAAATAACATACACACACATTAATGACACGATCAGCTTACCATGAATGGTAGGGCATTCAGATTATTGGCTTGAGTTTTGATCAGTAGCTATACTGTTGGACATCCATATTTAAAACTAAGCAAGTGTAAGTGAATACAAAATTGTTTCTGAATTTCCTATGTGCTTCAGGATGACGCGATAATGGCTCTCAACAACTCCCTATCGCTTATACCCCACTTGGCAATGTTTGTCCCTCTTAATCTCCTTCCCAGTTCCTCTTCTACCATCCATTTACACAAATTTGTTAGGTACGTTACTGAATGTTTTCTATTGCCTGCCTTGCTTTCAGTATATCCTGTGAGGGTCAAATTCTCCAACTTTTCTTGCCTCATCATGTGTTCTTAAAAATTTCATGCTTACAGCAATATCCCATTGAAAACCTTGGGGAAATGTATAACTCCACCTCTTCTCCCCTTAATTGTGGGTTAATTAGTAAGACTTGTACTAAAACCATTATCTCCCTGACCCTCCCCCCCCAAAAAAAAAAATTGCGTACAAAATATTTAGATTTCAACATTAAATAATAATTATAATAACAATAGAGGCTGATATGCTGCTAAATAAAAAAACAGCCGACCAACTAGAAATTTCAACTGAGTGTATTTTTTTGCTTTTAAAATTTCCTTGTTGCTTCATCCATGTTATTCTCAATATGCTTCTGTAGGACTACATCTCTGTTACTTCAACTATGATTTCTATCTGTGAGGAACTTGTCCAGTGTTCACTGCCATATAAGAGGATTGATATTACATAGTAGTTGAGCATTCATTTCTTTATTTCTCATGAATTTTTCCTGTTTCTTAGTACTGCACTTAGATTTCATTGCAAAATCTCACACTTGTGTGTATTGATATCTCTGCTTGCTCTTCTCATACAGTTTATGGTAAATGAATCTCATTACTATCAAGTACTGAATAGATTTCCTCATCTCATGTGAGACTTAGTAGCTCCCTGTTTAGATAATGCATAATCATGACTTATTATATACATCCTGACTTTCATAATGACAAACATTTTACCCCATCATTGTAGTTTATAGAAGAACTGAAAATCAGTGTCAAAATTACAAATCACACCCTTTCAACATTAGACAAAATATACTTGCATACCAAGTATGTTTTCAAGAAGATGCAGTTAAAAAGACACTCAAAATGAATTACCAAGGCCCATCTAAAGATTCGTAGATTGCAGTCTTATTTGTTCAAGCCTTTCCTGTGAGGGTCTCAGATATTTGTGTATTGAGTGATTGTCTTTGTCGTTCTGTTGCTAATCTTTTTCTTCTGAAACATATTTCCATTTCACAGTTATATGAAACGCATCAAATTTTTAACATGAAAAGATATTGAACAAAAAGCAATTTATATAATATCGAGTAATCAATGAATTAGAGATAGCATTGAACGCCTAAGAAATATGAAGGAAACAGATTCATTAAATGGTTCATTGGCTTCTATTTTAGTTGTGAATTCTTTATCTTTATCTCCACTTTATTGAATCTCAATACGTTGTTTCAAGACTTGTTTCATTACATCTCAATATTAAAACTTTCTAACAATTTTTTTACAGCATGGGTGCATTAGTTTAATAATAATTGACAAAAATTAAACAATTTCTTTTTGTTGTATGTAATTATATTCATCACTAAGAAATTAATATATGAATGAAAATTAACATAGTAATTAACTGTCTATAATTATAACCAATGTTTTAGTAAGAAGGAAGTTTCATTCGAACCATTACTTTGAGAAACACACCTTAAAGGAATGTTCCCTGATCACTCTAATCTTAACTTCAAGACTAAGGCTAACTGTTATCATCTCTACATACCCTCATAAACTGCACTTCTTACCTCCTCTTCATATGTTCATTCAGCTACCTCATTCAGTCACACTCTACCTTCAGTGGCTCTTGGGCTTTGTATTAAGTGAACAACTAGTAAAGATAAAAACTAATCAAAGATAGTAATTTGTGTAACTGATAAATTTATCATGATCACAAGACCTGTAACTCTGTTAGGGTTGTAAGGACACCACACGTACTGCCATAGTAGCAGTGGTGTTTTGTGGGTAAGATAGCCAGACACAGACCAACTCTCTCCAAGCTGGTTTGAATTCAGTTTTTTTCCTTTTGGACCAGTTGCCAGAACCCAGTCTGTCCTGTTACTTACCCATAGCTGGTTTAAGTGATGGATTCATAGCTTTCCCAAGGGTATTAATATGTATGTGAATGTAATGAGCTATAATGGACTTTGAACTCTGCTCTCTGATTCTTCATTCTGAGCCACTAGCCATTACTCCACCATGCTTCCTTTGTAGGTAAGTAATAAAAAAAAAAAAAAAAAAGGAAATTAAAAGGACATTTATGCCTAAAATCAGAAAAAACTTGAAATTTCTGGGACACAGTAAGGCAAGAGGGCTCAGAAAATTTAACACTCACAGGACATATTGAGGGGGTGGCAGAGGGTAACCTACTTAAGGAGTTTGTGTAAATGGGTGTTAGAGCAGGGACTAGGAGGGATATTCAGGGATATTGTTTAGAACTACAAAGAATAGAAAGTTCTGGAAAGCCATGATTGCCAATGTTCTGAATGGATACTCCACATAAAAGAAAAAAATATTTGGAAACAATTTGACATGAAAAGAGTGTTAAGGTTTTTGTATCTATCATCAATTTAGTGTTGGTTGTCTATCAACAAAGGCTTTTTTTTATATAGGATGGATCAGATACAAAACTTTAAAGATAAAAATCTGCAATAATTGTCAGTTTTTTTTGTTTTGTTTCCAGAAGTGTTTATTTTGCTTCAGTAAAAGATATTAGTATTATTGAAATCTTTTGTTCAATTCTATCAGTATGGATTATAACCAAAGTTTAGTAAGAATTCACTTTTTGATCACTTGGAGTTGAATTTAGATTCAATCTTAATTTGAAAAAAAAAAAAAAAAAAAAAAAAAGCAGATTGGTTTACTTTTTTTTGTATTGGAAGTTTTGTTTTTTGTTTTTTTTTCTATTGTATAGTTTTGTTCAATTCTATCTTGTTTCTTTGTTTCTCATTTCCCACTACAGATGGGACAGGAAATATATAAATGAATTTAATTACTTGTTTGGTTCATTAAATATTAAGTTCAATATATATCTAAATTATTATTTGATTATCTAATCAATTATTTCAGTGCCTTTGAGTTTTCTTTTCTTCTTTGTACTAAAATGGGATTGTTTTTTTTTTTTTTTTTTTTTTTTTGTGCGTGTGTGTGGGCGGATGCTTTTATTTTATTATCTATGTCTAATTCTTTCTTTACTGTATATTTCTGACCTCTGCCACAACTAACTATTGACCTACTGACAGTGCTTATCTTTTTATTCAAAGTACTAACCAATTCATCTTAACCTGTCATTTAAATTTGTGTTTTTGCTTGTTATTTTATGAAATTATTTTTCTATCTTGTATCTTTGAATTTTTTCTGTAAAATTCTTATTTTTCTAAATTTTTCTTAATGTATAAATTTATTTTTTAATTATCAAATTTTTTTTTTTTTTTTTTTTTTTTTTTTTCAATAAGTTTAAAAAAAAAATCAAGTTATCATAGACTTTATTTGTATAAAGTAAAAAAAAAAATTCATGACATTAATTTTATTTTTATGTACAAGTTTGACTTTTTCTGTATGTTTTAAAATTAAAATCTTTCTCATGTAATTTTTCAATTTTCAGGCTGTTTGTTAGCATTTAAAATCAGTTTTCATGTGAAATCATCGAGCAAGTCTGACTTTTTTTTTCCCCACATATGCCATCAGCCGAACAAAATATTATGTATTTTGAAACTATAGTGTTCAATATTGACAAATTGGTTTGTCTTAATCATCTGAAACTTGGAAGCATTTTATATAGACAGATTGAATTATCTTTTAAATTTTGCCACTAATTTATCAGCTGCCATATGGCCTATACTCTAAATATTGGCTTTTACTGATTAACCTGCCATAACCCACCCCATGTAAACACTGCCATAATAGATGACATCATTACAAATAATGCAGGGAGTTACACAGACTTTGAGAGCCAATATTTACAAGGCAGGTTTGAGAGTGTTGGATGCTAAAGGGTTAAATATTTTGTTAAACATTTGTTTTGAAAGCTTTTCTTAGGAAATATCACTTGATTTTAGATTTCATAGTTAAGTAGACAGTATGCATCTGGGGAAAACAGATAAGACAATTTGGAGAAACTTTTACCTTGATCTGCCTTGTTGGGAATATTGCATCATGGGGGGAGTATTTATTGCAAAAGGGCAAAACCTTTACTATCGAGATGAAATAGGGTTAAACATCTGAATGCTTGAATTTTTTTTCTTTTTACTTTAATATATATATTCTGTGTTCTGCTACTGGTGAGGGGGGGGAACATTTATTATGTAAATTATAGCTCTATTATTCTACATTGAGCACTTTTTTTAATACCAGCACTCAATGTGCGATATATAAACTTCCATCAGTTAAGACATTTTCACTCTTACTAGTTTAAGAAACTAACTTGCCTAACCAAAGTACTTTATGTGCATCTGTTATACTTTTAAGCAGTCTTTTGAAACATTTGTTAGCCTCAAAGAACCCTTAAAATAATATTCATCTAAGGGCATCCTGATAATCTAGAATTGTTACTTTTAGATATCTGTATTTTTTTTTCTTTCCTTATCACAACCTCTGGTACAATCCAAGAGTTCATAAAAACTGCCTTCCTGGGTACCATTTTTCAAAATATTGCTGTCATCCCACACAAGTATCTCATTTAATGCTAGAAAAACCAATATCATATTTGAAAGAGAAAAAACAGAAAAAGCTTTTCACATTACTATTTGAAAAGAGACTTCTATAGGTTTCTCTGGGATTATATAATCAGCTGTTGTTTAGGACTACCTTAAAGTACAAAAGTTATTGTAGTTTGGGTAATTTATTCAGTTTTTGAAAAAACATACCAGCCATACATATTTTATATCAGCTTATTTGAATCTAAATCTGTCTTAGACTTTGTAAAGAAAAGTCACACTGTCCACTTTATTTTATTCTCTAATTAAAACAGTCTTTCTCAACTAGTTAGCTAAAAAAAAATATCTGATATATTTTCATGTCTAAAGGAACCTTTATAATTTGCTTCTGTAACAAGCATAAATTATAGAGGTTCCTTTATTAGTATAATTATATTGCAACTGCTATAATTTATGCTTGTTACAGAAACGCTAGGACCCTGAGTGAGTTTAACAATTATTAACTACATTCAGAGTCTTAGGTTTTTCTGAAACCCCTGATAAGGAAAACTTTAGTGGATTTTACAAGGTGACCAAAATCTAATTAAACCACTTTATACTTGTATAACCAGATTTTTTCCTCTTTGCCTTCTACATAAATTTTCAAATGGGTGTCTCCTTCAATAACTGCATTTTGGAGGTTTGCTGTGAATTAATATAAAAAAAATATTCATAACTTAAGTAATTATCTTCAGACATAACAAAAAAAACCATACATTCACCGTTCTGGAACTAAGTGTTTTCCAAACCTTTGTTAGTGAATTTGGTCACAATTTCAGATTTTTGTATCATGCTGAACCTGAAGTTTTTAGTTACTTCTAACATTTTAAGCTACTAATGTTTTACCTATATAAAAAGATGATACCTAATACATAACATGCATTTTTGTGTACTTCAGGTATAAAGCTTATCTGCATGTCACTTTACTTAATTTTGCATCTTATTTTGTTTAATTTGAAGGTGGCTTCATTAGCAATGCTAATATATCACCTGTATGGTTGATAGCATTCTTACAGAAATATTAGACGTTTCCCAAAAAAAAAAAAAAAAAAAGGAGGGTCGGGTTCAATTGTGTATTTTCAGTTTAAAAAGAAAATAAGGCTAGGAATTTTTGAAGACGTGTTATCTTGTTACTTACCACTTTTTAAACAAGTTTTTCTCTTTAAGTTAGATAACTTTCTTTACCACATCTAAGATAATGTTAACATGTTGACCTATATCCTCCTGGTGTCAGTTCAAACTGACACATTCTTTCTCCCCCTGACCCAGATATTGAAACTCTAATTTCTAAAAAGTGAAAATTTTACTGAAATATGTTGAAGAATTTCCAAATTTTCATGTGAAATCAAGCAAATACAAACTTTAATAGCCAGAGTATGTGGGGGGGGGGGAAGAGTGGTGTCAGTTGAAATTGATACCAGTAAGATATGAGTTAAATAATATACTTCCTTTTTCTGTATTGTGTAAACTGTTATTCTCTCAGAAATGAAATATTTACAAAATAACTTCTAATATTATAGTAATCCTAAATATTCTTGATAGAATTAAGAACATGCAAAGGTACATACATTGGCAGAAAATAAAACTGCAACACACTGAAGGGGAATGTTGATTGTAATATGTGTATGCTCTGGGGTAGTAGGTATTTTGATGAAAAATTTCTAAGTCGTCTATTATCTTGAGATGTAGTAGCACTCATGCAGGTGCACCATCTCTGCCGGAGCACTATGTGGTGATACATGCAGTCCAGTGTTAGCAGATGTCATGCCATTGAGACATGTACATACTACTTTTATTCATTTTGAGGCATTGGAGCAAAATGGGTTTTCTAGAGGCTGGATGGTGATTCTGGAGAATTTCATTGCATGTTGGATGTGATGCATCAGTGATTATGTAATATTTAACAGATTGTCAAATGAACATTCCTGTATGAATAAACTAGATTCTGGTTTGACAATTTGTCTCTTGAACATATAGGACATGGTGGAACAATGTCTGACTCCTTCAGCTAACCCACCTACAACACTTGTTGTATTGCATCAACATGCACAAAAGGCATGCAATAATGTATTGCAGGATGGTATTAGCCATCTTTTTGATTCTATGCATGTAAGAATATAGGTCTGTGCTAAAACCCAAGGATGATATATATAGTGTATTTGTGTATGTAGTGATTTGTATGATTACTGTAATCTAACTGTATTACCATATATTTAATCTTGAGGAGGCATGGTGTAGTGTTGTATTGTGGCTTGGATAAAGGAATCAAAGCCAAGTTTGAATTCCAGTCAAGTTCATTACATTCACTTACATGCTAATAACCTTGGGAAAGGTATGAATCCAACTATTCTCCTCTCTCTTATAGCCTTGGGTGGCAACCAGTCTAGGAAAACTCTGAATTCAAAACTGTATGTAACCCTGGCAAAGCACATACTATGCAGCTAAGGAAAGGATCGTTTTCATTGACTTGATGATCCTGGTTAGGGTCAACACTTTGGAAAGGTATAAATCTAACCCCCCCCCCCAGCTATGGTTACATAGTAGGACAGACTGGGTTCTTTAGCCTTTGGTGGCAACCATTCTAGAAGGAAAACTCTGAATTCAAAACTGTATGTAGCTCTGGCAAAACACATGCATCTAAGGAAAGAATCGTTTGCATTGATTCGATCCTGACTATGGTAAATTCCTACTTAAACTTTGAGTAAATGGAAACACATTTTCATGTTATTGCAATTTAATTTTCTGTTAGTGGATTTGTACTTTAAATTTCTGACTGTTGTAAACAGGAATCGATTAAAATCTGTATTGCTTTTCCATACAATATTAGTTTGAACCTTGTTACCATTAAACAAGACAATCTACTGTAATTATTTCTGTTTTGATACAATGTGTTAACTAGCTTCAGAGATATTTATACCAAGTTGCTAAATAGAATAATATAGATTTATTAACCCTTTCTCTAGTTTCAAGTACTTGGCATCATTGATTCTTTATTCGTTTATAGCCAGTACATTTTCTATCTTCTTGTGTATACTGCTATACAGGTCCGAAGCGCACCGCTTTGAATGCTATGTTAGCCACATACAATAGCTGTGGAGGGACACTTGACAACCTCACTGCTGGGTCCGGCAATGTGGTCACCAACAACAACAATACTG
This sequence comes from Acanthosepion lycidas, assembly GCA_963932145.1. Classification (NCBI taxonomy): domain Eukaryota; kingdom Metazoa; phylum Mollusca; class Cephalopoda; order Sepiida; family Sepiidae; genus Acanthosepion; species Acanthosepion lycidas. Next base: position 35,838,728 of record OZ010614.1, on the reverse strand, counting down.
TTATCGACAACAGCAACAATGGAGGTGGAAACAACAACAACACCCTCCACAAACAACTACATGAGCATGCTTTGCAATTCTTTCTTGATTCAGTTGGTTCAGACTCCTCTACCTCCTCCCTCCGTGCCCCTTCCTCGGGCAATTTTAATGACAATGGTATGCATGCATTATTTGCTTTTGTTCATTGGTTGGTCTGTGTTTAATTGCAAAAATGTTTTCTTTTTTTACCTTTTTTTTTCTTTCTTTTATTTATTTTTTGTGTTTTTTTTTTTTTTTTTTTTTTTTTTTTAATTCTGTAGAATTTCTCACTCATTTTGATCAAAATGTATTATCTGAAAATGACACTAAAATGCTTTTGATATTGTGGAGCTTTTCATTTTATTTTTTTTTTTTTTATTTTTATTATTTTGCTGTAGAAATGTCTTGCTTGACAATGTTTCACTAAAGATATATTAATTCTCACTATTTCCTTAGATCCCCAGTTGAAATCTATAACGACTTTCAATGTGCTTGCAATTTTTAACGTATTGAAAGCCTAAAAACAACTCGAATTGTTCATCTAATTTTTACAGTATGGTTTTATTTGAATCTATATATGCCTGAATTACTTGGTTACTAATTTTTTTAACTAGGTTTCATGTATTTTAATTACATATTTTTGTGTCTATGTACTTAGGCACCACTCCATCATTAATATATGCTTACTGAAAAGCCACCGACAAGGTATGTTTTTTAATTTTTGCTTAACCTTTACTATTTCTATACAAATGAATGCAAGAACCAACAACCAATGTACCTTTGTACAGAAACAGAAAAGTTAAGCAAAAAAACTAAACCTTTTTTTTCCATAACCCTTAATCAAAGATTGTATGTAACATAAGAATGTACACACAATATGGATCAATAAATTCATAGCTTGACATTCATTAACTGAATTTTGACATAAGATTTTTCACTGAATCAAGTGCATTAACAAGGGAGTGGTAAAACATTTCTAAGGAATTCATAGATTTTTGTTTAATCCCATAATTTTATTACTTCAAATGTTATTATAGTTTATACTCATATTTGAAATAATTTATTTTTTTACTTTAAACAGTGTATAGCACATCTACTGTACATTCAAGAAATCAAACCTGTGTCCCCCTTTTGTAGGCGAACTACCTTTTGATTTAGCATGCTTTATCATCAGTTATCTGACTTAGGGATGTACTTATTTGTACTGTTACATGTGGGTTTATTTACTTAAATTTGTTGTAAACTATTACTCCAATTGCTAACAATAATTCATTGCAGACAATTATGCTTGGAAGTGCATATTTTTCTTGTATTCAATTATGAGAAAGCAACTGAAAAAAAGATATATATATATATATATATAGTCATCCACAGACAGTTTTGCTGTTTTACAGCTCATCTGTGTGGCTAGACATCTGATTGCCTCAAGCTGGGAGCAAAACCAGACTGATTTGGCATCAGCTGGAGATTTTACCCGTGCTATCAGCGCTTGGTTGAGAGGTGAATTTTTACGTACTTTATATAAATAGCACTCTATTCAGAAGTGTAGACATGCTGGTTGTATAATGGATATTGGCACACCTAGTTCAAATTCCAGGCTGGTTTGATGCATTCACTTTCACATACATGCTATTGGTGGTAAGCATGAATCTATTTCTTCTCTTTCTAGCCTTTGGTGAAAATCAAGAAAGCTCTCAATTTCAAACTGTGGTGAGGACAATGAAACTGTTCCACTGTCCTTTCCTGCAAGGAGGTTTAGCAGTTCACAGAAAAAAACAAAAACAAAAAAAAAGTGTGGATAATCATGATTGCTATATCTTGAAAGCAATGTTGACCCTGATCAGTACCGAGACAGGGGACCACTTTGGAATACCTGGTGCTGTAAGCTTGGATGTATGGGTAGTGTAATGGATAATGGCTTAGAATGAGAAATCTGAGAACAAATTCCACCCTGGAAAATACCCTGGGGGAAAGTATGAAATCACTTCTCCCTTTCAGCTATGGGTTAATTAGTAGGACTTGGATCATTGTCTCAAAATATTCTTACAAACTAAAAAAACATTGTGGCTTTAATTAAACTGCAAAAGAGTTGATAAGCTTGGGGGGGGGGTCAATCAAAATCCCGATCTTATGGTATTGATAACTTATGTAAATAATGTTTTGGAGTTTAAATATATAATATGAATTTTGCAGATCCACCCTCCCCTTTAATGCAAAAATTTGAAGAAATTATTTTCTATTGTATTTTACAGTTTTAATGTAAAACATTTTTCTGGTGTTAATTTTATTTAAATGTAGCATAAACAAATATTTCCCCAATTTTATACCTAAGATATTTTGTGTTATACACACACACACACACACACACACACACACACACACACACACACACACACACACACACACACACACACACACACACTGGAGGGAGCTTGATTGGAGATCCTGAGCAGTGCTTTGTGACCTTCACTATCTTATCAAAATTTGTTTATTTTCTACCTACATTTATATATGTTACAAATTAAACTGAGCACAACTTAGCATTAAAGTATGAAAAATTTGTGGATTTTGACGTCATTGTTTTTCATTTATTTTTTTTCTTTTGTCAAAATCTGTGAATTTGTTTTGCTCATATTAAGTCTTAAAGAAAAAAAAAAAACCTAAAAATTTCACTTTTTTTTTTTTTTATTCATAATGTTGAAAGTGTTAAAATTCAACTTTTCAACAAGAAAGATCTCAAGTTGTTCAATATTGCTACAAAACATTGTTGATTTATTTAAGATGGAATGATCTACTATGACATATGCCTAATTTGTATTTAGATACATTATATTTATTTTCAATTTTTCTAGTTGAATTGTTCACCTATATTGCATATGATCCATTATTGTACATAATTAGGTTACAATAAAATCACTATTTTATATGAATACTACTTTATAAAAATTGAGATGTAGTAGAGTGGGGGACCACTGTATCATGGATTTGGGGGTGGCATAAGGTCCTTGAACTCTTTAATATAACACACACACAAATTTTCAAGCATGTTTGGTTGGATCGTATGAACAAATTCTGTCTATTGAAAGTTTTAACTATTTCAAATTTCCAAGTTTAAATGAAAATACACATAAAATTCAGTTTAACCATTTAAATGATGTCACCTTGAGTGACTTTAAATTGGTTCCAACAAATGAGAGAATTCCAGGAGACTGTTCATTTTTGGAGATCCGAGGTGACTAAAGCAGGGTTAAAAGCTGCCATCCTTACAGAAAATGGAGTTTGCAAGCAGGGTTTAAATTCTAACTCTAGTTTTGAGTGTCAACCAGTCTTAGAGAAAGAAAACTCTGAATTTCTAAACCATAGAAAAGGCAATGGGGCAACCACTCCACTATCTTTCCCAAGAATAGTAGTTTTATTCCATATCTAAACAAGTGCAAAATCTATTCTGCTCTTGAAAAATTCTTTCAAATATGAAAAAAACCCCAAAAAAAAACAACAAAAAAAACAAACAGAAAAACAAAATGTGATGAAGGTTAAATTCTTAATTTAAATGCCTGAAATACATAAACTCAATAATTACTTGAAGTAGGACTTGAACATGTAACTAGATCAGGATATTGCATATATCAATAATGTTTTACGGATATTGAACCTTGCCTCTTGATTTGATGGAGGCACCAAAAATCCATATGAGTTTTGAGCTTGAAACCAACTTGTCTGGCTGTGGGTTGGAATCTCACTGTTATCACATTTTTACTATTGTGTGTATTTAAATTTGTACATAATTAAAAAGGGGGGTGTGATCAAAATGTAAATCTCTGATTTGTGGCATAATTTGATCAAATAAAACATTTTTAAAAGAGTTCCCCCCCCCCCAAGTCCCTCATGATTATCTCCTTAAGTTGAAACATATTGATTGCTGTCATGTTCAGTGTATGCATGTTGCTGTTTTAGTATCTTATTACTATATTGTGGTTAATTTTATTTATTTATTTATTTTTTGTTACAATGTCTCATATTGAAATTATAATTTTATTTTAGACTTTACAAATAATTGAATCAATATCTAAATTCTTGCATCCTACTGAGCAGCTGTGAAATTGAAGGTGTATGTATGTATGTGTGTATGTGTGTATATATATATATATATATATATATATATATATATAATACTCAACAAAAAGAAATCAAGAGTGTATAGGGACTGTCAGATTCATGCCTTAAATGATTTCATTGCTTGGCATGAAAATAAGTCACTATGCATGCTGTTTATATCTACAAATGCTTTATTCTTAATACAGAGTGCTTTTTATCTATACATATAGCAAATTTGAAACACACACACACACACACACACATATATATATATATATATATATATATTTTCTTTATTGGTAGCACAACTCTGGGTTTGCCTGTGATACTCATGAAGAAAAAGAACAAATACATATTAATGTATACTTAATAGCACTGTTATATTACATCGAGCACTATTTTTTTAACATCAGCACTCAATTTGTGAGATATATAGTAGGCATGGCGAAATAATGGATGGCGGCTTGGATTGAGGAATTGGACAGCTGAGTTCGAAATCCAATCGGATCCATTACATTCACTTACATGCCAATACACTTGAGAAAGGTATGAATCCTCTCTCTCGCCCCCTCCCCAAGATGTGGGTAAATAGCATGACAGACTGGGTTCTATGGCCTTGAGTTGAGAAGGAAAAATTATGAATTCAAAACCGTTCTGGAGAGGATTGGGCTCTGTCAGGCTATCTTGCCCAAGAAACACCATTTCTACTGCAGTAGAAGTGTGTGTGTATATATATATATATATATATATATAATTATGTGTGTTAATTGGAATCTGACAGAATAAGATAAACAAATAGGAAACCTGTATCAATTTAACATGATGAAGCTTCAATAAAAGTGAAACATCATTATCATCATCTTTCATATATATATATATATAAATGATTTAAAAATATGGTTCCTTCGCTACACAGGAATTACCATGTTTCAAAAACTGATGCTAAAGATCTTCAAATTATATAATTAAAATTAAAAGCATTACTTCTGTTTCATCTTCAAGTGAATTTTGGATAATATTTATGCTCTGTAAATTTACATTGAGCACTGTTTTGTAAAAATAAAAATATCAGTTAAAACACTGGTGCAAAAATAATGTCGTTTTCTCACATATGTTACTATGTGAGAAAACGACATTATTTTTGCACCAACCTAATGTATATTGCTGTTCTTTATATATCTATCTCTCTCTCTCTCTCTATATATATATATATATATATATATATATATATATATATATATATATATATAATGTGTGTAATAATTTAGCATGATTTGTCAAACTTAGAAAAATATTGCTTACTTTTCAAGTTTGATTTACAATATGAGGTATGGTTAAAAAAAATTGCTTATTTTGCTGTTATATGCTACTAATTGCTATTTGTTGCATGCTAAATTCCTTTGCATCAAGTCAGCACCCTCCTCCCTGTTCTTGTCACATGCACGTCCTCACAATCCTTATTGCGTGATTCCCCCCCCCCACACTCTTCTGACAGTATTATTACTTTCTCTGGAGTATGCCCCCAACTTGCTCCTTGGTGGACAGTCATAGGAAACAGCATTAAGTAAATATGAAGAAAACAAAGCACTTTATGTAGTTGAGTAATCTAAAGTCTACATTGTTTCTGAGTGAAGTTATGTACCAAGAAATAAGGATCTATTTAAATATCTGTTGTAAATATATAAATGGGATTATTTTTTTTTTTTTTTTTTTTTTTTTTTAACATTAGGGTCAGGTTTTAGCTTAACCAAGCAACTGTTTACATGTTCTTGTGGGTGATGAATTATTCTACCCTACAATCCCCTTTCCTCCACAGATAATATGTTGATACTCTATCACTATTTTTATGGCATGTGGTCTGATGAACTACTCCTTGGTACCACCAGCCCTGACCTTTGCAACTGTGACCTGTCATGTGACATGCACAAAAGTGAATCCTCCCCATTCCCTTTATACTACAATAAAGTAAGTTCCATTCAAACAGCTTCTTCCCAAGAACTGCTGCATTGGAAAAAAGACTCCCAACAGGATATTTTCTCCAATCAATACAATCTTGACCTCTTCAAGACCAAAGTTAACCATTATCTTTCCTACATCACCACTCCACTATCTTTCCCAAGAATAGTAGTTTTATTCCATCGTGTGTGTGTGTGTGTGTACTTCATCTTTTGCCTTTTCTTATGCTCATACAACACTACAGAGTAACCTTGTATCTTGAGTGGCTCTTGGATTTTGTATTATGGGAGAACATTAGTATTAAAAAAAATTGACATTGGTCATATTTTCAGAAGTAGATTGGCACAAGAACTTCTCAGTGTCCGCTCACAACACACATATGTGTGCATGTGTGCACACACACACACACACTTTTTAGCATGGTAGGAATCTATATACCCATCTGATATAGCACATGATATAAGGTTGCATCTTTCTAGTGGATCAATCAGAAGTACTCTGGTTTATGGCTTGACCAAAAACCCTGCAAAAAACTCTGAAATTTGGTCATATTTTGGGAAGTGTATTGAGCCAATTACTTTTCAGCACTATCCTCACTAAGCTATATACAATTTTTTATATATTGAAACAAATTTAGGAAAATCTATAACAAAATGAAGAAAAAAAAATTTTTTTTTTTTTTTTTTTTTTTTTTTAAATGCTAATTTAATTAAGAAAAAGCCATTTACTAAGTTGAAAGTGCTTTAATTGCTAGATCCTTCATATTAAACTTACACCCAGGTTCTTACAGCGTTTCACCTTTTTTGACAGATTTTCAGTTATATTTAATAACAAAAGTAATAAAAACAAAGCAAAAAGAAACTAAATGAAACTGGATAGACTGTTATACCCAAACATGTAATTAAAAAAAATTTAATTTAAAATCTCAGCATCCCCCTCTTCTTCATGCACATGTGTAATCACATTACAATAAACATCACTTTACTTTAAATCCTAAAGGTTGAAGTGTCAAAAAAAAATTTTTCCCCACTCTATCATAGATTTTCATATATATATATATATATATATATATATATATATATATATGATTTATTAATCTGACAGATTTTTATCACTCTAAATGTTACCCATATTTGAGTAGATGAAAATGCTATTTAAAAATAAAGTGTCTACTCAAATATGGATATCAGCTAAAAAAAAAAATGTTTAAAGTGAGATGCATTTTACACAATCATTTTTTTTTTTTTTTTTTTTTTAATTTTTTTTATAGTGTAGTGAGAATCCATGTACCAGCCTGATATGGTACATGACACACAGGGCCATATTTAGCAGCGTCAGAGATACTATAGTGTCCTCAGTCATTACTGACAATAAAACTTGGTCCTTGACCTTTATGCTTTAATGCAGTGGAAAGGTCAGGTCTGGGAAATGAACCCTGTTTACTTGTCTTCAGTTAAAACTTTGTAAGGTAGAAAACTTGTATATATCAATCTGGTTTTTTTAGTATAAGCCTTATAAGCTGCATCCTTTGCTGTGACCACTGAGCTTAGTCCAAAATAGGCAGAGGTAAAAGCGGAAAGAGTAATTAGTTGGTTGTCAGGTTAGGAAGAGTAAAAAAAATTTTTTTTTTTTTTTATTTTTTATTTTTATCTTCAGATTGTCGGGATAATAATGGCTTCCTGTGGGATCAGTCAGTCAGTTTTACTCTTTCTCTTGAGACACACACACACACAAATCTCTCCCCAGTTAAATGGTTGACCTTTTTATTTTTGATCTGTTAGGTCCTTGTTTTCACATGGTGTGCTGTCTTTAGCTAAGAAATTTATTTTTTTTTTCTTCTTTCTTTGCATATTGCAAAATAACTTTAACATTCTATACATGTGCACATATACACATATACAGGTGTATAGACACACACACACACACACACAAAAAAGTCAATAAAAAAGTACATAAATTATTTTAGCTTAATAAAAAAATAATGAAAATGATAATTACTGATACCTCCTGACAAGTGAACTGAATGATTACAAAAAAAAGTTTGACTATAAAACTTTGGAGTAGATGTGCTGAATATAGCATCAATCAGCTAAGTGACTAATTTTATATTTGTATTAATCATACATATATATGTGAAAATCGTGTGTGTGTATATATATACACACACACACACACACACACACACACACACACGATTTTCACTTGTGTACACATCTCATGGCAGCCATGTAAAATAAGACATGCAACCATATATTCATGAATGTGTTCAGTCTATGTATTTTAAAACGAGCTGGGAAATTGTTTCCCTTTAATAGACATATTTATTTTAAAATCTCTAAGCTATATTTTCTTTTAGCCATTTTATTATTCCTTGATCAGACTTTCAACTATAATGCTTATATATAAGAAAATATTGTTGTACACTCCGGCCTTCTTCAGGTGGCATTTGTTGGAATTTCAAACTGAACACATGGCCCAGTGAATAAAAGCATTGGTTGATTGATCCAAAAATGTAACTTGACCCAAAGTGCTGTGAGTTCAATCCCTGGCCACAGCAGAAAGAACAAAATGTTGGAGAGTTATCATGGGAAATTAACTAAAACTGAGATATCTAAAGGTATGGAATGTGCAATTAGAACAATCTACTCTTGTGGATTAAATAAAGGATTCGGTTCAAATTTCAACAAATATCAAGGAGGCCGGAGTGTACAATAGCCGATATGTTGTGAATGTGACAAGGATGAGGACAACAGTCCAAATAATGTAAATATTCAAACTTGTGTAAAATGTAAGCATACACGATTGACATTTAGAGAAGTGAAGAATGTAGCTAAGTGGTAAAATTTAAATAAGGCTTTTTTGGTTTCTAGCTGCACCTATTGATTTAGTCATGTAAACAAATATGTATCTTTATCCTTATGTAAACATTATTATATTGGGCAGCCTTAAAAATATCTTTGAATTTTTTTTTTTTTTTTTTTTTTTAAATGTAAATTATTTTTAACCATTTCATTGAAACAAACAAAAAGTACCTTTAGCCTCTTTTGAATATTCTCTTACGACCTTAAACCAAAGAATATTTTTATATCTCTTTTACTTGTAACATTCTTCCATCATAATCAAGGTCTGTTCATTGATTTTTTTTTTTTTTTTTTTTTTTTTTAATCAATTCACTCTAAGCAAGGCAATAACACCACTAAGATGCAAGGGGCTATTAGAAGTAAAAGAAAAACAAAACTTTAGAAGGAAACAGAAACCTAATTATAAATAGGAAACCTGATAAACCACTACTCCTGAGAGTGTAAACCAGATAATAGGCAAACCTATTGACAGAGGGCAAATAGCAAATAAGATTTCAGAGTTTAGGTGGGGGACATTAGAAGTATAGAGTTGAAGTAGACTTTAGAAGGAACCAGAAACCCAATCCTAAGCAGGAAACAAATGATAAACCTCTACTCCTGTTCAAAAGAGTAGGGAGGAGTTTAAAGTAGATTGTTCTTAAACTATGAGGAGTCAGCTCTACATTCATGCTGTTTCTGTTTAAAATGACAATTTTTTTCCTTTTCCCATTTACTCCCTCCCTTTTCACCCCACCCAACTCTCCAGTATATAATAGTAATAAAAATCAAGGTAAATAAAATCGGAAGATAAGCAGAGGGTTCTACATGTAGGGTTGCCTCAAGTGCATGTCTTTCTGCTGGGGTGCAAATAGGGATGATCAGTAGATTATATGCTATTAAATTTTAACATAGTATAAATTATGATATCTCACAGCAAGGTTAAATCAAGAGGAATATTAACTAACCTAATTACCACACTTTTTGTTTTTACCAAAATTTCCAAATATCTCTACTCTCTCTCCCTCCCTATACATGACAAGTTAAAACAATCTTTTACCCAATGACCAGTATTTGAAATTTTAGTTCTGAATCAATATCCATGAGGGATTTTGAATTTATAATGCCAAAGCCTCAATATTTGGGAGCAGAAAATCTAATTGTGGATGCTAGCTGTTTTCTATATTAAATTCAAATTTTGGCATTATGTTTGTACATTTTTATGGTGTTCGGCAAAAGGCAACATACAAATGAAATTCTCTGGCCTTACAAGCACAATCTTATCTTGTAGACTAAGCTGCAACTTGTTCAGTCAATCCATGCTCATATTGATGAACATAGATTGCTAAGTACAAATCCCAGGATTATATACAAATTCTTGTTGATAATACTCGTATAACAAAAGAAAAAATGAAGCATTTTTTCTTTTTGATACCCTTATTACCATAAATAATACAAAATGAATTGACAACATATTCAAACTAATTACCGAGATTCATAATGTACAATTAATACATTTTTATTTGTGTTTTTTTTATTAGGGGTGAATTTAATTTGCATATTGTGGGTGTTACATATATGCATTGCTGAAATTCAATTTTAAAAAAGAAAAGAAAAAAAAAAATGGTACCCTCTCCCCACAAAAAACCAACTTGTAATACTGCACTTGTATAATAGTCTCACTGGTAGTTATACATAGGTTATTTGCATATTGGTCAATATAGTTGGTAAGTGGTAAATAGTCCAAAACAAATTGTTTGGTCAGACTATCTTTTGGAATATTTCTGCTAAATGATTTCCAGTGGATTTCCTGTTTTGTAACCATCACCATTTTATTTTAATTTAAAATTTAAAAATTTAAAATTTAAATTTTTAAATTTTAATTCTGAAAATGTTTTCAGAAAACATTACAGGTAGCCATTTTCTTCCCCTTGTCATTTAATTCAAATTTTTTTTTTTTTTTTTTTTCTTAAATTTAATCATTAATATTTTTTTTCCTCTAACAGCTGATGTTTTTACAGGGTAATCATAAAAGGACCTGCAGACACACATGTATACATAAACTAATTCATTATAGCTCTGATATTTTTTTTCCTCCCCTCTCCTCTTTCATTTTCCACCCTGGGGAAAAATAACCCATGAAAATCTACATTTCATAAGCTCATCACTTTTATCACCTCATCCTCATCATCATGAGTTGACAGTGGAAACAACGACAGTGGATGATGGGAAACATTTTTGTTTATGTCCTTGTTTTGTTTTGTTTGTATGCTCAACAGGTGTTCAAGGTGGTGGCTCCATATCTTTTCCAGCACCTTCCAAGAGACCCATTGGTGGTGTCCCTGGCGCAGATGATGAAGCACTGGAAGCAGCACTAGGGCTCGGAGAGTTAGCAGGACTAACTGTCGCCAATGAAGCAGACCCCCTAAACTATGATGTAAGTCCTTTTAAATTTTATTTTTTATTGTCATTAAAACATTTATTTCATGGAAGCGAGAGGGAAATAAAGAAAAAGAAAACAGCTGACCAGTTTTCATACCTCTCTCTTCAGAGTTTGAGCAAGGAAATGAAACAAATGTACAAACGTAACATAATGGCTGACTGCTTGTATTAGAGTATACCTGTCTACTGGGGGATGGTTAGCCAATTCGTGTTGCAGACAGCTGCTCAGGCATATTTGCTGAGCTGCCCTTAGTTAGAGTTTCTGGGAAAGAACACATTATTGGCATGAGCAACAATCAGAACAAGGTCAGCATACTCAAACCTCCGGTCACAATGACTTGTGACTTCATGCTAGCACAACCATCAATGATTCCCAAATAGTTCTGCCTACCCAGTTTCACTCACAAAGCTTGGGTCAACTCATGGTATAACCTTTTCAGGCAGAGGTACTGCATGCTGGTATCACCTCCCCAAATTGATAACTTCAAGAAGTCACATTCCTGACAAATTGACCATGGTGAGATTCAAGTCTGAGCTTCATGGTCAGAAAGAGAACATTCTAACTACACGGCCACGTGCTCATAAACAAATGTGCACCATGACAACAGAGAGAGAAATGTTCTAAATGATAAGATATACACGTATATTAAATATATACCAATATATGTATATTCATCACAACCATATCACACTGAGACCTAACAGCCATTCCTTCTCTTTTAAAAGAAGGCTGCAGATATTTAATGAATATGGTCTCTAAATCTTTGTGATGGTATGGTGCACTTACAATTATTTATTCGATCTTCTGCAATTGCCGACCTGGATGTAGTCACACATCTATGCAAATTCTGAAATTAACTCTTATGTATATATGCTGACACATATTGATTTTCCAGTTGTTAAAAATTATCAGTTTAAAAAAAAAAAAATTGTTTTATATTAAAAAAAAAGTTTTGTTTTATTTAAAAAAAAAAAAAAAAAAAAAAATTAGGAATACATCTTTTCTTGCCACCAGATATAGGTTAAGTTGCAGGGCAGACATAGTTGGTAACCAGTCTAGGAGAAGGACAAATTCAAAATGAACCTGAAATGGGTTGGGATCTGCCAAGATGAATATGCTGGTTTGAAGAGCAAAGCATACAATGATAATTCCTCATCCCTAAAATATTAACAATTATTTAATCGGTCAGAGCTGAAAAGTTGTGGTTATGACAATCAAAATGAACATACGAGTCCAAATAGCATAATAATTATTAATCTCTAAAATAACAGTAATGATCATCATTAACCTTTGTTGACTAATATAGAGTAAGTGACCATGGTTAAATGTAAATGGCAGAACAGCCCAACAAACAGAATTGACAAACAATAACAAGAAAAGAACAGGTCAAAAAATAATATTGAGCAAACAAACAATATATTCAAGACAAAGCAACAATAATAAGGCAAAATGTTCACAAACTAAGAAATGGGGATTTGACACATGAGCAAATTCGGATAAATGAATGTAGCTTTCTGGCTTCAAGACAGACCAGGAGATGATACCAAGAAGTGGCTTATTAGATATCCCAGCATGCATTTGTGTGGTTCTGTCTATAAATTGGGGAGGGGAAAGTCTTTTGCAGTCATTCCTAATTAAGACTGGAACTAACAACCAATTTTCTCATTTCCATTTAGTAAATAGAAATCTAGAAAAATAGGGTAGACCTTTTGGTGAGTTAATCATTCCAAGAGTTATCTGGACTGATTTTTGCTTTTGTTACATTTTGCTTCATTCATTCTCGGTTCCATTTAAGCCCTACATCTGTCTGGTCCAAGTTTTGATAGTTGGCCACCTAGTCATAATACCAGCACAATGGATGCAGTGTAATGCTTGCTTTTTTTTTTCTTTTCTTTTCTTTTAATGCAAATGTTTGTGTATATTTTAAAATCTTTTCTATTCAAGTTTTTTGTGACTAATTCTTCTTAGAAATTTTCTATAATTGATTAAAACTGAAGGAAAATAAAACTAATTTTTTTTTTCTCTCAAATAATTTCCTTTATTGTAAGTGTAAATATTTATTCGTACCAGTGGTTCTAAAAAATGAGATCAAGCAATGTTAGTGTCCCTTTTACTCTACCAGATGTTTTTATTGTAAAAGTTGAATAAAAACTGAGGATTATATATATATATATATATATATATATATATATATATATATATATATAAATAAAATATAATAAAATATTAATATGATTTAATTAATATAGTAATAGACTTGACATTGTGAAAAGGGATGATCTTCAACTATCACTGACAATGATGGAAACAAATATAAAAACTTACAGAGCAGCACCCACCACAGGGAACTCATTGAATAAATCGGTACTTTTTGGGGAATTATTAATTACTCGCATATTTTAAAATGGTTTATTATAGATATTTTACTTGTGTACATAAATGTTCCATAGAATTTAACTGTTAAATACAAGTTTATTTTCATTAAATTAGTTTTACTTCAAAATAAGACATACATTTATTATTTCTATAATTCAATTCTTAAATTTATCTATTAGTAAAAACAATAAAATAAGCTATTTTTTTTCTATTTCATCCAAAAAAAAAAAAAAAAAATTGAGTAAAAGTGGTCTATGGGTAAAAAAGGGTTGAGAAACCACTGATTTATACTCTAAGATTTTACAATTGTAAGTCATTTTCCAAAAACTACCAGCTTTCCAAAAATCACAATTAATTATTTCTATTAATTTCATCACTTTAGTGCCAATATTAAAAGTTGTACACATTTATCCACAAAATATATTTTGATTGATATTCTCAATTTGATTGTTAGTTGTACCATTTTTGACAATCCTCCTGCTATCTCTTCAGGTGTCTGTCATAATTGGTAACCTTCTGAGAATTTCAAACTGGACACTTTATTCAATCCATAGAAGCTTGGGTGTAGAATGACAGACCCACAAAGACAAGGTCACAAAGCTGATTAAACCAGTGTATAATAATTTCTCATTTCAGAAAATTCAAATACTTAAATATAGATGAAAATTAGTCTGGAACTGTTGTCACCAAATAAAATTATTATGGAAGGGAATGGTTGTTTGTAAAGTAGTTATGACAAGAGGGATGAATTTGGACAGAAAAAAAAAAAAAAAAAAAAAATTTGTAAGATTGTATATGTGGATTGAGTAAGCCATGCTCAAATGCAAGATAAATAACAGAACTGTCCAACAAACAATTGACAAAATTTGCAATAAAAAGAAAAGGACTAGGGGAAAAAAATAATATAAAAAGTAAGTAAACAATATATGCAAGATAAATTAACAGTAATATGGCAAAAATTTTCACAAATTGGGGCTGACACACTAAAGCAAATTCAGACAAGCAAATCTAGCATTCTGATTTCAAGACACTGAGTCAGATGAAACTGAGAACTGGTCTATTTTATTGGCTAGGAAAAAATCCCAGCATGCTTATAAATTGGTGGGGGGGGGCAAGTGTTTTGCTGTCATTCCCTATAAGGATTGAAACCAACAGTATATTTATCTTCTGTTTTTTTGTTTTTCAGATTTCAGCTCCTAAAGAGGTTTTTCGAAAGACCTGGAATGCCAAATACACATTAAGAAGGTAACTGCAGCACCCCCCTCCCCATTCCCATCCACAATTCAAGTAACCTTTATTTTGAAACCTATTTTATTCAGTAATCTAAGTAATATAAAAAGGTGTCATGAAAATTTGGTGAACTGAATATTAGATTTAAAATTTTTTTCTTCTCTTCAGATATCAAATTTACATGGTACAATGGGTAAACTGTTGCCATGTTATATTTTTAATTTTGCACATGTGTCTTGTTTGTTTTTATCTACTGCACAGTATAGTATAGTCAATTGAACTACATCTGTGAGACAAAGAGCACCATGATACAATTCACTTCACCAGAAATTTGGAAATGGCATGCTGTACTGCTTGGCATTCGTTTTGGAAGCACAAATACGAACATTGGAGAATGTTTGGGTGTCAATCTGAGAACAATGCGAACGATTCAGAAAGAGTTGGATGAGTCTAATGTTGATTACTATAGTTTTTTCAGTGGTCACTAGTGATGGCAATGTTATGCCTGTATTCATCTTTCCACAAGGCATCAGACTCAACAGTGCTTTGAGTAGGTAGTGCTGCCCTGGGTCAAGAGTAGTGGCTGCTGGAAGATCCTATGTCTGGCAACAGGACTCTGCATCATGCCACACAAGCAGGAGAATCCAGTCATGGCTGTCAGATAATTTCTGCAACCACATCATCTTTTACACCTGGCCACCTAACTTCCCAGATGGCAACCCCCCTTGATTATTACATGTGGGGCACAGTTGAGTGAGAGGCCAAAGATGAACTGAAGGCTAGTATTTTAGCAGCATTCACCAACTTAAACAAGGAGACACTGTCCAGAAGAGTTGCAGGAAATTTCAAAGTTGTCTAAAGGCCATGTTTGAAGCCAATGGTGCTTTTATTGAATAAATTTACTCTTTAGTATTTCAAGATATTTTTGTGTAATTTTGGTAAATATATGTTAAAATGAGATGTCAGTATTATTTTCATTTTTGCATAATTTAGATGACAATTTATCAATCGCACCCTGTACATTTGCAGTCATCTCATGTGAAGTATATGTTTGCCTACATTTAATGAATTGATTAACACTTTGATGATTCACCATGTCTTTTTTGACAGTTTTTGTATTTCTAAACTTATAATGGCCAATGTACAAATGATTGGTACCAGGAATCTCACTTAATAAGTGATTCATAATTTTCCCCAAAATATCAGTCTTTGAGAAGAATCGTTGTTTTTCTGAATTCAAAAGTTTTAATTCTTGCAATTGCATAAACAATTTTTGTGTGTATTGATGTATTCATGAAATCTTCACAGTGAAAACAATTAGATTCAATTTGTTTATTAAGCACACATTTCTTTAGGAATGGAGCAAAAATGCCCCAACTCTGTGATATACTGTCTGATACTGCAGAACTTGTAAATAGTTTTAAACAGACAAAATTGCATATTTTTTCCCAAAAAATAACCTTTTTTGGCCAACACCTTATCAGAAGAATTGTTGGCGACTAGTAATATATATATATATATATATATATATAAAGATAGCAGACATTTTGTCTCAATTGATTTTAATATACTGATCGCCTTTTCCAAATGGCAAATAATCATTCTGAGACAAGGAGGAAATTCCATCAAAAATTGTCTGCAGTTGAATTTGGAAGATGTCCAAGGTTTCGACTGAAGTCATCATCAGGGTAGATAGACAAATGGTGATTTTCGTCGAACTAGTGAGTTGTGTGTGTGTGTGTGTGTGTGTGTGTGTGTGTTTCTTTTTTATCATATATGATTGAGAATGTGGTCTCTTAAATTATAATTGCCTATATTTATTGGTGGTTGATTTTCTTGTATGAATATTACTGCAAAGATCATGTTTTTTGGGGGGGGGGGTTTGCTATTTAATTTTGCTCATATTTTGGTATTGTCTGTGAATGTCTGAGATTATTTGTAATTTGGGAAAGTAGATCAGTAAAATTAATCCCCACAATGAGTGTTACCCGTAATAATATTTGCCTTAATGAACTAATATATATATATATATATATATAATGAATTGGATCCAATCTGACATATTTTAATTTGTTTTGCTTAAACATTATTTTTGATGGCTACTCTTATTTGAGTCAATTGAGTTTATTTAATTAAATAGTATTTTTTATTTAATTGCATTTACTGGCCTGAATATTCAAGAAATCTTGTCAGAAAATATGCATCTATAATGTTTAAACAAAAGAAATTAAAATATATGATTAAGAAGTTGGCATGAAACTTTTAAAACCCAAATTATTGAATATGATTATATACAAATAAAAATATCAATTCTCTTGTATCTATTTAATAGTTCAAGAAATATATTTTTTTTTCTTTGCAGTCACTTTGATGGTGTTCGGTCCTTAGCATTCCATCCTGTAGAACCGATATTAATAACAGCTTCTGAGGATCATACATTAAAATTATGGAATCTACAGAAGACGGTTCAAGCCAAAAAGTAAGTTGCCAAAATACAGAACAAGATGGAATTTGCCAATTTTGTTAGTTCTGATTACCATATTTCCTGTGTATGCTAAGATCCATTTTTTTTTTTTTTTTTCATTAAAAATACCCTCCAAAATTTACCTCATGTCTTAACACTGAAAGGTCAAGTTTTTAAAGCTAAGTAAGAATTTCTGAAAATGTGTACAATATAACAATATGTTAGTATGAGACATATTTGCATAATGACAATGAGTCATGCCTCTTGTTACCGTAACAGTGGACTACCTAATATCAAATAGGAGAGAATAAGGATGCTTCACCAATATATATATATATATAGTTACATTGTTTTATATTATGGAATTGATTATCTTGTAGAAAGTGTTAAATTCAATACAAAGCAGAAATTTAATTTTTTCAAAATTGTTTTTCATATTGCAATAGATGAAGCAATCCAGATTATGAATATAAAATTAAAAAAAAATTTTAAACCTCTTTTTGGAATAATCAAAGATGCATTCTAAAAGCTAAGCAGAGTACTAAGAAATATTAGGTTGGTGCAAAAATAATGTCGTTTTCTCACATAGTAACATATGTGAGAAAACGACATTATTTTTGCACCAACCTAATAAAAAAAATTTTTTTTGCTAGAAACAAGGAAAAGAGTACTAAACTGTTATGTGATATCAGTCCTCCTATATGGCAGTAAATGCTGGACAATCTCCTCACAGATGAAGAGACTTGAAGCAACAGAAATGTGGTTCTGCAGAAGGATGCTGAGTATATTGTGGTTCAAACATGTGAGCAACAACAGTTTTAGAGAAAATGGAAACAGAAAGGAAACTTATACTTAACATCTGGAAGACACATTTGAAATTTCTAGGGCACATAATGAGGAATAAAGGCTTGGAGAATCAGATACTCACAGGACAGATTGTTTTCCTGTTTCTCTTGCAGTCAATGTGTAACATACTTAGGGAGTTTGAACAAATGGATGGTGAAACAGATTAAGAGAAATAACAGACAAAATTTATTAAGAGCTACAAGGGACAGGACGTTGTGGAGAGCCATTATCGCCTATGTGCTGTAGAGACATGACACATAAAGATTTGAAATAGCAAAATTTCAAATAGACATCTTCCTCGCAAGATAATGTTGGTTTATACAGTAGAACTCCCCAAATCTAAACATAGCATAATCTAGACTTCCTTGAATTAGGACTCATTTTCAAATCCAAACTTTTGTATTGACATAAATAGAAGCTTTTCCTTCCTTGAATCAGATCAGTAGCCTCAATACCAAACTTCTCGCATGTTCGGTTTAGAGGACTTGTACTGTATTTTGATTTTCTTGTTTTTCATGTTTCTCTCTTCATTCTTAATGAAAGATATTTTTTTATTTCCATAGTTTATTAATATATAAAAATATAGTGGTCGTATCAACCAGAAATATATGATAAATTCATTAACACCTTGAAATGTATTAACAGGTATGTCTAGTTAGCAGCTTTCCTTGAAAATAAATTTTGAAATGGAAATTAGGAGAAGGCACACACAATGGCTAAACATCTGGTTCATTTCTATTCTTTAACATCATGAAAAATTTTGGTTATATATATATATATATATATATATATATATATATATATACACACACACACACACACACACACGAAATTGAGATTTTACTGAATAATATGGTGCAACTTTAAAATATATATATTTACATAGGAATGGCTGTACTACTGGTCATATAATACTCAAGGATGT
>OZ010614.1:35809538-35817038 GCA_963932145.1 Acanthosepion lycidas | reverse complement strand
TCTTGTTCTTTTTTCTTTTTCGCTTTTCTCTTTTCTTTTCTACTCTTTTTTTCGTTTTTTTTTCTTTTTTTCGTTTTTTTTTTTTTCGTTTTTTTTCGTTTTTTTTTTTTTCGTTTTTTTTCGTTTTTTCTTTTTCGTTTTTTTTCTTTTTTCGTTTTTTTCGTTTTTTTTTCTTTTTTTTCTTTTTTCGTTTTTTTTTTTTTTTTTTTTTTTTTTTTTTCGGCACTCTAAGTAGACCTTAAAATATAAGAACTGCAAGGTGTCCATGAGGATATTAGAACCACCTATGGATAGAAAATTAATTCAGTAGAAACAGGTGTAAGATAAGGATGTGTCTTCTCACCAGAACTGTTCAACTTGCACAGAAGTCCTACCAACATTCATTATTGGTGGCCATAATCTTAACATATGCAGATGATACAATAGGGCTGGTCGATTTTGGAACTATGGTATTGTGCTCAATTTGAAAGTTGGGCATTTGACATGATAAATAAAGACACAATATTATTTTCCAAATCATTTTGGAGGAAATGAGTTTAAAGATTAATTTTAGCTTCAAAACAATCTTTAAACTCATGAAAGCCTTAGAGTACAACCTTATAAAATTTATAATTTACTGAAGCTTTTCAACTTGTTATATGGGCAAGGTGCATAACACAAGCACATTATTACTAAATTGTTGTGACATCAAATAAGACCTTCATTTACTTCAAAGGGAAATTATACTGAACAATTTATCTATATTATGATGTAATATGTTATACAGTATAGTAGTTTTACTGTGATTTTCAATAAATATTGCAAATTTTAAACATTTTGTCTTTTAATTTGTGCCTAGCTGTATTAGGATGTTATATATATTTTTATCTATTTTTCTTGTTTTTATTAATTACGATCTAACAAATTTTATCCATAAATCTTTTACAATTTTTTTAAAACAATTTTTACTTATCAAATACAGTAAAAAGAATTGCATATTTTGACTGGGGTTATTCATAATTAGAATTCTGGTTTGAATATATTTTCTATTCAATGTATCTTTTGATACATGACTGACGAGGAAGATATTTTTTTCCCGTGGTGGGTTGCCATTTCTTTCTGTGGTAGACCAGTTACCATATTTACCCATTGCTGGGTGGAGAAGAGGATACATACCCTTGTGAATGTAATTAACTGGAATTTGAACTCGGCTCTCCAATTCCTCAATCCGAGCCACTATCCATTAGTCCACCTACACTGTTATCATTTTTTTTTAGTTATGACCTACAAAATGATATAACAAATATTTTTCATTATTACTTACCAAATACAGTAAAAAGAATTGCATATTTTGACTTATTCATACTTAGAATTCTGGTTTGAAGATGTTTTCCATTCAATGTTTCTAATACAAAATATATTAACTTTATTTGGATTTATTCTTGAAATAGTAACATTTTGATGTCAGTTTGTAAGCAAAAACCTGTGGATATTAAGTATTTGTGTACATTTTTTTTCATATGATCTTTAAACATAAATGCTGGGAATCTAAATTTTGGTGTCAGCACTTATCACATCAAACCATAGCTTTCATACCAAGTGCAACATTGATATTATAAAAAAAATCAACCTACCATAATTGGCAGTGTTGATAGCAGACATGGGAAGAAAACTAAAAGAACTCCTTCAAAAGGCAGTAAAGAAAATGAGAAGAAAGGATTGAACATCAATTGCAAAAAGACAGAATGCATGGTTCTGCAAAACGAATAAGCCAACATGCAAATTACAAATTGGAGATACTGAAATTAAATATCTGGAAAAACGTTTTAACAGAGGACAGAAAGTGTTACACTGAATCCAAAGGTACATTGGGATAGCTGAAGATGCCTTCCAAAAGTTAAGCAAAGTATTAACAGAAAAATTTTGCTAGAAACAAGAGTACTGAACTGTTGTGTAGGTACCATAGAAGAAAGTTCATCAGAAAAATTACCACGAAAGTATTTATAGAAAAGTCACAGGGAAAGTGATTGAAGCTGAGATGCCAGGTCAGGACCAATAACATTGCAGATTCTTCTTTGTATTTTATCAAGAATCTCTAAATGCATTGCAGAAGCACTGAACCAGATGTGGCAGCAATATTCAATGCATGGGCGAACGGTCGATTTATAAATATGTAAGATAGATTCTGGTGAGAAAAATTGTCTAGTATGACACAGTGAAGCAAGTTTCCTAGCAGCAGACCTATCAATTGATTCAATATAATCTTTCTGCTTCATGTCAGTGGAATATGTCAGCCTGAGAAAGTGGTTGTTTGACCTCTTCCCTGGCAAAAAAAAAAAAAAAAAAAAAATAGCTTTTCTTTTCTTTCTGTAAAGAATTTATCTTGATAAATAAAACTGATAAAAATGACATATAGTTTCTTTAATAAGTACATGATTATTACACAGTACATGATTTACACCCAACATTTAATCATGAGTGACTTAAGAGTTAACTGTATAAAATGGAATTGATGAAAAAAGTTTAAACTCTACCTGGAACAATTTAAGTTGGTGCAAAAATAATGACGTAATAATGTCGTTTTTTGACGTTAAAAAATACGTCAAAAGACGACATTATTACGTCATTATTTTTGCACCAACCTAATACATTCATTTTGCACTCATGCCTTTCAGAAAAAATGAATCCACTCCTCCCCACACCTTTGGGTAAATACTAGAGTAATGGTAGCATTAGCCATTTCCTTACAAGGAAACATTCTGTATGAATTTCTGGGATGAGGAGTTATCACTATTTACATTCTATCACAAACTGATCTGAGATATATATATATATATATATATATATATATATACACACACACACACATACATACATACATACATACATACATACACACACACACATACCTGGTGAAGGCCAAATGGTACAACGACTGAAACATTGTGATAGCAAAGATGAGAACAATAGTCCGAATGTAAATAGTGTAAATAAGGAAACATTCAGCATTCATTGATTAAGCAACCAGTGTTACACAAATTATGCTTCACACTCTGGCCACTGGCTAGGATCAAAGTGTAATACCTGTTCTCCTCATCTTTAATGGTAATATTAGCTGTTTCCTTTATAAGGAAATATTTGGCATTCATTGACAGTAACCAGTGCCACTCAGGTTGTTTTTTTTTTTTTTCTTTTTTTTGTTTTTTTTTTTATTACCTGGCTGTTGGGCTTCGATCAAAATGTAATATTTTATCATCTCTAATGGTAAAATTAGCCATTTCCTTATAAGGAAATATTTAATATTTATTGATTGAACAGTCGGTGCTGCTGTTGGCTGAAATTTATGAAATCTTTCTATTAATAAAAAAAACTTTTCAGGAAAATAGGTTTAACAGTTGAAGACTTTTACCTCTGTGTTGTAACCCAGAAAAGGTTATTGAATTAGGAATAACCAAAATGGAGGTTGGAAATGAAATGGTAATCTTTATAACCTCAGCAAAATACAATACTCGCCAGTGGCGTGAAGTAGCTAAACCACTGCTAGTGGTGGACTACTTAGACAGCATATTATGCCCACTTACGATAATGTCCAATGTATTTATGAGGATTGGGACATACCCATTAGTGTTCATAGGTATGGTATATAACACTCTGTGAGGCTGTTCATTTTTGGCATTGAGCTAACAATCCATCCCTGTAAAAATTCATTTGTGACAGAAATTGCGGCAACATGCTTTGGTGTTTTTGTCATCCTATATTCCGTAACAGGTCTACAGGAACCAAAAAACGAAAATCACTATAAAATTATTCTACTTTAGAGGCTTATGTTTTTTGTTTTGCAGAACCACTTCTGTGGATGTGGAACCTGTGTACACGTTCCGAGCCCATGAAGGACCAGTTTTATGTCTAGCAGTGAGTCCAACAGGAGAACAATGCTACAGTGGAGGGGTTGACTCTACTATTCGATGTTGGAAAATACCCATCTCCAGTAATGATCCATATGATTCTTTTGGTAAGTATTGGTGTTATATATTGCTAATTATTGTTCTGAGGTATCTTTTGAACTCGGTATTATGATTTCTATTTGAAAATTGATATCGGATAAAAGAAAATTTTACCTGTGGTTTCTTCATGTGCATAGATGTCTAATAGGTTACAAAATAAAATTAATGATATAATTTTTATCATCAAAAACGAATTCTTCGTGTTGGAGAAAGGCTTAAATTTCTGTTTGAATTTCTGGAATGACAAGTTATCATTGTTTACACTATTTATATTAGGACTATTGTCCTCATCTTTGTTGTTGTTATCAATGAATTTCTGAGATGAGGTGTTATCATTTACGTTCAGGCTATTGTCCTTGTTTGATAAATGTATGTAGATAAAGTATATGAAGGCTAAAATGTTAATTATGAAAATTTGTTTTTTATGTTTAACTTTTGTCTAAAGTGTATTATTGTTTACACTATTTACATTATTTGGACTATTGTCCTCATTTTTGTTGCCATATTTATTACAATGTTTCGGCCGTTGTACGCTCCGGCCTTCTTCTGGTGGTTGGAATGTCAAATTGAAACCTTTATTTTGCTCACTGAGGTAGACTGTTCTAGTTCCACGTGCCATGTCTAATGGATGATAGATATCAGTTATTTTCTGCTTAATTCCCTCTCCAAGTTCTCCACTGCCTTAATCAGGTATTGGACTCTTTGGATCCTGTCACTGGATCTAACCAACGCCTTTATCCACTGTGCCATGTGTCCTTGAGGACATCTCTATATGAATTTCTGGATATTATAAACCTAATGTCTTCAGCAACCATTTATTTTAAGTGTTTATATTGCAATTTTTGCTGTTATCATTGCATGTTTTTTGCCAGAGCTCATATTGTAATTTTCATTGTTATTACCGCTTTTTTCTGGCACTCCTTATTAGAAAAGCGATAACAAAAATTGCAATATGAGCTCTGGCAAAAAATATGCAATGATAACAGCAAAAATTGCAATAATACCTCATCTCAGAAATATAGACAGGTATTATTGTTTATTTATTTTTTATGTACTTATCCTTATATCTATACTTTAACCCTGCTTAAAAAAAAGTGACCTATGAAGCCTTGAATAGCAGCCAGTTTTGGAGTAGGGCAATCTATTTTTTCTGTCTATATTTCTCAGACGAGGTATTGTAACTATTTACATTGTTCAGACTATTGTCCTCATTTTTATTGTCGTATTCAAAACATTTCGGCTGTTGTATGCTCCTGCCTTCGTCAGGTGATATGTGTTGGAATTTCAAACTGGACCCTTTATTTTGTCCACTTGGGTAGATTGATCTAGTTCCATGTGCCATGGCATAAAATAAAGAGTTTGGTTCAAAATTCCAACATCTATTACCTGAAGAAGACAGGAGTGTACAATATCTGAAACATTGTGAATATGACAATAAAGATAAGGACAATGTAAATAGTGTAAATCAATTTTTTATTTATTTTATTTTATAAGCAACTCATAAACAACTACTCAAATTTACCTAACACTTAAACATGTAAAAACAAAAGGAAAATTATAAAATTAAAAAAAAAAGAGTTAATACATTATTCTATCCTGTGTTTAGGCCTGTCAACAATGTTTGACTCTGGGCGAACTTTAAGTTAGTGGGGCTGCAAGTAAGAATTTGCACACTAAAATGAGTTTGCATCATTTTCACATAGGGGTTGGAGTAAATGATTTTCATGCAGTTAAAAATTATACTAATTCTGTTTTAAATTGAAATGTCTTTTTTCTTCTATTTTAATCTGGTCTGGTGCTCCTGCAATATATTTAGAGATTCTTGATAAAATCCAAAGAATCTGTAATATTATTGGCCTTGATCTGGCATACCAGCTCCAGTCCCTTTCCTACCACTGTAACACAGCTTCCCTCTGTCTTTTCTATAAATACTTTCATGGTAATTATTCTGATGAACTTTTCACTATGGTACCTAGACTTTATGAATTTAAGCACAGTTCTAGATTGTCAGCAAAATCTCACCATTTTTACAGTTGAAATGGCTAGATGTAACAGTAAGTTCTATGCTGACAGTCTCTTCTATCACACTTTTCGCTTATGGAACTCTCTTCTGTCTTCTTGCTCCCAAGTCAACTTTGATCTTCAGAAATTTAAATGTAATGTCAATTGTTATCTTCTGTTGTCTTAATTCTTGTCCTTATATTGTCCTCTCTCCTTGATAGTAGTTTTTCTCATTCTCTAACATTCAGTAACCCCTTGCATCCTAGTGGCTTTAATTCCTTGCTTAGGATGAAATGATAAAACCAAAAGGTAAAAAATTTAGGCAAGTTGTGCACTAATTCTTGCCCAACAATTGAGCAACCTGTGTATTGGCCAAAATCCTAAATTGCTTATAATGCTCTGAATTGAAAACTGGTAAAGGTAACAGGAAACCACTCCCCTATCTTTCTCCAAAACTCATGAAAATTTACAGATAATAAAGAAAAATTAGCCGATGGATAGACATTATTGCTTCTATTCTGAAGGCAGGTGATGTTGTTTTTTTTTTTTTTTTTTTTTTTTTTTTAAAAATAAAATAAAAATGTTTTCCTTTTCCTTTGTGCTGATAATGTTTTTATTTTTTTGTGTGTCTTTCAGATTCCAGTGTTCTTCAAGAGACATTAGTTGGCCATACAGATGCTGTGTGGGGTTTATCTATCCACAATTCAAAATCTCAGCTCCTATCATGTTCTGCAGACGGCTCTGTCAGGTTGTGGAGCCCTGGAAGCAAAGACTCTCTTCTCTCTGTATTTAACATGGACGCAGGTAAATCAAATATCATCCAAACTTGTTCAATTATCCCAGGGTTCCCCAACCCTGGACGATTTTTCAACTGTCGGGTGAGTGAACAGAAAATGGTGAACGATCAGAAATTTTGGTGGGTGATATGCGATTTTGAGTACTAAAGATATTTCAATATATGCTGCCTGAAAGAAATATTCTAACAAGATATGTAAAGAACCTGTATAAAAAAAAAAACTCAGCTAAATTGGAATAACTGAGTCACATTCCAAGATAAGATATATAAATACCTGCACAAACAAGGAATATTTTGATATTTTCTATGGTTTTGAGAAGGGTCATTAACGTTCAAATAGTTCCTCAGAAAAAATAACATTTTTCTCTACACCCACCCCCACATCTAAATCTGATAAAAGAACAAAAAAATATTTGAATTTTTATTAGTTACTAAATAGTGTATATTCTTTTTAATTTTATAATTATGAATAAAAATTGATTCATTTTTTGTCAACACTTTCAGCACTAAGCCTAACCATCGAACTAAGCATGACAATAAAACTAAATTAAATATATTGTTATAAATGGTCAAGTTTGCTTTTGTTTGTGCTTTAATATGGTAGTAGCAGCATTATTTATTACCTCCCTTTGGTATTTTTTTTACTACATCATAAAGTCAGTTTAAAAACCAGTAACAAACTTTTGCCAAATAATTTTGGTATGCTTTTGAATATTTTAC
>OZ010614.1:35794538-35804538 GCA_963932145.1 Acanthosepion lycidas | reverse complement strand
TGCACCCTTGGTTTTTCTTAATAGCATTTAAAACTTGTGCTTACAAAAAGAAAAGTCACTAAAATACTTTAAACCAAGTTTTCTTTTCATTTTCATCTGGACAAGATGGTATAGCCACTAAGATGCCAGGGTTTATGGAGGATTGAAATACAATAGTGAAAGAAACTGAGAAAACATTACTGAGGAGAAAGGACAATAAAACGAACAGGATTCAAAGAGACTGGAGATGACAATTGACATTGCATTTAAAGTTTTGGTAGTTGGCAAAGTTCCACCTGAGAGAAGAAACTATTAGAATAGAACTTAATTACATTTAGCAATTTTAACATTAAAATGAGACCTAGCTGCCAATCCAGTCCTGTGCATAAATACATGAAGTCTAGGTATAAAAGAAGAATGCTTATCAGAACAATTGCCATGAAAATATTTGTAGAAAAGGCACAAAGATGCTATTTTTATGGCAGTGGGAAAAGTGATTGAAACTGACATGCCAGGTTGGGACTGATATTACAGATTCTTCATTGTCTTTTATCCAGAATCTCTAAATATATAGCAGAAATACCAGATCAGGTGTGGCAACAATATTCAATATATAGATAAAATGGTAGACTTATAAAGTTGCAATCGTCCTAAAGAAATGAACTCCTGAAACTCTCAAAACTCTACAATAAGTGCCTTTGCTACTTCTTGCTTCCCTGCTTGTTGGAAATCCTCTTTTGTTGTTCCTGTTTTTTAAGAACTCACATGAACCATCAGATTCTTCTGTCGACTTATTAGTCTTCTACCACTTTTTTGGTAAAGTCCTAGGGGCTCAAATCAATTCCAAATTGGTTAAACATTTCACCTTCCGGGGTTTTCTCTTAGAACATAACCCTTCAGCTTGTGAAGAAGACCAGCATGCCAAACCCTGTCAAATACCTTTGAGATCCCAAAGTAACAGTATCTAAAACTTGACATACACTTTCAGCAATAACTTTATTTTATTTTTTTTTTCTAAATTAATGTTCACCTTGTACAAGGCCTGGGTACTACTTGAGGTAGAGGAGTTATGTGGATAGGAGGGGAAGATAACGGATAACCCTAGATTTGAACAGATTAAGATTTTAATGATCTGGGAAATATCTTCTTGGGAGTCTGTTCCACAAAGCAGCAGTTTGTGAGAAGCTGTTTTGAGTGGAACATCTCACTGGTGGAATGTGGGTGGTTAGCTACAATGTAAGTGACATGGCGTATCCTAGCCATGAAGGTTAGACCTGGCAGAACCAAAAAATGTAATTCATCTGAGCATTTTCCATAGAGATAGGGCAGTGAGAGACTTGCCACATCCCATCTGTGAGAGAGAAAGAGAGAGTGAGAAAGAGAGAGAGAGAGACTGACTGTTAACATATCAGCAGTTGACCAAAAGAAGTGAAACCTAATTTTATTTGATAAAAGATCTTGTGAGGTGAGATGTTTAACCAATTTGGAGTTGATTACAGCCACTATTACTTTACCAAAAAAGGTACAATACTAATAGATTGGTAGTGGGATTAGATGGTTTATTTCATAATAAATTGCACTTAAAAGCTACTTTTTATATATAGCATCACATCGACGATAATGTAGACTCTTATGAATATCATCTTCCCTGTTTAATCTTTCAATCTCAAAGACATTTAAATATTTGAAATAAAAATAAATTTGTACATAATTAAAATTACTTCTGGAATCTAAATATATCAAATACAGTAAATATATTGCTCAGTCTGTGAAAGTCATTTTTTGTTAAATGATTTTAATTTTATTGCTAATTGTTAATTTCTTTCTTTCAGGCAAAATGGTTCATTCGATGGTTGCACATTTAGATGCAGTAACTAGCTTAGCTGTTGATCCTAATGGACTTTATCTTTTATCAGGAAGTAAGTACTTCTGTCCATGAAACAAGAATAGATGATTGGTGGTGATAAAGTATGAAATGTATTGTGTTAAGGACTAATCAATATTATTTAATTTTCTAATAAATTGATGAATAGGGCTAAATTATATATAATAGCTGGCCACTCATATTCAAGGATACCTGTCTACAAGGGTGACTAGCCAATCCCTACTGCAGACGCTTGCTCGGGCACATTTGTGTTTCCTCAACACCCACAGTGTCCACCTGTGGTTTGTACTGCAACTATGCTGAACAGACCTTAATTACAGTTTCTTGGAGAGAGCGTGATATCTAGCGTGATCAACAATTTGAGTACGGCCAGTATGCTCAAGCCCTCAGCCATGATGACTTGTGGCTTTGTGCTAGAACAGCTATCAATGGCCCACAAGAGTTCCATCTACCCGTTTTCACTCACTAGGCTTGGGTCAACCCGTGATATGTTTTTCAGGCACTTTTCAAACATGCCGCATGCTGGGATCGACCTCGATCCTGTCTGATAACATCAGGAAGTCGCTTTCCCAACAAATCGACCATGGTAAGATTCAAACCTGGGTCTCATGGTCAGAAAGTGAATATTCTAACCTCTCGGCCACACGCTTATATATATATATATATATATATATATATATATATATATGACATTTGTAAAAATATTCATGAAAGTATGTTTAAAAAAAAAAAGAAAACCAAGAACTATGCATTTTGCCTATTTGGCTTCAATTCGAAGACAAAAAATGTTTTGTGTGTGTGTGTGTTTAAAATGAAATCTTATATTTTTTCCAAGCTAGCATTGCTCACGACTAAAAAAAAAAAAAAAATGAGTTTTTTTGTTTTTTGTGTTTTTGTTTTTTTGTTTTTTTGTTTTTGTGTTTTTGTTTTTTTTTGTTTTTGTGTTTTTGTTTTTTTTTGTTTTTGTGTTTTTGTTTTTGTGTTTTTTTGTGTTTTTTTGTCTTTAAGAAAATTGTTTAATATTTTATGTTCTCTGCCTTAAGTGTCCAAGTTTTAAGATAAATCCTTCAGAATGGGTAGAAAATAAATGAAGGAATTGTTTTTATCTATATATATATATATATATATATAGAGAGAGAGAGAGCATATAATTTTTTGCAGCATGTTTTCATTGAGACCTGTTTCATTGAATAATTTAGACAAGTCTGTATATTTGGATCTCTTCATATTCAGAGACAAGTTTTTATTGTCATTAAAGGAAGAGAGAAAATTACTCTGTTGATACATATTTATTTATTCTGAGTACTTTTGAGATTAGCATAATGTCATTATCAGTGTGTTGCTTTTTTCTAAGACATTGTTGTGTTCACATGAAAGTTAAATTTTTTTTTTTTTTTTTTTTTTTTTACAATTGAAGTGAAAAACACAGGTTATGTAATGTATGATTTAGCTTGATGTAAAGCATAGGGGAGGTAACTAAGTTATTAGGGTCTAAGTGTTTTTTAAAAAGTATTAAAAATTATTAGTACAAACTTAGATATTTTAAACTATCTACTGTAAACATTTTAAGACATTTGTGCAGTATTCATATTGCATACAGTTCTTTAGGTTTTCCCATTCTTGGCAGATCTTCTGTTATCATAATGTGGGATATTTAGTAACAAAGATGATGAAAAGAAAAAGCAAAAGAATGTAAATTAAATTTTCTTGATTATATACCCTAAACATATTTAAAAAAAAAAAAAAAAATTTAAATAAAAATTCTTTCTAAACTCAAAATTCCCAATGTCTTTTCTTTCTGCACAAATGTGTACACAAATAAGAGGTTGAGAATTTACCTTAATAAATTTTGTCTTTTTATGTTTGTTCTAACAAACCTTTGTTCTAACAATCCATTTACTCCAGTTTGCAAGGTAAGTTGTGTGTCATTTCCCTCTGTCCATTTTGCCTTCAATCTGCTGTGTTAGTATCATTTTCCAAGGCTTCTTTCCTCATATGCCCTAGAAATTGCAACTATCTCTTCTCGATTAGAAGTTTTAAAAAAGAAATTTGTTGTTAATTATAGGGTTCTTTAAAAAAAAAAAAAAAAAAAAAAAAAATGAACAAATAAATAGTAATAAAAAAACAGAAAATAAATGAACAAATAAATGGTAATAAAAAAACAAAACAAACTGTAACCTTTCACTTAAGCAGCATAAAATAATGTCCAGTTGTTTTCAGCCATGTCATGTGATCACTTGACCATACTGCTATTCAATCCCTGGGCTGAGCAGTGTGTACTTGAACTCAGTGGAAATGGGAAGAACAATAACTTATAATACGAAATAAGAACTAGACCAGATATCCTTGAACATGGTCAGTGGAACAAGAACAATCTACACCTGTAAATTTAATAAAGGGTTCCGTTTGCAATTCCTTGTAGATTAACTGTATTGATGAAGGCCAGAGGGTTCAATGGTTGAAACATTGTAATAACAACGATTAAGATAATGATAATCCTTCACTTAAATTAGGTACCTCCATGAGATCGCTAAAAAAAGAGTATAGCATGATGAAAAAGATGCCAAACTTGACGAAAACAAAATTTTATGGTCTGAATGTTTGTTATTATTAAGAGGAAAGATCAAAGTATTTTTGCGGTATTTTTTTCCATTTTTTAATTGTTCCTAGCACGTCCAAAATTTTCGTTAAAAATCTAGTTTTTTTTGAGTCAGCAAAATTGACCATTTTTTTCTATTTAAAAAAAAAAAACTGGAAATCTCACTTTGAAATTCTTTTAAATATCAATTATCATTTTTTCAAAACTTATTTTAAGAAAATCAGAAATTAT
The DNA here is from genome assembly GCA_963932145.1 of Acanthosepion lycidas. NCBI lineage: Eukaryota > Metazoa > Mollusca > Cephalopoda > Sepiida > Sepiidae > Acanthosepion > Acanthosepion lycidas. Next base: position 35,799,844 of record OZ010614.1, on the reverse strand, counting down.
AATGTTTATTTAAAATATTTTGAACCAAACTTAACTTAGCTTTTGTGCCAAAAAGATGTAATTTGAAAATAAAACAAAGCAGGTCATAAACTTTCGCGTCTCTTGACAGGTGATGAATGACATATTTACGAATTCCATGAGGCTAATTTGTTCTACAGAAGGAGAAAAGTGAAATAATTTACATTTAAGTGAACAAATTATTTACCTTGTTATTTTTAACGAAAACTTTCAGCGGTCTAATTTTTTTTTTTTTTTTTTTTTGTACTTAGCTTTCACCTTTACGTTTATGATGCTTTATGGAAAATATATTATAAAGAAATTAAAATAAGACTGTTAAGAGTGACATTAAATTTCATATTTCCTAAGAAATGTATCTAATTAATTTATAGGTACCTTTCTTATGAAATTTTATCAGAACTGTATATAAAATACTATAATTTTATGTACATTTATTACATTTTACTGTTATTTGTATTTGCATTCATTTTATTATTAATTTTGATATTTCATTTATGGAAAAATGTCATAACTGAGATTAATATAAAAATAAGATCATATAAATTTCATAAGATGATACTGATACTTGTAGGTACCCTTTTCAGTTGAAATTGAAAAATCAAATTAACTTCTCCACACGTGTTTCGCAAAAGTAAAGGCCTTAACAGCGGAGAACAATGCTTAACTCAAATAACGCAACTTAATTATATTCTGGTTGGTCTTCCGTACTTAATAATTACAGCCCAGTTATAAGCACAAAATTACATTTCTTAATTACTGTGGATCTTCTGATTAGTCAAAATGATACAATTTACAACGCGCTAAAAAAAAGATCTATCTCATAAGGACACTTAGGAAAGCCGATGGGGCTTTTAACTAATTTCATAATATTTTAACAACTTAAATGTAAAATCTATTATAATTAAAGAAATAACAAATAATTGTATTAAAAATTCATTTTTCATCGGAAAAAATTTTTTGCTTTCAGAAAATATTGTCCATATTCATAAAAACAACTAAAAGCAAATAAAAGCATTTGAAATTAAATAATATCTTTGTTTTATTGAATTTTGTATGTTACGATTCAGAGCTGATTTTCAGATACGTTGGCTCCAATTAAAAACAAAAAAAAACATGCTTTGCATTCCTCAAAGCCCTGTGCTAATAATTATTGTAATCACTAAACCCGATGCGATCGAATTTCTAGCGTTTTCATAAAATTAGTTATGGGGGGGTAATAAATATTTAAAAAAAATATTTCTATCATGAATTTAATAAAAAAAAAATATTTATAATAATTTCGATCATCTGTGAATAGTTCCTGAAAGTTTCATTAACATCTGACAATTATTTCTATTTTTGCACGATTTTTCAAATTAATGTATGTCATACCAAAAAAACATGTTAAAAATTGTCTGTTATTTACTAGTTCCGCTGATATAAATAGAAACAAGGTTTTTTTTAATCAAAATTTAGAATGTTCTAAAAGGAAGGAAAAATTTTTTAAAATAATTAAAAAAGAACTTTGGTCTTTCCTCTTAATAATAACATAAGCATTTAGACAATAAAAGGTTGGCATCTTTTTCATCAAGCTATGCTCTTTTTTTAGCGGTTTCGTGGAGGTACCTAACTTAAATGGTGTAAAATAATTATTGTTTTATTTACTGGCCTTTGTGGTTTGTTGGGTTTTTTTTCTATTTTATTTCTGCCATATTACATGGTAGACAAAGTGCCCCACAGTCGATCATTGATCCCAATGAATTATTATCATAAGATATTTTGCAAGATTGGTGCTTATTGGGGCTTAGCAATCATCTTAAGGAGTCTGTTAGCACAAAAACAGCTCATTCAAAACTGCCTACATTGCAACCAGTGCCACTGGACATTTAGGTTAAATGTTGCATTTATTTGCTGCATAGTTCACCATTACCTGTTGTAATAAGGTTACCAGAAGATATTTTGCCAGAAGACTGGTGTCTATTGGAGTTTAGCAATCATCTTAGAGAGCCTATAACTGTGCTGTGTTGGTTAGCACAGTGATGCTTCATTCAAAATAGCCTGCATTGCAACCAGTCATTTGTGCTAAATGGTTATCACTGATATTGCAAATCGTATAAACATCATTGAAGTGTCAGAGGGCATATTCTTTGCTAACAGCAGATTGCCACAAAAAGCAACTGATCTGTTACATCTATTGCTCGAGTTGCAACATGGTGCAGAACAACATCCAGCATGAAGCACACATAAACAACGCTAGTAAAATGTTTGCTTGTTTGGAGCATTTACTGCTGTGATGTATGCGAAATGTAAAGTGAAGAAATCAGAGAGCTGAGTTTGAATTCCAGTCGGGTTTGTTATATTCACATGTGCGCAAATACCAATAGGGAAATGTACGAATACATCTCTTCTCTCCCTCCCCCACAGCTATGAGTTGAATAGCAGGACAGGTTGGGCCCTATAGCTTTGGTTGGAAACCAGTCTACTGCAGAAAGAAATGGCAACCTACTGTGGGGAAAATCTTCTGGCAACCTTTGACTTAAGCGGCATAAAATTATCTGCCATTTTATGTTTAAATGTTTTAATTTTATAAATGTTCTTAGCTTAAAATGATTTTTGTTTTATTTGCTAGTAGATAGCGTTTAAGTGTAAGAGAGGACTCCTTCTTTGCTGACAGCAGGTTGCCACTGAAGCAACTGATCTCTTATGTCTATTGCTGGAACCGCAATATGGCGCAGAAGGACATCTAGCATGAAGTGTTGTTCATGTTGTATCTTCACGAATTTGTGTGGTGTAAGCGGCACAAGAATGATCCCATGTTTTCAACATTTATTTGCTGCATAGTCCACCATTACCCATTGTAATAATGTTTAATTGTAACAAGAATATATATCTTAGCCTTATTGATCTTATGCTGTTCAGGAAATAGGAGTTCATTTTAGGCTGCTTAAGTTAAGGATTACCAAAAAAGCCTACTGTAAATTCTGGCTTGCAAGTCGGCCACAAGATTCTTAGCTTAAAATTGTGAGTTAGGCGTAATACCTGATGCATAAGTTGACTCTCTTCTCCAAACATATGGCAGGCTACCAGTGACCTTAAACTTAGGCCTACTGGTAAATGCAGTTAGGTTACAGCATATGATATCCTGTGTCAAAACTGCATATGGTCGCATCACTTACCTGTATATAGAAATATCTTTCTATATGTGTTGTATAGCAAACAACCTCCAACCCACATCGGTAGGTACTGTATATTGCATATAACTTAGAGAACATTTAAAATCTGTCTGGTCTATTGATAAATATATTAAAGTCAATATCAACTTCTATAAAATATTAATGCCATAGATTACACATCGTACCAGGTAGTTTTTTGATAGTACTGTTACATATTGTAGGTCATTATAAAACACAGTATCACTAATCTGCCATTTGCATGAGCTGTTCGATGTGATGTGTGTTGTAGCATTAATAGAATACTGAATTTGTATTAATATTTTATTATTTTATATTCATTTCTGTGTTAATATGACAAATATGTTCACAAGTTTTAGTGGGATATATTTGTGGCAGCCTGTTGGAGATACTGTAAGTAGTGTACAGTAATTGTTAGTAGTGCTGTCCCACTTGTCTACAAGTGGTAATGGTTTGCATTTTATACCTGCATATAATTCGATAAACCTTTTTTTTTTTTTTTTTTCTTTTAAGGCTTGAAAACTCTACTTGTATGCAGCAGCTTATGACAGTTTTGTTTTTATTTCTTAATGCCCATAATTCCCATTTCTGGAACAGTAAATGGGTCAAGCAAAACTTTTCTGGGTTTGGCCACACACAACAGAAAATGAAATTATAGATTGCAGAGGGGAATCTACTGTACTTTTTAAGCTTTTTGATGTTTATATTTAAAATATATATTTTCTTTTCTGGATACTAACTGCTCAATATTTCTTTCCCCTTTCAGGTCATGACCGTTCAATTAGACTGTGGAATTTAGACAGTAAAACTTGTGTTCAGGAAATCACTTCTCATCGCAAGAAATTTGATGAGTCTATACATGATGTAGCCTTTCACGCCTCCAAGCCATACATTGCCAGTGCCGGTGCTGATGCTGTGGCCAAAGTCTTTGTATGAAATTCAGTGGGATTGACCCTCAACACAGACACTCATAGAAGAGAGATGACATGCTTCTCTCTTTCTCTCCACTCTCCATGCTGTCACTCTTGCTCCGTCTGTTTCTCTCTCTGCCTATCATTTTGTCCCTTTACCTCTCTCTCTCTTTCATCCCCATACATGGCTTACCAATCTGTTTACCTATACACAAAAACCTTTTTTTTTTTTTTTAATTTACCTGCATAATTTCTTACCCTCTCTCACACACACACACTAAAGTTGTTTTTCTTCCCTGCCCAATTGATTGCTTCCTACCCTCTCTCTCTCACACACACACACACACACACACACACACCCACATACACACAAATACAAACTTTACAGACCCCTTTTAATTTCTGAATGAATAAAAGAGAGAAAGAACAACAAGACGACAAAGAAATCGAAATAAACTCTTTCTTATCTAATGTCGAAGTTCTATTCTGTGGCCACTGCTACGTCTTGTCTGTCTTATGATAATAATATTAATAATAATAATAATAATAAAATACACCATGTTGTGTTTGGGATAAAAAAAAAAAAACTGGAAAAATATATGAAAAAAAAAAAGTGGAAATAAGAAAAAAATATAGGCTAATGGATACACAAAATATACAGCCAAGACTGATATTACTGACTTGCTACTAATTTGTCGTCTTTCTTTTCTTTTTTTTTTTTCTTGTTGATGTCTCTCTAAGCTTTTAAGGACACACACACACTGACAAACAAATCTATAAAAAAAAAAAAATAAAAACATATATATATATATATACATACACACACACACACACACTCATATACAAATACGTGTAAGTTTATGTATCCATACACACTTTTGTTGATTTTAATGAATAAGAAGTAATGCATAGAACGTGCACGCATCACTTTATAGATACACATGCAAATTCAGATGTGTACATACATAATGCAAGGATATATATATATATATATATATATATATATAAAATGCATGCAGACACATCATATGTACACTGCAAAAAAAAAAAAATACAATATTGCGACAGCACAAATAATAAAAAAGAAACTATATATTTGATAAACGAACAATGCAAGAAAAGTCAAATCTCACGTATGTATAACTACGTACAACATTTGAATAAATAGGCATTCACTCAGATACCCGCAATCATGGATGCATGTGCA
>OZ010614.1:35789538-35792038 GCA_963932145.1 Acanthosepion lycidas | reverse complement strand
GTACTTTCGACCATTTCTAAGATCTTCTTCAGGGGTAATTACAAAAACAAACTTATTGTAACTGCTATAAAATCTGCATTTTGTTGTGATGGGTTTTTTTTTTTTTTTTTTTTCTTAAAAAAAAAAACAAAAAAAAAGTGCTCTGACATGGATAATTTTTTTTTTTTTTTTTGCAAAACAAGTGTTTCAATATAAAGGAACTGATGGGAAATTGGTAGAAATATAAAATGGCATTATATGCACGTTATGTTGTTGCTATATTTTTTTGCAGCTCCCTTATATTGAAACGCTTGTTTTGCAAACAATACTATAACTATTACAGATAAATTTAAAATTCTAAAATAACTATAACAAAGCATGTTTGCACGTGTTTTTAGAGAATCACTCTCTCAGTGGAATGTGCATTTTATCAAAGTTACAATATGTTGCCTTTGTAATTTACCCCCTGATGATGATCTTAATAAAAGTCAAGAAACTGATTAGACAATTGGAAAAGGTCAATAAAAAAAAAAAAAAAAATATAGACACAATATGTCTATATTATTCAATGAAATATATCGAGTATGGATAGGAATCCAACAAAATGATAGGTTAATGAACAAGTAGGAAACATATCTCAATCTAACATGTTTCACTTTATTAAAGCTTCAAGATAGAAATGCTTTTCATCATTTCTATCTTGATCTCTGATTAGCTTTAATAAAGTGAAACATGTTTCCTACTTGTTCTTTATCCTATCATCATATAATTTGTGTATTTAGGCAGCAATCCTTCTTTCATGCACATTTGGATATGGCAGACAAGGTGCTTTGATGTAGTTTTTTTTTTTTTTTTTTTTTTTTTTTTTTACACAATTTCGTATAATCCAAAATTTTTTTTTTTTCCTTTTCGGATGATAAATTATATAAAAACTGTCCAATTGTTAATACACACAATATCTTGACCGTGTTTTGAAAATGAAAACATTATATAAATACATACATACATACAATAGATTTTATTGTTAAGAGTTAATATATTTCAACCTTGTAAATGGCTAAATGTAAAGCTGAAAGCTCTCGGATAAAAAGAACAATTGGACAGTTTTTATATAATTTATCATCTGAAAAGAAAAAAAAAAAAATTATTAGATCGCATAAGAAATTGTATAAAAAAAAAAAAAAAAAAAAAAAACTAAATCAAAACTAAATTAAGGTACCTTGTTTGTCATATTGAATGAGAGATATATAGTTTATGAAAAACTAGGTAATCCGTATGGGTAAACCCAAGGAGGATAAAATTCAGAGAGCTGAATGTAAATCCAGAGCAAATAATTTAAATAAACAGACCACTTTAAGGTTCCATGTAATAAATTATTTCACCACAGCCCTTTTATATATATATATATATATATATATATATATATATATATATATTTCTGTATTTAGGCAGCAAATTCTCTTTCAGGCATGTCTGGTTGAATAAATTATAGACATTACGTCTGCTAATTTTTAACAAAATCTGTTCATACTCCCGAATAATCTTCCGTGTATTGATATTAAAGAATGAGAGAAATGTGCTATAGCCTTCTAAATTTCTTAATTTTCACTTCCCAAGTACTTTCAATCTTTTTCCAAGATCTTCAGTGGGTAACAGTAATGGATAACAATGCACAACTTTGTATAAATATTTATATTAATGAACAACATAGTTTTGTATTACTTGCACCCCTGAAGATGATCTTTGGAAATGAAAATAAAAGTAATTTAAACAGCTATAACACATTTCTTTCATTCTTTAACATCCATACATGGAAGGTTATTTGTGAATATGAACAGATTTTGTTATAATGTCTGTAATTTGTTCAATCAGACACACACATTTCAGGTGAGTGTTGCATTTGGAAAATTGCAAAGTAGTTTGGTCAGATAACAGCATTACCATCAAGACTAAAGTAAGTGCATATATGGTGGCATGTCTTAATGCACCTGCTATAGTCTGCTGCAACATGGACAAGAAAATAGGAGGCATATAAAATGGCTTGAGCAATTCTACCAAAAATACCAGGCACATCTTAACATCAAATGACTCTTTGATTCCACACACTTGTTATCCAAAAATTTGAATAAAACAGCATTGAAACAATAAGTCTTCAATCAGATGCGGTGAGCATGGCATGTTGTGAAAATGGGGTTGGGGCATAATGGGATTCTCAAACAACTTTCCTATGAGGAACTGAAGATGAGGAAACGTCCACAACAAAAGGAAGAAACACAGCTGGATGTGTGTGTTACCTTTTTATTTACAGATGTACATTTCAGGAAACAGTAACTTGTAGAACTTACAAAACTCACATCTTATAAAAACACCAGGAATAGAGGAGTCCATTTCACTATACAATCTAAAATTTACTGCATTGTTTATAGATTCTCTTTATGAGCAAACTACTCATGAAACCTGACTATTCGTCTTTTATAATGTGGAATTGCTATTAAGTTCTGTTAACCTTTTGTGGAATTCT
>OZ010614.1:35774538-35784538 GCA_963932145.1 Acanthosepion lycidas | reverse complement strand
ACTATGACGAAGACCAGTCCATTACGGTTACCTGCTAGATTGTCCTACCCGGTTACAGTAGTGAACAACCACTTTGTTACTTCGAACAAATATATCCCTTTTCGTGACATATCAGAAACAGTACTATTCCGGTAGGCGACCCTAAAGCAAAAAATTCGCCATCCACGCAACAAATGGACAGAAACTGCTACTGCTGATCTTGAAATCACAAGTGACCAATCAAGAGATAGGGGAAAATTCTATCATAATTTGGACTCTCAAATACAGAAAGAGATACACAATAAAATTATTTTTCGTGAGTGAAAATTTGGTGGTGGGGTGTCGCACGATACGCGAGATTGCGCATTACACAAGTCTATAGCCGTAAAAAGAGAACTGATTTTCTATAGAATTCTCTACAATATTAGATCGCGCCCTTGAATCATACACTTTAACTTGAGAGGCTAAGTAATGGAGAGAACTTCATCTGTCGATAAATCTGTAGACGAAATGATTGGAAAGTCTTCTATGTCAATAGTAAATATTAATCATTGATTGAACATCAACAACTGAAAAAAAATTCAGATCCAAATTCAGCACGTAAACGGTGTCAGTTTATGGCAGTGTTTCTTAACTTTTTTAACCAACAGCACACCTAGGAGCAAATGAAAATGTCACTGCACAGCAAAAGTCTTAAAGGAATACAAAAAAAAATATACTATTTAGATTATTCAGACTATTGTCTTTATCTTTGTCGCCATGTTTATGTTATAAAATAAAATAAGACATATATCGGCTGATTTACAGGCAAATACTCAAGAGCGAGAGCCGGATGTGAACGGGACAAAGCCCCGTCACAAAATGACCATTATCTTCGTTTACAAATGTTCCCGACACACGAGTTCCGGTCGAAAAATAAAATAATATTTAAAGTGCTCTATTTTTCGTCCAATAAAAATGCTTTCCTCCTAATTATACTCGCTTCGTTTTTCGAGCCTGTTAAGCCATAAAAAAACGCCATAAAAGGGGTCACACGGAAGTTCAACTGGCAGTCAACAGGTGGCCAGGGACGAGACCCATCACGGTCAGGACGCGCGGTCATCAGCTGTCAGCAGGAGAGCAACCACCAACGTCAACATGTGTGAACTACTATGAGAGATCGACCTAGATCCGAAGCCGGCTTATGAACAAGGTAGCTGTCCCAAACCCTCACGTTCCTGCTGAAATAAACCACGTAAATCTATTTCTGCTGTTGTCGTATTTCTTTCTTGCAACCATACGCTGTCTATAACATTTATCACAACGTTTCGACCGTTGTACGCTCCGGCCTTCTTCAGGTGGTTGGAATGTCGAACTGAACCCTTTATTTCGCTCACTGGGGTAGTTCCACGTGCCATATCTAATGGATGTCAGTTATCTCCTGTTAATTCCCCTCTCCAAGTTCTCCACCGCCTTAGCCAGGTATTGAACTTTGGGTCCTAACGCCTTTATCCACTGTGCGATGTGTCCTTGAGAAAGTAAAAGTTCGAATTCATTCGCGTCGCGATAGCCATTACTGGTGTTGTTTGCTTACATTCGCTGCGGAATAGCTATCGAGTGTAATATTCACTTGTTTTGAGTATTGCACATAATTGAGCGTGTGTACGTAAATAGTTCCATTGCACAGTAATTGAGACAAGAAATATCAGGAAAGAAAAGCTCGTTCACTACATTCTTCCGCGTTTAGCTTTCCGCAGCGAATGTATGCAAACAAGCAAGACCACTAATGGCTGCCACCAACGACGCTAATGAATCCGAATTTTTACTGTCGATAACTCCAAAACGGTAGATTTTTATCAAATTTATCAAGCCAGATTTGAATGGAGCATGTACAATTTACATAGATTACTCTTGCAGAAAATATCACCAATTGTTAAAAACATTTTTACGGTACAGATAATATGAGCTTCCTTTGGCTATTAAATAATTTAAAAATGATTTCTTACATGTGACAATTGAGGTAATTGTAAAAATTAAAAATCCAAGATTACTCCTACAAAAAAATATAATAAACTGTTAAAATTACTTTAATATCGCCATATTTTTTTTTCTGTAAATAGTGTAAAGAATTTGTAATTTGTTATTCAAATTTGATAGATTTAATGCTAAATTTCAAGGGAGGTAAATCTGACTGACTTTGTTCAATTTATCTCCCCTTAGAGGTAGCATTTCAGAGTTTGCATTATCTTTATGTTGGATACATTTTAAAATAATATCAGCCCAAGCCCGAGGAGACCGTCATCCCAGGCAGTACCTCTTTTTCCGAAAGGGGGCTAGGGAAAAATTTAAAAATTTACATTCAGTATTTATGTTTTCAAAACTTGTAATTTTCAGTACGATTTCGGAATTTACCTGGTCGCTGTTTGCAACAAAATTTTATAAATTTGCTTGAAGGATCGAAAATGTAAAGTTTAATGACACTTTTGAGTTTTGATACTCAACATTTTTTTAAAAAAATTTTTTACAGAATTTAATTTTCATTTTTAAAATTAAATTATTTTTTGTATGTAAAATACAATTTACGGTTAACGATAATTTTTATTTTTTTTAAAAACATAAATATCAGTTTCTAGATCCGAGTAGTTTTGGCCCTCTGTACAATCAAATTTCACGTTTATTTTAAAAAAAGACCTATGACCTTGATAGCAACTAAAATAAAATCTTCAAGAATGATTTTTCATTTTAAAATGCATATTTTTAAACCTTAGATATGGCTTCTTCTTTTTTTGTGTGTTAACTAAATAAAATCCAGTTATTCAATAAATTTACTAATTTTTTTTAATTAAAAAATACGCTTTTAAGTAGGCGCCCGATGGGGTCGTCAGTGATGTTTTTGACTTGGTTCATCAGGGAGTTTCGGGTCTTTCAACATTATACTCCCCATCACCAAATCGACCTAATCAGGGGAGATCAATCCCTGACCCCACTTCTCAATCAAACGCTAACAGCTACTTTGACCTTTTTAAAGAATTAGACGAAGAAAGACCACGTATTCCGCACTTCCGATTGGATGCTTGTAACAACCAATCCGTAATCTAAAGAAAACAAATGTCGCAAAAGCCCTTCCAATTTAAACGTGTTCACGATATATCGAAGACAGGGGAGCGATGAGAATGACAAAAAATATATTTGCTGCAATTTTCTAAAATAATGATAGATTCAGCAAAAAATTCATATTCATTTATTAATGAATAAATACTTATTTCATTTAGATCGGATAATTTCTTCATTTTTAGTAATTTTATAAAACCTGGGATTACTGTTTTATTATTATTTTTTTTTTTTTATCAAAGGCCGCAGGCATTTTAATGATACTTAGTTTGGTTTTATAAACTGTAAATCATTTTCTGAAATGGTCATTTTCTTACAATTGGATTTGTCTTAAAGGTTTCACGAAAATAAATACGCGTAATTTTCTTTTTTTTTTCCATTTTTTTTTTTTTTTCAAACATTAAAATCTGGGTTAGGGTGCACACTTATTATAAACCTGACAGTAGAAGAAGCAACTCTATAGAATCCTAATGTCATTTGCATTAGCTGTATTGTCTGTTGTCTGCTTGAGTTTTGCTGGTGACGGCGTTTCTTTCGTTTCGATGTTATTGCTAAAAGTCTAATGAATTAGTTGTTTTTTTGTTTTGTTTTTTTTAAATAGACAATTTTGCCAGATTTTCTATCACTTCTTTTAAATGTGTCCGCTGAAATGCAAAGTAAAAAGAGAACGAGGCAAGAAATCGCCCAGTATTTATAGTGTAGGGAGAGCGTCCCCCAGTGAACAATTAGGAAATTAAACAGGCGTTAACTCCAATCTCACAGCGAGCATGATAATTTGGGACGCCAAAATACTAGATCATAAAAGGATAAAAATGAACCTTAATGTTGATATCAAAGAACTATTTACTTTTTATGTCGGAGAAATTTTGACTTTAGGTAAAAATCTTCGGGAATGTCATATAAAGACACTTTGAAAAAAAAATCTTTAAAAATGTTCTTTCTAAAATATGTAATTTCGAAAATAACTTTTATAAATGAAAGTTAAAATATATATTTAAATATAAATAAAAATTTTCTTTAAAGTATCTTTATTAAAAAAAAAAAATTTTTCCTAGATCAAAAGTCGCCGTCACAAGTCGCAACTGATGTTTAATTTATATAAAGCTTCATTTAACAGGCTAGGAATTCAGATGCTGATATTAAAAAGAAATGTATTATTCAGTTACTTTGCTTCGTTTCCGAGCTGAAACATTACCTACGACACCGCGAGATTTTGCATCTGTCTGAATTTCTGGGATGAGGAGTTATCATTATTTACATGCGGGCTACATTGCACGATCTTTGTGGTTATCACAACGATTTGGCCGTAATGTTCTCCAGCCGTCATCAGGTGTATATCGATTCGGGTAACCTATTATTCGTATATACATATCAATGCTGGCGTCCTCAAAGGCCCTCGCCTCAGTCCCATCCTCTTTCTGCTTGATATCAACGATCTACCCAAGGTCTCATTCTTCGTAAATGTATATATGCAGATCTGATAAAGCCATAGTCTATTTCTAAATAACTTGATGACTAGTGCCCCTTACAAGGTCCTCTCCTCGACCCTACCCTTTTTGTGAATTACACGAACTGCATAAAGAACCCTCTCAGACCCATAGCGTGTGTGTGTGTGTGTGTGTGTGTGTGTGTAGTTAAATTGATGTGAGTTTGTGACCCTGGGTTTCACGCTATTGCAATCGTCAGACAAACTGATTAACTTTTAAATTTTAGATTTATATATGGTTGCGTATATCGGTGTTTTCATGGAAGTGGGAGGAAAAATAAGTCGTCGGGTCGCCACTCATACTTACGCAAACATATATACACGCACGTACACTCATCGACGTACGTACACACACACACTCACTCACCGGAGCACAAACATAAACATATATGAACAGTGTGGGATTGGGCATATATGCTCATATATGTGTCGTTGCAAACACACGTACGCATTTGGTCGCTGTATTCAATGGTGGACTGCATAGTAAATATTTCCTTGCCTGTTGCGCTGTCAACCCGCAGACCGTTTTTCTATTTTTGTTCGCTGAATAATATTTACTCGCACGCATATACGTATGTACGTATATATGCCTCATCAGACCGACTACATTTTATTAAATGATATAAATTGAGCCAGACAGTTTAATAAAAAAAACAAATAAACAGACATTTAACAAAAAAAAAAAAAAAAATGAAATAGCGATTTTAACTTGACTTTTAAAAAGCGGGGGAGGGGAGCATATGCTATTGAAGGCAGAGAAGTGGGAAAAGAAAAAAGAAGTTTGTATATAGAAATGTGTGTGTTTGTGTGATACCACGTTGTATGGGTGCCCATCCAAATGTCTGGATGACTAGTGCTTAGCAGTTGATCTCTCCTCTGACCTAACACTCACTGCTCAAGTGGGCTGCAGACTGGCTTGTATTATTAAATCCCTTCAAAGCAAAACTGGTAACATTTTCATCACCTTCGAGCAGACCCCAAAACTTGTCCCAATCCTGATGAACGGCTAGACCGTTAACGAGTCTCAACCTCACTCCAGATCTCAAATGGAACTCATATATCTGTGTCATCATTGAATGTACTGGAAGAAGGGTCGGTTCGCTGTATCATCCCCCAAAAAAGACCTGACTCTATATTCTGATCTTTATAAGAGTCAGATCAGACACCCCAAAAATGGACCGGTGTTTCTCAGTACTTACTGTTTAGCCTCGACGGAGTTCAAAAACGATTACGTAGCCTTGTGGGTGATGACGAATTCTCCACTCTGCAACCTTTATCCCGCAGCCGAAATGTTGCATGCCTCTCACTACTGTATCCTAATGAGTGATACTCCGGTGTTCTTCACGGCTAGGACTCGCCATGGACATATCCACGGTGCCAAATCATTCCTATTCTCTTCGTGTTTCTTTGATAAGGATTAAGTTCCACTCAGACTCCCGGGAGTACACTTCTTTGACCACGACTCTTCAAGTCCAAGATTAACCGTTATTTCTCCGACATATCCTCATGATATGCATTTCCTACTTCTCCCTTACAGAAGTCTCGCTCAGTAACCCTCTACATCGAGTAGCTCTTGGGCCTTGTATTAGGTGACCTAAAGTAGACAAAAAAAAAAAAAAATCTGAGTGATCTCACAGCAAGCATGATCATAAAAGGGTAAAAAATGAACCTTAATGTTGATATCAAAGAACTATTTACTTTTTATGTCGGAGAAATTTTGACTTTGGGTAAAAATCATTGGGAATGTCATATGAAGACACTGAAAAAAAAATCTTTAAAAATGTTCTTTCTAAAATAAGTAATTTCGAAAATAACTTTTATAAATGAAACTTAAAATATATATTTAAATATCTAAAATTACGTGGGTGGAGTATCGTTATTTTAAAAAAAACTAAAAAACAAAAACCATTTTTTCGCAACTGATGCTTAATTTATATAAAGCTTCATTTAACAGACTAGGAATTCAGATGCTGATTTTCAAAGCAAGCAGACTCTTTCGTCAATACAATTTTCCTGGTCAAATATGTATTGTTCTTCAATAACCAAAGCAACAACGTAGTTAAAAATAAAATAAGACTAAATTTTAATGAAATGTTGTCAGTCGTCGAACAACATTCGGTTTCTTTCGGCCTTTTCCAGAAGAACAAAAATATACTGATACCTTTTTATTTCTTAGTGTTTTTTAGATTATATGTTTGCAGCACGGTAACTTGGGCAATAGATTATTAATAAAATAAAACGAAAGTGGTCAAGTGAACACATAGTTTTCAAGGCAGAAATCATTGCAGACGAAGAGAAATTTTAGTGCAAAGGGAGATAATCTTTTTGGTTTGTAGTTATCTCCCTTGTTTGGCATTTTACTGCTATAAAATAAAACTTGTCGTTTTTCTTACTTTTGCGGAAAAAAACGGGCAAAAGTTTTGCCCGTATTTTTCCATCCTTCCCTTTCTTTTTGTATTTTTCCTTCTTTTTACAGTTCTTTTTCTACTTCTCTTTCTACACATAAACAAGAGGTAAGACTAAAATGAATGCGTCTTTTTTTTTACCGAAATGAAAACAAAGGTGTACTGCTAGTGCAAACAAAGTATTATCTACCGAGGTATTTGCGGCCCAGCGTAAATGACGACGCACTCTACCAAACAGCTCACACACGGCCGACAGCAAGTTAATTCCTCAAACTACATCCAGTGTTATTTTAACCTAAAGTGTCAGGTATTTATCTAATTTGTATTCATAAAGGAGGTATTTATGTAATTCCATTACAAAATAAACAAGCTACCGCCTGACAAAATAATTCTAGTCCATTTAGTTGATCAGACTAACACTGTGCTGGCCAGAGACTTTTACAAAATAATTTCAATTGAAGATGAAGTATTGTCCCTTTTAAGGGTTTGGGTTTTTAACATATTTCATATTTCCAACAGGTGGTAAATATCATACCAGAGTAGATATCATACTATAGTAGAAAATGGACGGTAGATATCATAGTATAGTAGAACCCTTTTAGTTGTGGTCACTCAAAAAAGTTTAAGGAAATAAATCAGATTTCTGTGTCATATTTTCTGTCGTTTGCTATACCAATTCTCAGATAGTTAAATTTCTGTACTTATTTGATTTTGACATCTCCAATGTGTAGCTCTTGTCTTGTGTTGTCTTTTTTTGTTAACTACGATGCATTTTAGTCTTCTTACAATTGATGCTTATTACTTTCTCGTTTTGCTATATTACCTTGTCTAGGAGTTCATACATTTTTCTTTTGGTGTCTATTATCAACACAATATCATCTGCACATCTTGTATTGTAAAGATTGTCCGGTGCTACTATAGTGTGATATCTTCCGAGACATTTACGACCTACCATAAATGACGATGCATTCATTATTGCTGGAAAATGCTCAGGAAAAGCACTGACCTAGTTACAGTTTTTTTACATGACAGCAAATCAGTTTACAAATATTAAAATCACTATTTGATGATTTTGTAAATTGTTAAAGATTTTTAATACATAACCAGTTCATTACCTTTAACCCTAACCCATTTCATACTTTCAACAGTTGGTAAATATCATACTATAGTAGAAAATGGATGGTAGGTATCGTACTATAGTAAGGCCAAAAAAAGTTATACCCTAATTTACTTTTAAGAATTTGCCAAAAAATCAGGAATTATCCGAGTATGTTATTTTATTACAAGACTTTGTAGCAATATTTTTATGCCGGTTAGGTTCTAAGAAAATTAATCTTAAAAGTTGTTGCATATTATATTAATATCAGTAAAATCTATTTAGAATCAATTTTAATCGGGTTCAATGTGTTTAAACAGATATTTGGTCTTCTTATGGATACATGAAAACATCAATTCTGTTCTCGTGTTCAGCAAGTTAGGGTTAAGTATTTTATAATAAGCTTCTCCAACAAACACGAATTACATATGTCTTTCCATTGTATGCCTTAGCTTTCGCGATTAACTTCTAGTTAGTGGTTAGGTTCTCATGGTTGTATTTTAATCGTCAAAAATACTTTGAAAATGTGCAGTTTTGTATTTGATAATTGCTCATTGTCATTTTGTAGTAGTTCTTAGAAGCCATCATTAATAACATTTCTTATATATCTATGCACACCTATAAACCCATATTCGAGTAATTTATAACGTGTGTATATATAATTTCACCTTTGTAAATATAAGGATTGGTTCCTAACACATTAGATATATAGTCCCGACCTATTATTATAGTTACACCGTGAGCATTAGTTTACTTAAATGGTTATTTTATGCAAAAAGAGAGTTATCCCCCCTTGATACATGTGTATTTAATTTCAAATTTTTCATTTAAAATATTTTTTTTAATTCTTCGTCTTTCGAAGTTAAGAATTTGAATGATATAAAATTATAAAAATTAATTATAATATTTTAGGCAACAATAATTAAATAAATAAGTCTTAACACAATTTCAAATCATCCCCACCAGAACGCGAATAACATAACATAACGATCAGAATGTACTAAGGACGTGAAGATCGCAAAAATCACCGAATCGTTCTAGCAACGTTATATATATATATATATATATATATATATATATATATTAATAAAAAAAATATTTTGTAAACCTTGACATTCGTGCCAAAAGAACGTCTCTTTCCGTTGCCACCGCTATTATTTTAATTACCTTCACTCCTTGACAATGTTTGTTGTTTTAAAAAGCGATTAGTATTTTAACCTAAACGTATGAAAGTGAATTTATACATAAAAAAAAAACACTGTTTATTTACACTATTTATTTCTTATATTATTTATTAGAATGGTTGGCAAAACATCTGCTAATTGCCAAATGATTCGAACTTTATAAAATGGTAAATAATAAGTATTTCCCTGTAGATGGTCCACATATTTTAATTTAGTATCAATGTTTACAAATTTATAAAGATTTTCATATTAATTTCTTTATAAATTTGTAAGTGATAAATATTGCACTGCAATAGTTTTAATTTTATTAGTTTTTACAATGTTGTAAATATAAAATTATTCTCGTAAATAAATAATCTAATAAATAGTGTTCAATATTTTTGTGCTAAATTCTCAAGAACAAAAAATATCTAAATTCACTTTCATCATATGTTTAGGTTTTCATTGCTTTTTCAAACACTAAACATTTGTAAATAAGACCTGACGGTTTCATTAAAATCCGACAATTATTTGATTTAAAAAGATTTAAATGCAACACCATTCGTCATCTTTGAAAATTTTTATTGAAAAAAATTTAGAATGTTAAAATAGTGAGAAGACATTTCAATAACTTCAGTAATAAAATATTTGATGTATTGATATTTTGGATGATACACGTCTGATGGCAAAACAGACGATAATTTTTGTTGCCGCTCTTTTATTATTATTATTATTTTTTTTTTCTTTGGAATTGGAAGCTGCCGACGGCGACTCATTTTAA
>OZ010614.1:35714538-35767038 GCA_963932145.1 Acanthosepion lycidas | reverse complement strand
TTGATCTTTAACTCGTTTGTGTGTGTGTGTGTGTATATATATATATATATATATATATATATATGATCCCTCAATTTAAGTCGTTTCTAGTTAAGTCATTTTCGAAGACCCAATTTTTCCTTGAATATTATATGGAAAAATAATGCCCGCCTTCGTTTGTTTTGCTCGAGTTTACATCGGCCGTTAAAGATATAAGAAACCTATATAAAATCATATTTAAATAAATTTAAAAACAATTTTATGTATATTATATACATATAGGCTTGAGGCAATCGGATGTCTAGCTACACTGATGAACTGTGATACAGCGAAACAGTCTGTGGATGAATATATATATATATATATATATATATATATATATATATATATATATATGATCTCATAATATCATTAAAAACCGATTTTCTCTTCACCCTTTTTTTACATCTGCGCTCTGCCGTTGACATTCTTTCAATTACATTTCAATTGTGATTTAGAATACATTTTTTTTACCGTAACTCCGAAGAAAAGTCCCAGTGCTAATGCTAGGCGTAAAGCTATATCGCAGGAAGATAAGATGTAAATTAATTATTCTATCGCGAATACTGTACGTATGTATTATGTATCATAAATACTGTCATAGGCAAAAAGGGGTGCTTATTTGCGGTTTATAGTGTGGTTGTTTTTCGACCTAAGTCGAGACCTCTGGTACCAGTTAACGACATAAGGTGAGGTATACCTGTGTTTATATATATATATATATATATATATATATATATATATATATATATATATATATATATATATGGATATGTCCCAATCCTCATAAATACGTTGGACACTGTTGTAAGTGTGTGTGGGGAGGGGTAATATGCTGTCCAAGTAGCCCACCACTAGCCGTGGTTTACCTACTTCACGCCACTGGCGAGTATTGTATTTTGTTGATGTTATAAAGATTACCATTTCATTTCCAACCGCCGTTTTTTTTATTCCTCATTCAGTAACCCTTTCTAGGTTGCAACAATATATATAATCAACAACAGTACCTTTGCAAGGCACTCCTATAGTTAGATCTTTTTAGTTACATAAACAACTGATTTATGGATGAAATTACAACTCTGGAAACAGTTATATATATATATATATATATATATATATATATATATATATATATATATATATATATGAGAGAGAAGCAAAAACATTTAGTACGTTCATTTCTATTCTTGATCACTAAGTGGCAGTTATTTGACCTCCATCGCCACCTCTTTCTGATAAAACGTGCCGACAGACCACACTGTGACTTGAGGACAGTTTTAACCCACTGACCACTCTGCCAAGTTCCTGCTTCTTGCTCATTATTTTTAGCGGCAATTACGAACCTTCTACGTCCTTTGTGGGAACTGACTCCTCCACCGCCCACAACTAATTTATGACGTTTGGTCAGCAAACACTTGACCAGAAACCTTAAAAGCTTTCATTTACGATTCTTCCTCGAGGCCAGCTATCACCGGGACCATCACAGAACATCGGTCAACGATGGTTGAACGAAGGAATTCTTTTAACCCCTGTTGGTTCGTTAATAAAAATTTTTTTATTTTTCTTATTTTTTTTTATTATTATAATGATAATTACACGAAAATTAGAGAAGATCACGATTCAAGAAAAGACACGGTGTTCAACAATATATTTTCGACAGTATCTTTGTCTCGTGGAAATTATGTTAAAAAATTGTATCAGCCAGTTATGCGCCATGCGTGAAACTCGTGTAGGCGATCATGTATCTTTCGATAAATGACTGACGAGGCAGATTTTTTCCCTCAGAAGGTTGGCATTTCTTTCTTCAGTAGACCAGTTGCCATCCATGGCTATAGAATTCGGTCTGTCCTGCTATTTACCCATAGCTGTGGGGGAGAAGAGGATTCATACCTTTCCCAAGGGTATTAGCACGTAAGGGAATATAATGGATTCGACTGGAATTCGAACTCGGCTCTCCGATTACCTTAATCCGAGCCGTTATCCATTTCTGGATCATATGCAATATAGGTGAACAATTCAACTAGAAAATAAATACAATGTATCTAAATCCAAATTAGAGACCTGTCATAAAAGACCATTCCAGGGCAACCCCCAACGTGGTATATGCTTGTCTACTTCACCTTGCCTCCAAGTATAAAATTTTTAAAAATCTACAAAAACTATGTCTTTACAAAAACGTCGAACATCTTAAGGTTCACATTCTGAATCTACTGACCCATCGACCCTTAAAACGCATGAGCAGGCCGGCGTGGATTAGCCCCCCCCCCACAAAACGGAGGTGGGTGCAAGCCTAATTGGGAGCCCGGGCAGTGTTTTCTGACCCTCTCAATCTTATCAACATTTACTTTTTTCCTACCTAAATTTATATACGTTACAAATTAAACTAGACACAACTGACTTTTAAAGGATGATAAATTTTCGCGAATTTTGACGTCATTCTGTGGTCTTTCTCTCTCTTTCTCGCTCTTTCTCGCTCTCTCTCTCTCTCTCTTTCTCGCTCTCTCTCTCTCTCTTTCTCTCTCTTTCTCTCTCTCTCTTTCTTTCTCTCTCTCTCTCTCTCTCTTTCTCTCTCTCTCTTTCTCTCTCTCTCTTTCTCTCTCTCTCTCTTTCTCTCTCTTTCTCTCTCTCTCTTTCTCTCTTCCTCTCTCTCTTTCTCGCTCTCTTTCTCTCTCTCTTTCTCTCTCTCTCTCTCTCTTTTTTTTTCGTTTAAATCCGCGTAATTTTTTTTTCATCGATAACGTTGTATTCAACTTTTTAACAAGAAAAAAAAAATCTCAAGCGGATATTAAAAATTGCTGCAAAACATTGTTGATTTCTTAAACTTCGAAAGATCGATTATGACAGGTCTCTAATCTGTATTTAGATACATTTGTATTCATTTTCAATTTTTCTAGTTGAATTGTTCACCTATATTGCATATGATCCATTATTGTACAGAATTAGGTTACAATAAAATCTGTATTTTATATGAATATTATATTTAAGATGTAGTAGAATAGTGTGGGGGGAGGGTCGTATCAGAGATTTGGGGTGGGGACATCAGACCCTTGCACCGGCCCTGAATAGATATATTATTTTCCGATCTCAACTATTATATTCTTCGACGAATAGCATTATTGCCAGTATCCTATAGCGATTTACTAAGCGTAGATATGGCACAAGGCCAAAAACATGGGGCACCCAGTGAGGATCGAACTCATTATTTATTCGTATCTTTTTTCTTTTTTAGCGAGACAAGTTTACTAACCATAACATCACGCAGAGGTGCCCTAAGATGTAGTGGCGTAGAGCGGGGGCGTATCATAGATTTGGGGTGGGGACACCAGACCCTTATACCGGCCCTGAATAGATATATTATTTTCCGATTTCAAACTATTATATTCTTCGACGAATAGCATTATTGCCAGTATCTTATAGCGATTTACTAAACGTAGATATGGCACAAGGCTGAATGTATGGTGCACCCAGTGAGGATCGAACTCGGTATTCAGTCGTAATTGATCAAACGAGACAAGCTTACACTACGTTGGGGTGTTCTGGAATTGTCTTTTATGACAGGTCTCTAAGTTGGATTTAGATACATTGTATTTATTTTCAATTTTTCTAGTTGAATTGTTCATCTATATTGCATATGATCCATTATTGTGCACAATTCATCATTCATTTATTCAGTTATCGCATTTTGCGCCGCTGCTGTGGTCACCACTCCATCTCACAATTGGGACTCAAGGCAGAATAGTGCAATGGCTTGCCCCTTCCCTTTGCATCTGGGATATTGAGGTGACGCCGTCCCTCATTTCAGAAGTTAAAGCGGCAAGACCTCCAAGGCAGTAGGTGGTTTGAATTCAGAGTTTTTCTTCTCCTAGACTGGTGATGGTATATATGCGTGTATATGTATTAATTTATTTATTCAGCGTATTTTGCGCCGCCGCTGTGGTCACCACTCCCCTCCATCTCACAATTGGGGTTCATAGTAACACTCAAGGCAGAATAGTGCAATAGGGCTCTTCTCAGGGTGTTGAAAAATATTGGAAGAGTTACACCCTTTTGTTTGTTTAATAATAATAATAATAATAATAATAATAATAATAATAATAATAAATTGTTATTAAAGACCACAAACAAAAACGGTGCCTCCTTATTGATATGGCAGTCCCTGCTGACTGCAATGTATTTTTGAAGATATTCAAAAAGATGTCAAAATACAAAGACCTTGAAATAGAGGTCTCGAAAATGTGGCATATGGGAACATCAACAATCCCTGTTGTAGTTGGAGCCCTAGGACTGGTTGGAAACGATTGCAGTAGACTAATTGCAGGGATTCCTGGAAGCCCATGCCTCAAGGAGATACAAAAAATTGTTCTGACAAGTACAGCCCACACTTTACGAAGGGCTCTATCTATGTAATTATTTTATTTTATTTTTTTTTTTGTCAGTGAAAAGTGTCATGATGCCATTTCTAACCTTAGGTCCCTGGGCGGGACCCGGAAAGAAATGTGTAAACGCTAGAAAGCAAAGAAAATAAAAATGACAATAATAATAATAATAATAATAATAATAATAATAATAATTCCTAGGATGTCCGGAACTAGCAAAAAATGAATATGCTCACAGACATAACAAGGTGTAAGAATCACGAAATTGAACCTGATATTATCATAAAAGACAAGAAATTCAGGAAGTGTATGCTTATTGACATAGCAGTACCATCTGAGAGGAACACCTCCATAAAAATTATTGAGAAATTCTCCAAATACAAGGACCTGGACATCGAGATTAACAGGATGTGAGGAATGAAGACTGAGGCTGTACCAATAGTAATCGGAGCACTGGGCCTCGTGAGAAAAGGAATGGATAATTTTACGAACAGTGTCCCAGGTAACATCAACATAAAAGTTGCCCAGAAGATCGCCCTTCTAGGCACACCCAATATACTAAGAAAAGTCTGTCTATATTTCTCAGATGAGGTTTTCTAATTATTTACATTATTTACATTGTTCAGACTTCTGTCCTCATCTTTACTGCCATATTCACGACATTTCGGCAGTTGTATGAAACGGCGTGAATATGGCAATAAAGATGTGGGCAACAGTCCGAACAATGTAAATAACGTAAAGAAACTAAGAAAAGTGATATCAATTAAATGAGACTTTTTCTATAGGGTCTAAGGACCATAGTTTGAACTTGGCTCTACAGGATACAAAGCAGGAAACATAACATACAAATAATAATAATAATAATAATAATAATAATAATAATAGAGAGAGAATTACACCAACAAAGTTTGGGTGCAAATAGGTCAAACTCAATATACCCGTTACGAAAACTCAGTCTGATAAGGGTATATCAGGCAGGTGCATCACGGCCAAATGTATGTGATGTGTTGACAGGTGTTGATAAAAACAGCATGTAGGTGAGGCCCAGTTCGATATGCCTTCAGGGCAGGTAACCTAGTCCTCTCAGAAGGTCTCCGGTTGAGGATGTCCCCTTGTATCTAGACTCCCAATTCACCCTGGTTGCCTCATCCTTGAAACCTAAAAACAAAAAACAAACCAAGCCGACACCTAGCCATGATGCTCTTTCACGACTGTCTCTTCATAGACAGAGATGTAGATTGAGGGTGCTGACCACCTGACTGCTAAGTTGTCTTGTGTAGAATAACCGGCCATAAACAAAAAGAAAGAAAGGAACAGGGCAAAAAATAACACGAGGCAAACAATATATGCAAGACAAAAGTAGCCAAAGCAACAGTAATGAGGTAATATACATTTCAGGAGACAAATAAACAGATAGCAGTGAGACATATATATATATATATATATATATATATATATATATATATATATATATATATATCAAAGCTGACCACTGTCTTCTCCGCAATGTTAGGAATGATAACAGTGGTTGATACAATGAGTTAAAAGCGGCTGACGAAGATTTTCATCTCAACCGTACACGGTTTTCCCCGCTCAGAAGTGACCAAATTAGGAAGTTATCTTCTTTTCTGACTGAATTCCTGGCATGAGGAGTTATCACTATTTACACTATTGTCCTCATCTTTGTTGTTGTTATCACTAAATTTTCGGCCGCTGTACCCTCCAGCCTTCCTAATGTCGATTCGGGTAACCTACAGGGAATTCCGAACTGAACCCCCTTATTTAATCTGGCGGGGGTAGACTGTTCTTATTCCGGATCGATCTGGGTAGTCTACTTGGAATTCAAAGCTGAACTCCCTTATTTAATGTGAGGGGTAGACTGTTCTCGTTCCAGATCGATCTGGGTAGCCTACTGGGAATTCAAAACAGAAGCCCCTTATTTAATGTGCAGGGGTAGACTCTTCTCGGTCCGGATCGATCTGAGTAACCTACAGGGAATTCAAAACTGAACCCCCTTATTTAATGTGCAGGGGTAGACTGTTCTCGCTCCGCATCAATCTGGGTAGCGTGCAGGGAATTCAAAACTGAACCCCTTATTTAATGTTCAGGGGTAGACTGTTTTCGTTCCGCATCAATCTGGGTAACCTACAGGGAATTCAAAACTGAACCCGCTTATTTAATGTGCGGGGGTAGACTTCTCGTTCCAGATCGATCTGGGTAGCCTATTGGGAAAACTGAACTCCTTTATTCAATGTGCGTGGGTAGACTTTTCTCGCTCCGGATCGATCCGGGTAACCTAGAGGGATTTCAAAATTGAACCCCCTTATGTAATGTGCAGGGGTAGACTGTTCTAGTTCCGGTTCGTTCTGGGTAACCTGCAGGGATTTCAAAACTGAACCCCCTTATTTAATGGGCAGGCGTAGACTGTTCTTGTTCCGGATCGATCTGGGTAACCTACAGGGAATTCAAAACTGAACCCCCTTATTTAATGTGCAGGGGTAGACTGTTCTCCCCCCGGATCAATCTGGGTAGTCTACTTGGAATTAAAAGCTGAACTCCGTTATTTAATGTGCGGGGGTAGACTGTTATCGTTCCGGATCGATCTGGTAGCGTACAGGGAATTCAAAACTGAACCCCCTTATTTAATGTGTAGGGGTAGACTTTTCTCGCTCCGGATCAATCTGGGTAACCTACAGGGAATTCAAAACTGAACTCCCTTATTTAATGGTCAGGGGTAGACTGTTCTCGTTCCGGATCGATCTGGGTAACCTACAGGGATTTCAAAACTGAACCCCCTTATTTAATGGTCAGGGGTAGACTGTTCTTGTTCCCGATTGATCTGGGTAACCTATAGGGAATTCAAAACTGAACCCCCTTATTTAATGGTCAGGCGTAGACTGTTGTTGTTCCGGATCGATCTGGGTAACCAACAGGGAATTCAAAACTGAACTCGCTTTTTTAATGGGCAGGCGTTGACTGTTCTTGTTCCGGTTCGATCTGGGTAACCTATAGGGATTTCAAAACTGAACCCCCTTATTTAATGGTCAGGCGTAGACTGTTCTTGTTCCGGATTGATCTGGGTAACCTACAGGGAATTCAAAACTGAACCCGCTTTTTTAATGGGCAGGCGTAGACTGTTCTTGTTCCGGATCGATCTGGGTAACCTATAGGGAATTCAAAACTGAACCCCCTTATTTAATGGTCAGGGGTAGACTGTTCTTGTTTCGGATTGATCTGGGTAACCTACAGGGAATTCAAAACTGAACCCCCTTATTTAATGGTCAGGCGTAGACTGTTGTTGTTCCGGATCGATCTGGGTAACCAACAGGGAATTCAAAACTGAACCCGCTTTTTTAATGGGCAGGCGTAGACTGTTCTTGTTCCGGATCGATCTGGGTAACCTATAGGGAATTCAAAACTGAACCCCCTTATTTAATGGGCAGGCGTAGACTGTTCTTGTTCCGGATCGATCTGGGTAACCTACAGGGAATTCAAAACTGAACCCGCTTTTTTAATGGGCAGGCGTAGACTGTTCTTGTTCCGGTTCGATCTGGGTAACCTATAGGGATTTCAAAACTGAACCCCCTTATTTAATGGTCAGGCGTAGACTGTTCTTGTTCCGGATTGATCTGGGTAACCTACAGGGAATTCAAAACTGAACCCGCTTTTTTAATGGGCAGGCGTAGACTGTTCTTGTTCCGGATCGATCTGGGTAACCTATAGGGAATTCAAAACTGAACCCCCTTATTTAATGGTCAGGCGTAGACTGTTCTTGTTTCGGATTGATCTGGGTAACCTACAGGGAATTCAAAACTGAACCCGCTTTTTTAATGGGCAGGCGTAGACTGTTCTTGTTCCGGATCGATCTGGTTAACCTGCAGGGATTTCAAAACTGAACCCCCTTATTTAATGGTCAGGCGTAGACTGTTCTTGTTCCGGATTGATCTGGGTAACCTACAGGGAATTCAAAACTGAACCCGCTTTTTTAATGGGCAGGCGTAGACTGTTCTTGTTCCGGATCGATCTGGGTAACCTGCAGGGATTTCAAAACTGAACCCCCTTATTTAATGGTCAGGCGTAGACTGTTCTTGTTCCGGATTGATCTGGGTAACCTACAGGGAATTCAAAACTGAACCCGCTTTTTTAATGGGCAGGCGTAGACTGTTCTTGTTCCGGATCGATCTGGGTAACCTGCAGGGATTTCAAAACTGAACCCCCTTATTTAATCGTCAGGCGTAGACTGTTCTTGTTCCGGATTGATCTGGGTAACCAACAGGGAATTCAAAACTGAACCCGCTTTTTTAATGGGCAGGCGTAGACAGTTCTTGTTCCGGATTGATCTGGGTAACCTGCAGGGATTTCAAAACTGAACCCTCTTATTTAATGGTCAGGCGTAGACTGTTCTTGTTCCGGATTGATCTGGGTAACCTACAGGGAATTCAAAACCGAACCCGCTTATTTAATGGTCAGGCGTAGACTGTTCTTCTTCCGGGTCGATCTGGGTAAGCTATAGGGAATTCAAAACTGAACCCCCTTATTTAATGGTCAGGCGTAGACTGTTCTTGTTCCGGATCGATCTGGGTAACCTGCAGGGATTTCAAAACTGAACCCGCTTATTTAATGGTCAGGCGTAGACTGTTCTTGTTCCGGATCGATCTGGGTAGCCTACTGGGAATTCAAAACAGAATCCCCTTATTTAATGTGCAGGGGTAGACTGTTCTTATTCCGGATCGATCTGGGTAGTCTACTTGGAATTCAAAGCTGAACTCCCTTATTTAATGTGAGGGGGTAGACTGTTCTCGTTCCAGATCGATCTGGGTAGCCTACTGGGAATTCAAAACAGAACCCCCTTATTTAATGTGCAGGGGTAGACTCTTCTCGCTCCGGATCGATCTGAGTAACCTACAGGGAATTCAAAACTGAACCCCCTTATTTAATGTGCAGGGGTAGACTGTTCTCGCTCCGCATCAATCTGGGTAGCGTGCAGGGAATTCAAAACTGAACCCCTTATTTAATGTTCAGGGGTAGACTGTTTTCGTTCCGCATCAATCTGGGTAACCTACAGGGAATTCAAAACTGAACCCGCTTATTTAATGTGCGGGGGTAGACTTCTCGTTCCAGATCGATCTGGGTAGCCTATTGGGAAAACTGAACTCCTTTATTCAATGTGCGTGGGTAGACTTTTCTCGCTCCGGATCGATCCGGGTAACCTAGAGGGATTTCAAAATTGAACCCCCTTATGTAATGTGCAGGGGTAGACTGTTCTAGTTCCGGTTCGATCTGGGTAACCTGCAGGGATTTCAAAACTGAACCCCCTTATTTAATGGGCAGGCGTAGACTGTTCTTGTTCCGGATCGATCTGGGTAACCTACAGGGAATTCAAAACTGAACCCCCTTATTTAATGTGCAGGGGTAGACTGTTCTCCCCCCGGATCAATCTGGGTAGTCTACTTGGAATTAAAAGCTGAACTCCGTTATTTAATGTGCGGGGGTAGACTGTTATCGTTCCGGATCGATCTGGTAGCGTACAGGGAATTCAAAACTGAACCCCCTTATTTAATGTGTAGGGGTAGACTTTTCTCGCTCCGGATCAATCTGGGTAAGCTACAGGGAATTCAAAACTGAACTCCCTTATTTAATGGTCAGGGGTAGACTCTTCTCGTTCCGGATCGATCTGGGTAACCTACAGGGATTTCAAAACTGAACCCCCTTATTTAATGGTCAGGGGTAGACTGTTCTTGTTCCGGATTGATCTGGGTAACCTATAGGGAATTCAAAACTGAACCCCCTTATTTAATGGTCAGGCGTAGACTGTTCTTGTTCCGGATCGATCTGGGTAACCTACAGGGAATTCAAAACTGAACCCGCTTTTTTAATGGGCAGGCGTAGACTGTTCTTGTTCCGGATCGATCTGGGTAACCTGCAGGGATTTCAAAACTGAACCCCCTTATTTAATGGTCAGGCGTAGACTGTTCTTGTTTCGGATTGATCTGGGTAACCTACAGGGAATTCAAAACTGAACCCGCTTTTTTAATGGGCAGGCGTAGACTGTTCTTGTTCCGGATCGATCTGGGTAACCTGTAGGGAATTCAAAACTGAACCCCCTTATTTAATGGTCAGGCGTAGACTGTTCTTGTTCCGGATCGATCTGGGTAACCTACAGGGAATTCAAAACTGAACCCGCTTTTTTAATGGGCAGGCGTAGACTGTTCTTGTTCCGGTTCGATCTGGGTAACCTATAGGGATTTCAAAACTGAACCCCCTTATTTAATGGTCAGGCGTAGACTGTTCTTGTTCCGGATTGATCTGGGTAACCTACAGGGAATTCAAAACTGAACCCGCTTTTTTAATGGGCAGGCGTAGACTGTTCTTGTTCCGGATCGATCCGGGTAACCTATAGGGAATTCAAAACTGAACCCCCTTATTTAATGGTCAGGCGTAGACTGTTCTTGTTTCGGATTGATCTGGGTAACCTACAGGGAATTCAAAACTGAACCCGCTTTTTTAATGGGCAGGCGTAGACTGTTCTTGTTCCGGATCGATCTGGTTAACCTGCAGGGATTTCAAAACTGAACCCCCTTATTTAATGGTCAGGCGTAGACTGTTCTTGTTCCGGATTGATCTGGGTAACCTACAGGGAATTCAAAACTGACCCCGCTTTTTTAATGGGCAGGCGTAGACTGTTCTTGTTCCGGATCGATCTGGGTAACCTGCAGGGATTTCAAAACTGAACCACCTTATTTAATGGTCAGGTGTAGACTGTTCTTGTTCCGGATTGATCTGGGTAACCTACAGGGAATTCAAAACTGAACCCGCTTTTTTAATGGGCAGGCGTAGACTGTTCTTGTTCCGGATCGATCTGTGTAACCTGCAGGGATTTCAAAACTGAACCCCCTTATTTAATGGTCAGGCGTAGACTGTTCTTGTTCCGGATTGATCTGGGTAACCTACAGGGAATTCAAAACCGAACCCGCTTATTTAATGGTCAGGCGTAGACTGTTCTTGTTCCGGGTCGATCTGGGTAACCTGCAGGGATTTCAAAACTGAACCCCCTTATTTAATGGTCAGGCGTAGACTGTTCTTGTTCCGGATTGATCTGGGTAACCTACAGGGAATTCAAAACTGAACCCGCTTTTTTAATGGGCAGGCGTAGACTGTTCTTGTTCCGGATCGATCTGGGTAACCTGCAGGGATTTCAAAACTGAACCCCCTTATTTAATGGTCAGGCGTAGACTGTTCTTGTTCCGGATCGATCTGGGTAACCTACAGGGATTTCAAAACTGAACCCGCTTATTTAATGGGCAGGCGTAGACTGTTCTTGTTCCGGATCGATCTGGGTAACCTGCAGAGATTTCAAAACTGAACCCCCTTATTTAATGGTCAGGCGTAGACTGTTCTTGTTTCGGATTGATCTGGGTAACCTACAGGGAATTCAAAACTGAACCCGCTTTTTTAATGGGCAGGCGTAGACTGTTCTTGTTCCGGATCGATCTGGGTAACCTATAGGGAATTCAAAACTGAACCCCCTTATTTAATGGTCAGGCGTAGACTGTTCTTGTTCCGGATCGATCTGGGTAACCTGCAGGGATTTCAAAACTGAACCCCCTTATTTAATGGTCAGGCGTAGACTGTTCTTGTTCCGGATCGATCTGGGTAACCTATAGGGAATTCAAAACTGAACCCCCTTATTTAATGGTCAGGCGTAGACTGTTCTTGTTCCGGATCGATCTGGGTAACCTGCAGGGATTTCAAAACTGAACCCGCTTATTTAATGGTCAGGCGTAGACTGTTCTTGTTCCGGATCGATCTGGGTAACCTATAGGGAATTCAAAACTGAACTCCCTTATTTAATGGGCAGGCGTAGACTGTTCTCGTTCCGGATCGATCTGAGTAATCTACAGGAAATTCGAAACTGAACCCCTTTATTTAATGGGCAGGGGTAGACTTCATCCTCCGGATCAATCTGGGTAGCGTATAGGGAATTCAAAACTGAACCCCCTTATTTAATGTGCAGGGGTAGACTGTTCTCGTTCCGGATCGATCTGGGTAACCTACAGGGATTTCAAAACTGAACCCCCTTATTTAATGGTCAGGCGTAGACTGTTCTTGTTCCGGATCGATCTGGGTAACCTGCAGGGAATTCAAAACTGAACCCCCTTATTTAATGTGCGGTGGTAGACTGTTCTCGTTCCAGATCGTTCTGGATAGCATACAGGGAATTCAGAACTGAATCCTTTATTTATTCTACAGGGGTAGACAGTTTCCGTTCCCCTGTCCATATCTCGGTATATCTCGTCTCGTTCTTATTTTTATTTAGTATTGTTCTGTTATTGTTCACCCGTTTCTATTGAGTCCAAGTACACACTGCTCGACGCAGGGATTGAACTTACAGCCATTGTCCACTGCCCATATCTGTGGATCTCTCGACTAGTTCTTATTCTTACTACTGTTCGGTTATTACTCGCCCCGTTTCCATTGAGTCCAAGTGCACACTACACGGCCCGGGGATTGAACTCACAATTACCCTGTCACCAAAGGCTTTAATCCACTGGGATAACAGCCTGGTGGATTGAAGTTTGCTCTTCTAGCTTAAACAAAGCGTCTAGTTCGAAATTCCCTGTAGGTTTCCCAGATCAGCATACACCTGATGAAGGCCGAAGAGCAAAAGAAACTTGCCCAATGACTCAGATCGAAGTGAACGAAATGCAGTGGTTTCCTTTCCTTCATTCATGAGTTATGTACTCTATCAAGTAGTACGTGAAATTGGAATTACAATCTCCATATTAATTGACCCCGGCTCATTTTACCTTCGGAATGGCCAGGTCCCTTTCGAAATTTTACAGTCCACATACTCGTGGAATACGAGGCATTGTGAAATATTAATTCTTAATTAATTAAGTGAAAGTCATTGTGGAGTAATGGATAGCGGCTCGGATTGAAGAACCGGAGAGCCGAGTTCGAATTCCAGTCGAATCCATTATATTCACTTACGTGCTAATACCCTTGGGAAAGGTATGAATCTTATTCTTCTCCCTCCCAACTGGTCTACGGAAGAAAGAAATGGCAACTTACTGCGGGAAAACAAATCTGCCTCGTCAGTCATGTATCGAAAGATACATGATCGCCTAAGCATGGCACATAACTGACATGTTTCTGTGTGTGTAGACACAGGACATGTCTTACCATTATGTAGGAAGTATTTCTGTCATGTCCTGTTCTTTGGGCTACCCTCTGGATTTAATAATTAGTAAGTTTCATGCCTTCTTTGGTTTAACTAACTTCTACTAAGCTAGGATGCCGTTGCCTACAACATGGTTTTGAATTTGTACTTATCCGAGATTAGCTTTCACTCAAGGTTCGAGAGTTATGTCTACCCTGAAAAAATAGGTTCATATCTTCCCCAAGATCACTGTTGCGAAAGTGAATATAAGAAACTCGATCAAGTTTGGAACACGACCGATAACCATTACGCTACCTGCGCATCCCAATGTCTGTTATTAACACCGGTAAGTAACACAGCTAATTAACATGATTTAAGCTTTGGAAAAAAGGAAGAGGTTATTTCGCCGGTCCCTGTAAAATATGCTTTTAAGCTTAATTCCCCGGTTTCGGTAAAATAAACCCCCAGGTAAATATTTTTTTATTATTATGAAGGTAGGTGATATTAAAAACAACACACAGATTTAACACAGAAGTTTATTTACATTCACCATCAATTGTTAAGACAATTTAAAACCTTCCCGCCATCAATTGTTAAAATACACGTTAAAATCATTTATTTATCACCAATTATGAAAAGAAATGCATAAGTCTTTGGATATTTTAAGCACATCAGTCTCTGCAAATCCCCAACTTGCCCCTGGGCGTGGTTCGCTTGCCAATAGACTTCAGGTACACCCACTGAAGACAACAGTCACATAAACCATGTTGTTCAAGTCCTGCTTACACAGCTCATACAATCACTGCGCTGATGATCTGAAGGCTCTATAAACATGTCGCAGAGCTTTCCAACTATCTGGACAAAAATCTGGACAAAAATTGATGCTGTTGGCATTGCAGAACAAATTCAGTATAGAAAATTTTTTTTTGTTGAAGAATTTGATTTCGCACGGTTTATTAAGTTTCGTAATATATAATAGCTATTTTTGTAATAGTTGGGACATTCACTTTTATAGTTGTGACTGCATATGTTTAGTTTATACTAATTATTTTTTGATAAGGAGAAGTAGTAAATGTATTTTTATTCTTATTGTTTATCAATACATCGAGGAACAGGATTTTGTTTTTGGTCTTTGTTAAGTTCATATATGAATTTAAGTACAGAGTTTTTTTAAAAAAGTTTTCTTGTAGGTCATGTATTTCATCTATGTCTTTGGCTAAAATGAAAATGTCATCTACATATCTTAGGTAAGTAAAGGTTTTTTTTTTTTTTTTGTGGTATTAAGTACATTATGTTCTAAATTAGTCATGTAAAAATTGTTAAATGTTGGCCCAATGTCGAAACACCATCGCGTTGTACGTAGAAGTTGTTTTTGTGGTCATGCAAAGGAATTTCTGTACTGCACATCAAGAGTAGTTTTTTTTTTTAAATATTAGGTCGAATTTTTAATGGTGGGAGAGATGGATAGTTGTAGATATTGTTTGTCATTATATTTATTGTTTCCCTGACTGGGACGTTGGTAAATACATTTTCAAAGTCGAGTGAGGCAAATGTTTCATTATTGTTTTTTTTTTGTTGTTGTTATTTTTAGAATTTGGAGTATGTTGACTTTATGCTGTATTTATTTGGAATGTAAGGTGTAATTAGTTGATTAATAGCTTTAGTTAGCTGGTAAACAGGGGTGGGGATTTGGGATATGATAGGTTGTAGAGGGAAGTTAGGTTTATGTATTTTTACAGTTCCATACATATGTCCTGGTTGAGCGTCATCAATTATTTTTAGAAGTTTTAAGTCATCCAGTCCTGCGTTATAGGCTGTGATAAATTTGTTGATGTTTGATTTTAATTAGGTAGATTTAGATTTTAATTAGAATTTTTTCCGACTTTTAAAAATTTGTTATGGTCGTCAAGTATTAGTTGCAGTTTTGAGTAATAGTCTGATTTATTTAATATGGCAAAGATATTGCTTTTCTCCACTTTTTTAAAACTATTAAATGCTGTGGTTGAGTCGTTCTTTAGTAACCGATTTTTATTGATTTCACAGAAGTCCGGACGTTTTTTTCCCTCTGTTATGACTATCTTATATCGCCTTAGCCTTGAATAGGTCCCGGATTTCCGGTTTTGTCTTTATCAGTTGTTCCTCAAATTTTTGGATGTTTTGGTACAGCATTTCTATTTCATTTTTTTTTTTAATCCAGTTTACTATATTTTGTAGAGGTGACAATTGGGTCCGAAATTTCGATTATCCGAAATTCGATAATATCGAAATATTTCTGGCACTTAAAAGAAACCAAGAAAACACCTACTGTGAAATGGACATTAATAAGGAAAACTAGAATATGAAGGTCATTAAATGATCCATGTCCTTTGGGCATACCTGAAAATCTATATATTACTAGGCTTATAAAAAATAAAAAATTACTTAATCAAAGAAATAAAACACCTATTCTCTGCCGACATTGTCAAAAAATTTCCTTCAGTAATGTTTAAAAATAAATAAAAAAAATAAAAATAAAAACTGATAAATGAAATATACATATTTATATTTGATATTTAAATAATAATTTTTAAATAATTTAAGTAATTCTATTACATTTATATGTTTTAAAAGATGTATAGCCTATTAAAATTAATAATAATATTTTAAAATTGTACTTCAATACGACGAATTCATATACAAACAATCCTTTTAGGAGAAAATCTTTATGTATACAAGTAAAAATTTAACGGCGAAACAAAAGTGCCGAAAAACATTCTTTCTTTGAAAAAGACCAGACGACATGCGTTGAGCGGATGTCATCATTCGTTTGAAAAGGCACCCCTACCCTACCTTGATTTAACCTCTTTTAGAAAGTAACTAATATGTTGATACAATAGTTGTCAGTAAAATTGAATACCCTATCGTTCCTTGTTAAAAATGATTGGTTTTCTCCATATCCATAGAAACTAATATTATGAATGTGTGTGCTTATAAAACTCAGTATATTTCAAAATAAGTTATTCCAAAAGTCGCTTGAAAATGAGACAAAACTAGGGACTTTAATTATATAATTGAATTTGGATCTTTTTAGCTACTGTTTTTGAAACATGGTAATTCCTGTGTAGCGATGGAACCATATTTTTAAATAAGTAAATTTATAATATTTATGCTCTGTAGATTTGCATTGAGCACTGTTTTGTAAAAAATAAAAATATTAATAAGAACACCGGATTATATATTTTACTGTTCTTTATTTTTACTATTATATATATATATATATATATATATATATATATATATATATATATATATATATATATTCAGCATTCGTGATAAAGGACCTGGAGGAGAAGCCATTTAGGACGAACTTCATTACACGGTTTGACAGGAATGATTGTATTAAGTCAAATAACCGTCCTGTAATACCGTATCCCAGAAGCTTACGAAGAAGGCCGGCATGCCAAACCCTATCAAATGCTTTAGAGATATCTAGAGCCACAGCTCAAGCTTCTCCGTTATTGTGAAGTGTTTGGTATACCGTGCGCATGTCAGCGGTAGATCGGGGAAAGCGGAAACCATATTGCTTGTCGGAGAGCAGATTATGGGAAGTAAGGTGTTTAACCATTTCGGCGTTGATTAAAGCCTCGGAGACTTTACCGAAGAGTGGTAAGAGGCTGATAGGACGTTAGTTAGATGTATCAGAAGGGTCTCCAGAGTTCTTAGAGACAGTCACAACAGATGATGACTTCCAACAGACTGGAAAGCAAAAGTCGTTGAGGCAGTAGTTGTATAGTTTGGAGGTGACAGGAGCCAATTCAGGAGCACATTTCTTCAGGACATGGACCGGCATCCCGTCTCCACCACTAGCCTTATGGGAGTCCAATTTAGAGATGATGTCCGATACCATCTTTGGGGTTATTACATCTAACTCAGTAAAGCCTCAGTTCTAGGAATCGGGTGTGGGTACACCATATGAGTCTAGCGTTGAATTAGACGAGAATTTCCGAGCAAAGCATTCAGCCTTGTCAGTTGAGGAAGTCAGGACCTCAAATTGGTTGAATAATGGAGGTATTATGGGTTTGTTGTTGTTCAGCACGCTCTTGCAGAGCCGCTAATAATCTTTAAAACCAAACTTGTGAGAAGCAATACTTTGTTTCATTCTTTCGGCAAAGAGTAACTTTGCTCCATTGAGGACACGCTTGTACTCATTACGTGCAGTGACAAAGAGAAGTCTGTTGTGATCAGACGTATCCCTACGGTACAGGTGGAAGTCGTGATTCCTGTGGGTAATAGCAGCTGAACAAGCTGTCATGTATTAGCCAGAGATTTCGTATGAATTCTTAATTCCCTCAGATGGATCAGACGATTCTTTTCAAAATTAGTTCTACCTCGGTAGCAGGTGTTTCTCCAGTTTGCTCGGTTTTCAACAGTGAGTTCGAACTCCTCTATAGGGACGTCTGCAGCAATTAAATTCTATTTAAGTTTATCCTTGAAGCGTAACCGAGGACGGCCTATGTTACGCTTCCCATAAAAAAGTTGGCTATACATGAGGATTTTCGGCACCCGATCATCACTCATTCTTGATGACATGACCATTCCATCTGAATTGTAATTGCACCAGAAAGGATTCAGTACCACCGACACCACATTTGATGAAAAGATCGGGGTTAGACATTTTGTCCTGCTGTGTATAACCACATATTGAAAGAAGACAGCGTTTATGAAAAGCATCAAGTTGATTGATGTGCGTCCTGTATGGCGTCCATGATTCTGACCCATAAAGAAGTGTGATGAGAATGACTGCTCGATAGACAGTTTTTTTCGTTTTCAGTGAAATCTCATGAACATCCCAGAGACGATACTTAAGCTTCCCAAAGGCATTGGTTGCCTTTGATATTCGGTTAATTATTTCGTCATCCAAAGAGGCACTTGAATTGTCTTTGCTTCCTAAGTACGAGAATGATTTCACTTACTTCAGGTTATTGCTGCCGACATGTAGAAAACTTTTTCTAGTTTTCTCCACGATAGAAGAAAACTAGAAAAAATGTTCTACAAACTGGCACAGATACACTCGGATTTTATATTTCTCGGACTTTGCAAAAAAAAAAAAAATGGTTTATTACATTGCATAAACAAAAAGCCCAACATATATACAACAGAACCTCCACGTAATTAAGAAATCTTGCGCACAAAACTGCGTAGATTAAAAAATCTTTTTACATGAACTTATCTAAAAAAAATCAGTTATTCTCTCTACTTAACACTTTCTCCTTTTCAATACTTTCAAGTAAAAAAACACTCAATTTCTTGTACAAAAAAACCCCCAAAAAACAAAAAAACTGACACATTGTATATTTCTGAAAAACCAAAAACTTAATAAACTAATTACTGAGGACCCCATTTTACAACATATAACTTACCTGAATAACTATTTAATACAACAGATTCCACGAAGATCTCATTATGTTCACTACACCCATACTACCTCTGATGACAACCACATCGCTAACCTATCTAAATATACACTCACCCAAGGAGAAACCTCTTTATTAAATAAAGGATTATCATTCTGCCCCTCACAACCACTAAACCCTCTAAACCTTTGCTACGATATGGAAAAATACCTTCGTAGACTGAGACTAGAAAAATATTTCTCAGACAACAAATCTACTTCTAATACAGACAACAGCGCTAACCAATCATGCTCCAAACTTCCTCCTACGAAGAATAACACTATATGGACCCCACCAAGCGGACGTAACCAACACTTGTATCAATATGCCAACAAAACCAGACAACACATGGATAACTTCTTAAAAAACAAAGGACACCAGATAAAAAAATACAACTTATCCAAAATAGACCACCAAGCCATCTATACTCTTAAAAACAATCGAGACATAATTATCGTACCAGCCGACAACGGCGGAGCTATAAGCATCTTAGACACTAACAACTACATTAAAGAAGCAGAATCACAACTTCAAAATAACAGATTCTATGTACCCTTACCTCTAGACCCAACTAGCAGATTCAAAACAGAATTATCTCTTCTCACTCAGAACCTGAACCACAACATAAAAAATACCATAAAATATCTTATTCCTGAGAACCCTAACACAGCAACATTCTACACTATCCCAAAACTACATAAACTCCCCAAAATCCTTTCAGAAAAACACCCTAACACTTTTTCATCCAACCCACCTCAAATTACACAATCAAATAATGAAGAGAACATCTATGAAATTTCAAAACCCCTTAAAATCATGCCACCTGGTAGACCCATAATATCAGGCATTGGTACCCTCACAGAACTTATATCTGGGTACATAGACAATATCCTAAAACCTTTATTGCCTGACATACCTAGTTATATTAGAGACACTACTGACTTTCTCAACAAATTACAAAACATTAACTTAGTCCACTATGATACAATTCTAGTAACGATGGATGTTTCGTCCCTTTACACAAACATTCCACATGTTGAAGGAGTATCAGCTTGCTATGAGTTCCTTAGTACCAAATTACAGATATATGCCAATTAATAAATTTCATTTTAACACATAATAATTTTAAATTCAACAGCAAACACTATTTACAGATTAGTGGCACAACAATAGGCACGAAAATGGCACCTAGTTATGCTAATATCTTTATGCACATTCTAGAAAGGAAGATACTAGACAATTCAGAATATAAACCATTACATTATTTCAGATATATTGATGACATTTTCTTACTATGGACTCATGGATCAGAAAAATTAAAAACCTTTTTCACTTTCTGCAACAATTTCCACAATACAATTAAATTTACCATGGAGCACTCATACGCATCCATCCCTTTCTTAGACGTTATGATAAAATTAAACAAACATACACTTTCTACCAGTCTATACAACAAACCCACAAACCAACATAAATTCCTGCACTTTAACAGCTGTCATCCCCTTAAATTAAACACATCTATTGTATACAGCTCATTTCTAAGAATCAAACGCATATGCTCAGACCATTTAGATTTTCTATACAACATTAATAACTTAACAAAACAATTCCTAAAATGTAAATACCTAATAAAAATAATAAAAGAAACACTAAATAAAACTATCCTGATAAATCGTAACACACTTCTTACATACAAGAAAAGTAAAAACAACAATCGGATTCCCATGGTTTTTAACCACAATCAATATTCCCACACACTTATACACAATTTAAAAAAGGATTACAAGAACCTCCAGTTAGACAAAAAGATCAAAGACATTTTCGATAAACCACCCATAAATGCAAAGAAATAATCACCTAACCTATCAGCTATCATCACCTCTACCAAATATCTAAACAATACACAAACCAATCAGGAAATTACAAATTTAACAAACCTCGTTGCTTAGTTTGCAAACACTTAATAATAGATAATGTATTTTCTGTACCCAACACCAATATCAAGATACACCCACCTCACCTCACCTCACCTGTGATAGCCATAACATAATCTACTATTTATTCTGCACTTTATGTCCTAACAGTGAATATATTGGTGAATCTGGAAATAATTTTAGATTTCGCTTCAACAATCATAAACAAACCATACGTCAAAAGAAAACAATCCTTATTCCCCCATAGCTGAAAACTTTAATCAATCAGGACACTCATTAGAAAATTGTAAATGTTTATTGATAGATTCTGATTTCAGTTCCACATACACACGCAGAAAAAAAAAGAAAAATACTGGATTTTAAAATTAAATACATATAAACTAGGGTTAAATAAAGACTTGGGTATTTTAAATATTTATAAATATTTCAATAGTTAAACATTTTTTAGATATAGTTAAAATTCTTTTTATTTTTTAAAGCAACATCTAAAATATTATTAGTTAGATTTACGTTAAGGATATTCGAACACAGTGGCGTTCCATATCACGTGACGCGCGCTACTTGTAAACAAACCTCTAAAAACAGTTATTTCTGAAGAAAGATTGGGGTCGATTTGAAATATTAAATATATATAAATAAATAAATACTTTCATAAAAAACATTATTATTTTTTTAATTTGCAATTTTTTCTATATATACATATTAAGAAAGTATACGTGGCTTCTCATTATACATATATATTTATATTTATGTACATATATATTTATATATATATACACATACATATTTATATATATATATATATATATATATATATATATATACATACATATTTTTATATATATATTCATATATATTTATATATATACATATATATTTATATATATATGTATATATCTATGTATATGTATATATCTATGTATATGTATGTATATATCTATGTATATATATGTATATCTATGTATATATCTATATGTATGTATATGAATATATATGTATATATCTATATGTATATATATATGTATATATATGTATATATCTATATGTATATATATGAATATATATGTATATATTTATATGTATATATATGTATATATATGTATATATCTATATGTATATATATGAATATATATGTATATATTTATATGTATATATATGTATATATATGTATATATCTATATCTATATATATATGTATATATCTATATGTATATATATATGTATATATATGTATATATCTATATGTATATATATATGTACATATCTATATATGTATATATATGGATATATATATATATATATGTATACATACATATGCATATATATGTATGTGCATGTATATATGTATATGTATGCATATGTATTTGTATGTTTATATGTATAGGTATTTTTATGTATATATGTATATATGCATGTATGTATGTACATGTCTATATACATATCTATGTATATGTACGTATATCTATATAGTGATAGAAATTAGAATTATTTGAGATAATTATGATTACGTAATTCAACGTGTCTAGATGAAGCCTTATCAGAAAGCAGAAAGTATTGGACGGCCATTTTTCCTTTATCTGGGACTCATCAGCAGTGCCATTCATCTCATACGAACGACCCTTGCTTTAGCTTTACCTACAGTTTTGAATTACTGTTACTTTTTCCTATCCCGGTTGCCACCCAGGTCTATAGAACCCAGTCTGTCCTGCTATTTACCCATAGCTGGGAGTAGAAGAAGAGAATTCATACCTTTTACAAGCTTGTACGAGAATGTAATGGAATCGACTGGAATTCCAACTCTCCGAGCCGCTATACATTACTCTACCTTGCCTCCTTTACACATCTAAACACATTGCCTAATATAATAATCGTAATAGTAGTTTTATTATTATTATTATTATTATTATTATTATTATTATTATTCGGTCGAGTTAGGTCGGACATTCACGAATCTGTCACGTCAACCATCCTGGTCTTGCATCGGAATGTCACCAGGGTAGTATTCTGTGTCATAACATGGCTGCTCAATATAGGTGGTTGCTGAGTGACCAACCCATTCTAGTCCGTGGCTTAGTGTTCAGAACAACGAGTTTTTGTTTTGCTCGCCCGCGCTGTCCTTTAAAACGAATTCTGCATTGGCGCAAGATTGTAGAAATATCAGAGATGGCTTCATACAGCTGTGATTTAAGTTAGTTGTTGTCTCCAAGAGATGTTAAGTATAGGTCTCAGCATCCGAGTGTAGGTTCCTTCAGACTTAGACTCTAGGGTCTTAGTTAATGTCCAGGCAGTGGCACCACACATTTACAATGGCTCGAAACAATCTCATCTTGAGGTTATTTGCTAGATCAGATTTCCAGATTACATCCATTTTATTCAAGGCGGAACCATGAGAATTTCACGGTTTTTCTTTTTAATTTTCTTAGACTGCTTATATCCAGGTTACACTGTACTACCTCCAACCCGTAAAAAAATGAGCAGATTTACGTTATAGTGAATTTCCGAGCGTAGTCTAGACGCGACACAAGGCCCAAAGTTTGGAGCACCGAGTGAGAATCGAACTCCCTACTCAGACGTAAGTTGTTCTAACGAGACAAACTTGTTAGCCATTACACTGCCTCGAGTTGCCCAAAATGTATGTAGTGATTTTCCAAGCGTAGCTTAGGTGTGGCATAAGGCCGAAAATATGGGGCACCCAGTGAGGATCGAACTCACTACTTAGTCGTAATTGTTCCAGCGAGACAAGCTTGTTAACCATTACATCGCCTCAAGGTGCCCATAGTGATTTTCCAAATGTAGCTTAGGTATGGCACAAGGCCGAATGTAGGAGGCACCCAGTGGGAATCGAACTCACTACTCAGTCGTAAGTTGTTTTAGCGAGACAAACTTGTTAACCATTACACCTCCTTGAGGTGCCGACAGTTTTACGTTATATAAAGAGTGGAATTGGTTACTTATTGTGGAACGGCGGTAGTAATCATTTGGGCAAATCATTGATAGTCTTTTGAGATAGGAATGAAATAAGCTTTAGGGTAAATATCTGTAAGAAAAACGAAAATACTTTTGATATACTCGAATATATATTATTGTATCGTGTGTGCTACTGGTTTTCATAAATGATATTTCATTCATAGCATAGCCGATAGTAGCGATTTTCCAAGCGTAGCTTATATGTGGCACAAGGCCGAAAGTATAGGGCACCCAGTTAGGATCGAACTCACTACTTATTTGTAACTGTGTTAGCGAGACAAGCTTCTTAACAATTACACCGCCTCGAGGTACCCTACAAGGCCGATAATATGGAGCGCCCGGTGAGGATGAAACGCACTATTCAGTCGAAATTGATTTAGCGAAACAAGCTTGTTAACCATTACATCACGTCGGAGTGCCTCTGACAGTATTTTATAGCTATTTACTAAGCATAGTGATTTGGATAAGTTTTGGAGTAAAGGTTTGTAAAAAACGAATAAAATTTTGATACATTCTAATATAATATTACTTCCGACCCGAAAAAAAAAAAAAAGGAGCAGATTTACGTTATAGTGATTTTCCGAGCGTAACTTAGATGTGACACAAGGCCCAAAGTATGGAGCACCCAGGGAGGATCGAACTCACTACTCAGTTGTAACTGATATAGCGAGACAAGCTTGTTAACCTTTACACCACGTCGGAGTACCTTTGCCAGTATTTCATATAGGTAATTACTAAGCGATATAGCACAAAGTCGAAAGTATGGAGTAACGATTAAGGTTCGAACTCACGATTCAGCCGTAATTGATTTTTAGCGAGACAAGCTTGTTAACCATTACACCATATTGAACATTCATATTTTTTCCTTTCTTTTTTTTTTTTTTTTTGTCGACTTCTGTTTTATTCGTGTAATTAAGAAGGAACCGATGTTACCGAACTCATAGGGCCCATGATCTTGATAAACAAAAAAAAAGTAAGAAAACGTAATGACGTATGTATATGTGAAAACTACAGGGTGGGGCCAATGTTCTGTGGGAGCGAGGAAGTAACACTTAGAGTTTATTAGGTTAATCATTTCGTACTTTTATTTTGCCGCTTCTGGGTCTGGGGGTCGCTGAGATCGGCACGGTGGTTTTGCTGCAAGTGAAAAGGAAAAGATGAAAACAACAACAACAACAACAACAAAAAACTGGGTGGAAATAGACAGAGATTAAAGGAAGTGGGAGGAGAAAGCCTTTATTCATGTCAAAAGAACTTCTTTATTGTTTGGCAAAAAAGAAAAACTAAAAAAAAAAAAAAAAATTTTCAATAGATTTTTTAAATCCACAGAACGTTTCTATATTAAATAATCGCAACAAATTACGTAGCACTTATTTCGATTGACCGCATTACTTAAAACGATTACTTCGCTACTTATGTAAATATAAAAACAGTCTCTTCACAATTTACCGTCCTTCATAGCTCTTAACTTGGCAATAATAAGTGGCAAATGGCTATAAAAAAGCACTGTTGAATAGTTACGGGTAATTTGCTAAAATAATGCACTGGCTGTTGTTTCCGTCAAATGGCAATAATTGTAAGTAATGATACACTAAAATAAGTAACCAAATAATCGTTTTAAGTTCTCTGAATATCGGTGCTGACAAGGAACCAATATAAAATCGTGTGCGTGAATCTCTATACGTACGTAGAGACAAAAGCGACTGTGCGTGCATATAAGAAAAACCGTGTCTAAATTTCTGGGACGAGGGATTATCATTATTTACATTTACTCTTATTCTACTACAAGATCAGTCAGTTATGTGACATACGTGATACACGTTTAGGCGATCATGTATCTTTCGATACATGATTGACAAGGCAAATTTTGTTGTTGTTAGTAAAAAAAGACGGTTGTTAATAAAAAACGATGAGCTCAACATGCACATTACAAATTGGCGATACCAAAAACAAACAAATACAAAATTGTATATATATATATATATGACTATGAAAAATCTACAACATCAGTAACATTTTTAGACACCCGCATTTACATAGATGAAAACAGGAAACTACAAACGACACTACACACTAAAATCACCGACACCCACAACTATCTACACTTTAAGTCTTCCCACCCTAAACACCTCAAAGAGAACCTTCCCTATTCACAAGCACTTAGACTCAGAAGGATATGTTCCAACAATGAAGAATTAAATAAACACATTGAAAATCTGGAGCATCAATTCACAACACGTGGCTATAAACAACACCTAATCAGGGAACAAATAAATAAAGCAATTTCCACACCTAGAGAAGACACCCTAATGTACAAGATTAAAACTAAATCTAGCCGCATCTCTCTAGTAACCACTTTCAATCCCACTCTGCCTCCACTATCCCAAATAATCAAACGTCGCTGGGAAATACTACATCTCAAACCAGACCTAAAAAAAACATATTGAAAACACGAATTCATTCACTAGCTCAGTCACTAAATCTACTTTCAAAATCTACCACGATTCTAACTGTAGAAGTCATAACATAATTTACCTCCTAGAATGCACACTATGCCAGAAACAATATGTAGGAAAATCTGAATGGCCCTTTCACTACAGAATTAACAATTATCGTAAACGAATTAAGTCGACTCCCCATGAAAAATTGTTACCCGTAGAACAACATTTCCGCCTGGAAAAACACGATTTCAAAACCCATGCCAAATTCACTATAATTGAGAGAATAGAAAAGTTGAGAGCAGATAACATTAGAAAGATTTT
Source organism: Acanthosepion lycidas (assembly GCA_963932145.1). Classification (NCBI taxonomy): domain Eukaryota; kingdom Metazoa; phylum Mollusca; class Cephalopoda; order Sepiida; family Sepiidae; genus Acanthosepion; species Acanthosepion lycidas. The sequence continues at coordinate 35,740,390 of OZ010614.1, read as the reverse complement.
AGAGTCGCATGAAAATAAGTGGATACAACGTCTAAAAACAAAATATCCAGCCGGGCTAAATCACAAATTTAACAATATATAGATATAACTCAACAAATCAAAACCTACCCACATTTCTCACCCACACAAGACAAACAGGCTTACGGAGGTGTGGAGGCCTCACACTTATACACTCACCCACACGAATATACACACTTACACACATCATACGCACTCACTCCCTAATGAGCCAAATGATAACACACACCCACAGCAATACACACGCTTACACATATCATACTCACTCACTCCCTAAGAACCAAATAACACACACACAAACACTAAACAGAGACACATCCCCTCACCAAGTCCAATAAAACTGTCAAACTGACCAGAGAATTCATAGCAGCATGTATCTATCCAGCTCTTATCTCAAATAACAACTTAAAAGAGACTGTTTGACCAACACAAGGAATGTTAAAAGATTCATGTTAAAAAGATAAAAAAATAAATGAAAACTACAGACAAAAGTTCATTTTCTCCATCAAGACATTCATTTCTGTAGTTTAGTGCTAGCAGCAAGCAGAAATATTTCTCCTCCCGATGATGGCCATTTCGGCCGAAACTAGTCGAGGAATCTAAATGGAATAATAATAAAAAAAAAACGAAAGAATATTAATCTACAACCCAGTGTGTCTGAAGATTTTAATTTTTTAATTTTTTTTATTGTTGAATATATATATATATATATATATATATATATATATATATATATATATATATATATATATATATATATATATATATATAAGTGACCATTGAAGTCAACACCTAGAGGCGACAGGCTGTTTCATGCTGGACGCAATCGTCAGGCCGCATGAAACAGCCTGTCGTCTCTGACTGTCGACTTCAATGCTCACTTTTATATTTATATTTACATAAGCTATATCTCTGATATTTAGCACTTTATCTTATAAATAGAGCACACCTTAAAACTATATTTCTTCATTCATATATATATATATATATATATATATATATATATATATATATATATATATGAATTGTCGGACTTAGTCCATTTCGTAATATATATATATATATATATATATATATATATGATAAAAATATAGTTTTAAGGTATCCTATATTTATACATTTTTTTTAAAACCTTGTTCCCCCATACAGTTGGCGATAAGTGACAAATAGCTATAAAAAGGCCCCGTTGATTATTTACGGCTAATTTGTTTAAATAATGCACCGACAATTGTTTGCGTTACTCTACAATAATTATAAGTAAACTGATGCAATAAAATAAGTAACAAATTAATCGTTTTAAGTTCTCTGAATATTCAGTAAGTTAAGCGCCATACGTGATACACAGGTCATAACTTTCTCGGCATAAGATTTTCCCACAATAGGCTGCCGTTTCTTTCTGCGGTAGACTGGTTACCAACCAAGGCTATAGGACACTGTATCCTGCTATTCAATCCATTACTGGGGCGGGAGAAGAAATGGATTGATACCTTTCCCAGGGTTATTTGCTCGTAAGTGAATGTAAGGAACCCTACTGGAATTCGAACTCGGCTTTTCGATTTCTTATTCCAAGCCGTTGGCAATTACACCCACTCAAACAGTCACTGGGGCCTTAAATAATTTCTACTGGATTTTCTGTTGAAAACCAGTTGTAATGTATTTCTGTACTGATTTATTTACGATACTTTTATTTAGTGTATAAACTGTAGTCTATTTCTAGAAGCAAACAACTCTAATGTAGCTATCTCCACAGATACGTTAAAAAAAAGATCCTTAAACTTAAAAAAAAAAAAGGAAAAGCTAAATGATTTTTCCAAATTAAATTATTTTTTTGATTTTTAATCCTCCATAAAACATTCCAAATGTTGATTAAAAGGCGACAATTTACCCATCTCAACTTTCATATATATATATATATATATATATATATATATATATATATATATAGTAGGTTGGTGCAAAAATAATGACGTAATAATGTCGTTTTTTGACGTTAAAAATACGTCAAAAAACGACATTATTACCTCATTATTTTTGCACCAACCTAATATATATATATATATATATATATATATATATATATATATATATATATATATCCCCGAAACTTAATAAAAAAAATCTTTGTTATTAAGAGGAACGGCCAAAGGATTTTTTTCATTATTAAATTATATTTTTGCTCCTTTTTAAAACGTTCAAATTGTTGATTAAATATTGTTTTTCTTACTTCAGCGGGGAGGAGGGGGCAAAGATTAGTATAGGAAGTGTTAGCGTTTGTTTTTGCGGTGAAAAACACGTAGATTTGCAAATTCTTGAAAAATCAAATAAATGTTGGATGATATGAAACATTCAGGACTTATTCACAAATGAATGAAATTACTTAGAATGTTTCCCGGTGAAGTGGCCTAAACCCAATCGTTTTGCTAGTTGATCACAGCCTCCACAACGAAAAACTTCTCGTCCGACCAAACGAAGACTTTGCCTGCGGCACGCTGCATCTCCCCCAAACTTCTTGAAGTTTCTCCAATTTAAATCTGGCAATGTAATTCTGGCAATTCCTGCACTTGATAGAGTAAATTCCTCCTTCAAATTTTCATTTGTTGATTTGGTTTCTTATTGATTCACGATGGTGTAATGGATAGGAGTGAGGAATCGGAGAGCTGAGTTCGAACTCCAGTTGAATCCTTTACTTTCATTTACGTGCTAATATCATTCGGAAAGCTATGAATCCTCTTCTTCTCCCCTAGTAAATAGCAGGACAGACCAGGTTCTATAGCTTTGGGTGGCAACTGACTGCAGAACAAATCTGCCTCGTCAGTCATATATCGAAAGATACATGATGCGCGTGTATCATGCATGGCACATAACTGACTGACTGATTGTTTTAAGAAGTTTAAACAAAAGTCTATATGAACACAAAGAGTACATTTTAAAAGACAACACATAAAACGCACCAATTGTTCATCATAACGAAACTGACCACAATTTTGACTTAGGCAATGTTACTCTGATTAAAAGAGAAAATTCACTAAGACGAATATGTCTAGAAAGTGCTTTTTTTGTTTGGAGGCACTTGAGATCATTTACACTGTAACCCTCTACTTCGAATGGCACTTGGACCTTGTATAGGTTGAACACCACTGTATAAAAACAAAAAAAGAGAATCTGTTGTCATTGAATCTTGTATGTCTTTAGACCTAAATTCTCTTCCAGAATCCTCATTAGCGACCTAACCGAAATATTAAGTTCTTTTATCATTTTCTTCGTGCTTCGTCGTGGATTTCTCTTCATTCTTTTCTGAACTGCTTCCATGAATCTCCTGATACGAGTTGAATGGTTTCTTCATGGAATTCGATTTCGTAAGGTTGTTTGCTCCTCTTGAAACTGTTTCCACGCCATTAAAAAACGGACTTTTAACATATATCATACTTTTAGTACTTCAAAGCTCCAAAGAAAATTAAATTTCGACTCGAAACTTTTACAGTTTTGAGCAAAAAAAAAAAAAAAAAAGAAAAAAGAAAAAAGAAAAAAAGAGCAGCTATTGTTGTTGAATCTTGTAGGTCTTTAGACCTAAATTCTCTTCCAGAATCCTCATTAGCGACCTATCCGAAATCTTGAGTTCTTTTACCATTTTTTTCCGGGAATTCGATTTGGTGGGGGATTGTTTGATTCTATTTTACCAAACATTCTTCTTTAAACCTTCAACTGTTTTATCACCTCAAAATTCTTCATACCATGAATGCTGGGTATCGCTTCTAGTACATTTTTAAAAGGATTCATTTTTAATGCACATCTGTAGAGGTTCCCTTGAAATACATTTCTATAACGATTCAGACTCAGTTTACTTCTATATTGATTCAAATCCCATGCATTTCTATAACGATTCAGATCGCATATATATGCACATTATATATATATATGCACATTATATATATATTATATACACACATTATATATTATATGTATACACATTATATATATATTATATATATACACACATATATATATATTATATATACACATTATATATTATATATATATATATATATACCTATATACTTTATATATATATACATTATATATATATATATATATATATATATATATATATATATATATATACATTATATATGTATTATATATACATTATATATACACACGTTATATATATACACATTATATATATATGCATACATACACATATACATACACATTACATATATATACACACAGTATATATATACAATTTATATATATATACATGCATACACATTACATATATACACACATTATATATATATATACAGTATATATCTATATATATACAAATTATATATATACATATTACACATATATATATATATACATATATATATATATACATACGCAGTATATATATGTACAGTGTATATATACATACATGCATACACATTACATATATATACACATTATATATACACATTATATATACATACACAGTATATGTATATACACATTAAATATATATACATACACATTACATATATATATGTACACGTTATATATATATACATAGTATATATATACATACACATTATACATATATGTACATTTATATTCATACACATTATATATATATCTATTTATAAACATACACATTATATATATATATACATATTTATAAATATACACGTTATATATATATATATATATATTTCTATAAATACACATTATATATACACTGCGTGCCAAATTATTATCGAGATAACTTTTTTTCTAATATTTTAAAAACTGTCCAATCAATTCACATAATATTTTCACACAAGGTTGGCAACACTGATCTGCGCAATCGCTGAAATTTTCGTACTGATCTGCGCAATGTAAACAAACTGGCCCTGTATTTGTTATCAGCACGGTGATTTGAGCGTGCCACATTATTAGAAAAGTGTAACATTTTAGTGATAAGATGGACCGTAAAAGCAGTTAAATGATGCTGAAAAGAAAACTATCATCTCAGAACTCTCAAATGTAAATCTACCCTAGAAATTTCTAAAATTATAGGGAGGTGTCATCAAACAGTGAAAAATTTCACCGCCGACCCTACACAAGTACGCAAAAGGGCAGATAAAGGCAAGCCGAGGGTTATTTCACATGATCTCATGTCACGACTTAACGAGAACAAAATAAAAGTCAACCAAAGATAATTAACCATTTCAGTGAATACCTTTTTAGTAGCGCGGCTCGGTTTAACGCCCGGTAAATCCTAAATGAAAACCCAAATCACCGACAGACAATAATTCACTTTAATTCGACTGGATATTTCCACTCAATCGTCATTCAATAATCACCCCAGTCAGTAGCATGACACCACTATTTACACACTTAAACGAGAGGCCACGAAGAAACCTGGACTTACCAGTCAAGAGCTTTTCAGTCGCATTGGGGATCGTACTGTGTCTAAAAGTACTCGGTGTCTTTATCTGAGGGAAATAGAAACAACAGTCAAACCTGTATCGAAGTCTCCGCTGACAAGAAATCACATTCAACATCGATTGAAATAGTCCGAGGACAATATGAAGATTGACTTCTCTAAAGTTTTGTTCACAGACGAAACTCGAGCAACACTTGATGGGCCAGATAGATGGTGCAAAGGCTGGGTAATGAACGGACAGAATCGCCAATAAGGCAGTGGAGGCATAATGATCTGGGGTGGTATTATTGGAAAAATAATTAGTGGGCCCATGGAGAGTACCAGATGGCGTCAAAATGACTGCTGATGCATACATAGCATTTATGAAGAAGCATCTTGAACCGTGGATGAAAAGGCAAAGAGTTGACTTCAGAAGCGCCATTGTTATTATGAAAGATAATGGTCCCTCACAGGCTTCTCACAAGACTACTGAATATTTGAAACAGGCTTCGATGGACCTCGAAAAATGAAGTGGCCAGCAAATTCTCCGGATTTGAACCCAATCGAAAACCTTTGGAACATCATGAAGCGAAGACTGTACGCCAACGGACGACAATTCAGGAGCAACGCTGAGTTGTGGGAAGCAATTCTTGACATATCTCTTGGCATTACAGCAGATGACATCCTACAATTAACAAATTGTATGGATCGTCGACTTCTTCAAGTAATTTCAAAACAGGGAAAGCACATTCACTATTAATTTGTTTAAAACTGTGCCTTTCTTTGTATCTGTTATTATTTGTTTGATTATCTTATTTATTTACTTCTTTTGATCATAAACATTCACGTGCAACATTAATAAACGTTTTGTTTGCTCAATTCTGAGAATTTTACTAAACCTTTCTAATAATTTGGCACTCTCAAATCACCGTGCTGATAACAAATATAGCGCCAGTTTGTTTACATTGCGCATACCAGTACGAAAATTTCAGGGATTGTGCAGGTCAGTGTTGCCAACATTGTGTGAAAATTTTGTGTGAATTGATTGGACGGTTTTTGAAATATTAGAAAAAAGTTATCTCGATAATAATTTGGCACGCAGTGTATATATATTTGTACATATATGGGTGTCTATATATATATATATATATATATATATATATATATATATATATATATACACACGCGCCTACATATATACGCACGCCCCCTCATATATACACATTTATACGCGCGCACACACTATCCCCGTCAGTTTATATCTGTCTCTCTATATATCTATCAATCTATCTCCGTTAATTCATATCTATCTTCGTCTATTCATATCTATCTATCTATCTATCTATCTATCTATCTATCTATCTATCTATCTATCTATCTATCTATCTATCCCCGTCTTTATATATCCATCTATGTTATCTCGCCACCAGTCTAGTATTGCGCTCAAATTCATACAGTCTAGCTACCATAGCCAAGAGCTCACCCGAGAAGTTACCATGAAAGTATTTATGAAAAAAAAAAAGGTACAGAGAGCTAACCTTACGGCGGTGGGCACGTGACTGAAGCCGAGCCGTCAGATCTGGATCAAGCACCACCAGACCATATGTAGCAGGAATATTCTAAGCATGGACGAGTAGTAGACTTATAGATATGCAAGATAGATTCATGGCCGAAGAATTGTCTTGCTCGACACAGTCAACCCACTTTCTTAGCGGCTAACCTAGCAATGATTCGATATAATCTTTCCATTTCATGTCAGCTGAGAACTTTAACCGGAGAAGGCGCAACGAGTCCTTTTCCGATCGGTTAGCATTAGCCATGCTGATGGAAGGGGTCACTCGGATGATTAATGGAGAGAAGTTAAACATTGACAAGCCATTTTTTGCACCAGTTAACGACGGCTTTGAGGTCGTTTTGTGCATCTTAGTATACAGGAGTAAATGGTAGTGTCATCAGCGTATATGTCAAGTTGAGAGCTGATGTCATCGGGAAGGTCAATAATGAAGATTAAAAGCAGCGTAGGACCAAGAACGGAGCCCTGGGGGGACATTGACGCTAGTACGAAAGGATGTTGACTAGTGGCCGTTCAGGACAAATTTCATTTCACGATCTGATAGGAATGGCTGGGTGAGCTCAAAAATGTGCCCGAAGATACCGTAATTTTTCAACTTGTGGAGAAGACATGAATGCCAGTCAAAGGCTTTCGAGATTTCCAATGCTACAGCCCGACTTTCACCGTTGTTATCTAGAGCATGACAGACTCTTTCCGTAATTATCGTTAGTACAGCAGCAGTTGACCTGGAGAAACGAAAACCGTATTGCTTATCTGAGAAAAGGCTCTGCAATGAGAGATGATGAACCAATTCAGCATTGATTAGGGCCTCTAGGAGTTTCCCTAAAAGTGGTAGAAGGCTAACAAGCCGAGAGTTACATGGGTCGGACGGTTCGCCAGACTTCTTAGAAACTGGAACAATAGGCGATGACTTCCAGCAGGCAGGAAAGCAGGAGGCAGCGAGGCATTTATTATATAGTTTAGAGAGAACAGGAGTCAGTTCGGGAACACACTCTTTAATGACTATTACGGGGATACCATAAGGCCGACATGCTTTGTGGCAATCTAGGTTAGAGATGATAGAAGAGACCATGGAAGGGGCTATATGCATATCACTCAGTAGAGAATCAGTTCTAAGCGGGAAGTTGAGCAGGGACACTCTAGATGAGTCAAGAGTAGAGATTGAGGAGAATTTACAAGCAAAGCATTCAAATTTATCAGCAGAGGATTATAACACCTGAAATCGATTGAAGAGGGGGGGATAGAGACTTTGAACTTATTTAGTACCCTATTACAGAGACGCCAGTAATCACGAGAGCCAAAGATTTTAGAGGTTATACAGTGTCTCATCCTCTCAGCAAGCAGAGACTTAGCTCCTTTGAGGACTCGCTTACATTCGTTACGAGCAGTAGCAAATAATCACCTGTTATGACGTGAACTGTCACGCTGGTATGACCGTAAATAGTGTTTCCTGTGTGCTGTCGCGGCTGAGCATGCCGGTGTGAAACATGGAAAGGATTGTGGTTTCACCTGGTATTTCCGAGAAGGGATGAAAGCGTCCTATGCCAACCTTGAACCCGAAAGAAACCTCATTGGCGCAATTTTCAATTGGGAGGTTGATGTCAGGAAGAAAATCCCGAAATCCGAGTCAGCATGCTGGTAACAGAAAGAAGTCTTATAGATAAGGGGTTCCGGTTTAACGGATGCTTGGAAGGAGATATTAATAGCTACCACAGAGTGGTCCGAGTTACCAAGAAGGCAGTAGCGCCAGGCCATAATGTTCAACGAAGGATAATCTCTGCCCAAAACGTTTTTTCATCATTGATCTGAGAAAGGGGTTGTATACAGCTGAGTGTTTAGAACGGGTTTAGCGCGATGCATGACATCCATATGAAATCCTTGATCTGACGAGGCTATTTAAAGACCGGGCTTGAGTTCTCGACTAGATGTTTTGCTTTTGTAAAATAATCTGTTCTGTAGTCAATTTCCTTTTCTCTACTAAATTTGTTATAACTGATCCATACGCCGAGGTACCTGAAGTGTTTAGTATTTGCTAGTTCCATGTCCTGAATTGATTCAGGGTAGATGCGACTTACGGCCATATTGCATTGAAACACCGGTTCCCGTCAGATCACCAAAGTTAAGCAATATCGAGCTTAGGCAGTAACTAGATGGGTCACCGCTTGGGATTGCCAGGTGCTGTAAGTTTGTATGTGCGAGTTGTGTAATGGATAATGACTCGGATTTGGAGAGCAGAGTTCCAATTCCAGCCGAGTTCGTTATATTCCCTTACGCGCAAATCACCTTGGTAAAGGTATGAATCCAACACTTCTCCCCCATCTATGGGTTAATTAGTAGGACTTGCATCCGTAAATCATTATATCCAAAAAATTCTTAAAATCTAAAAACGTTTTCTCGCTTTAAATAATCTACAAAGGGTTGATAAGCCATAAAAAACCCGCAAATCAATCAGAGTAGGTGCCATGACTGCTTTCATTCCAGTTTCAGATCATAGTTTTTGTTTTAGAAATGTTTATCTTGAGGTCTGTTTCTTGAAACACTTGGTAGAGGATATTGATTTTCTTATCCCAACTATGAATACTTATGTCATCAGGGATAACCTCCTTCATCATCATCAGTCCATTGGCCTCGGGAGGGAAAGCAGGATCGTTGTCTTCTATTGGTAGACTCGTTTGGGATGCGGTATGGGATATGTAAATGGTCAGTAAATGCGCCGAGCAATGTCTAGGAAGCGATTAAGTAGACTGGAGATCAGATTTCCTCCTAGTCGTACTCCTGATGAAGTCTTAAATGTTTCCGTATTGGGGTCTTCGCCAGACATGTAAGATTCTGTAGATCGATACAGTTCCTCTATTAGTATATTCAGAGATTGGAAGGCGGTTTCTAATCGATGAGGAGGTAAAGTCTCTATTGACCTAGTCATATGCTGCTTTGAGATCAACAAAGCAGGCATACAGTTTCCTATTAGAGAGGTAAGCAATTTCTTGGAGTTGTTTGATGACATATATACCATTGTTGCATCCCTTTCCAGAACAAAGACCAAACTGGGTTGTTAGGAATTGACTTTTGTAAAACAATGAGAACATGATTAATAATGATTAATGACAAAAAAGTTGTTGTAATTGATTTAATAAAGGTTTTTCTTTATATAGTTTAACTAAGATTTCTTGATCATCTGGAATAGAAGAGACAATTATTTTAAATATTATTTTAGGACTTCACTTACAGTACTGAATGTCATCAGCATCGTCTTTTCATCATCAGTCCATTGGCCTCGGGCGGGAAAGCAGGATCGTTGTCTTCTATTGGTAGACTCGTTTGGGATTTTGTATGGTATGCATATATGGTCAGTCCCCATCTCATCACATATTTGTTAATACCCAGGGCATAGTCTACGAAGAGATTAAATAGACTAGGAGGAGGGGCTTGTTAGTAGTAGCGCGACTCGGCTTAACATCCGGTAAATTTTAAATCAAAACCCAAATCATCGACGCACAATAATTCACACTAATTCGACAGGATAGTTTAACTCAAGTCACTTAATAATCACTCCAGTCAGTAGCCTGACATCGCTATTTATACACCTGGCGGAAAACATATTCATATGTCCAGAGTTTCACGCTCGAAGTTCGGTGTCGGTAAGTACTCACTTTCTTCCTAATACTTTTACCTACTCTTGATGAGGTTTGAAATGTTTCCGTATTGGGGTCCTGTCTAGACATATGTTATTCTGTAGATCGATACAGTTCCTCTATCAAATCGATGCATTCAATGGACTCGGAGCTTGGAAGGCGTTTTCTAATGGATGAGGAGAGGAAGGCTCTATTGATGTGGTCATATGCTGCCGTGAGGTCAACAAAGCAGGTATGCAGTTTCCTATTACACAGGTAAGCAAATTCTTGGCGTTCTTTGGTAAAAGAGATACCATCGCTGTATCTCTTTACCAGAACAAATACCAAACTGGGTCATGAGAACGATGACAGCCTCGTTCAAAACATTATAAAATTATAAAACAAAACCTTTGATAATGCGTTATGAATGCCGAAAGTACTCATATATATATATATATATATATATATATATATATATATATATATATATATATATATATATATATATATTATGAAATGGACAAAGTCCAACAATTATTTTAAGATTTTATCTTAAAAATATTGTCGGACTTTGTCCATTTCATAATGTGTGACGTCATTTGTTTACATTTGATACGCCATGAGCAGTTATGAATGTATGTGAGAGATTCATGGAAGATTGAAGTTTAAAAGCAGTAAATTCGACGGTCCTGACTGAACGCCCCTCTGTGGCCAAATCGGTGAAAGGCACGTCAAGCTAAATGACGGTTCTGTATAAGATACAGTTTCGAATCCTGTCGGAGGACGAATATTTTATGTGAAAATTTCTCGGTAAATGTTGTTTAATACTTTTTATTATAAACAGAGCATTTACTTAAATATTTGTATCTATAAAAAGAATGTATAAACATAAAAATGTCTTAAAATATATATATATTTCAGTTTTCACCGGATACCAAGAAAACAGTCCAAAATATCGAAAAAAATAAAAATAAAAACGGCAATGTTTGACCTTCATGTCCGTAAAAAAACCGTGTATCAAAAGGACGGTTATTCCCTTGACACTGCTATTACTGTATACACTTTTGACTCCCTCGGCAATGACGATTTACAAGATATGTAAACTAAGTACAATGCGATATTTATTATTTACCTTTTGTAAAGATTTATTATTTACCATTTTTGTAAAGAAATAGAATTTTAAAAGAAATCTTTTCATTCAAAAAATGTTATATTACAAAATTATCAAAATATGTAGACCATCTTAACGTTACATTAATAGCTGGCCACTCGTATTCGAAGATACACGTCTACTAAGGCGGCTAGCTAATCCCTCTTGCAGACGCATGCTCAGGCGCATTTTTTGTGTTTGTTCAACACCCACGGTGCCCACCCGTGGTTTTATACTCTATGTTGAGGAGACCGTAGTTATATTTTCTGGGATCAACATGCGTGATCAACAATCTGAACAAGCTCAAACCCTCGGTCAGGATGACTTGTGACTCCGTGCTATCACAGCCATCGATGATTTCCAAGGGTTCCTATTTCGCTCACAAGGCTTGGGGCAACCGTGGTATGGTTTTCAGGCACTGGGATCGCCTCCTTCAGACCGAGAACATCAAGAAGTCACTTTCCTGACAAATCGACCATGATGAGATTCGAGTCTCGTGGTCAGAAAGCGAACGTTGTAACCACTAGGCCACATACCCATATAGACCATCTACAATACAATATTTATTATATGCCATTTTATAAATAACTATGAAGATAAGTTGTTTTTTTCTATTCAATCTTATAAATAGTGTTTAACCCTGCATTAGTCACCTAGAATTTCCGACAATGGATAGTCCCTTGGCGTCTGCTTCTAACGACAACTGGGCTACAACTGCGCAGCACAACATGCTACACACCGTTACTGAGTCAGGAGTGTAGTTGAGGGAGGGAGCAAAAAAACCCCCAAAAACAAAACAACGACAACAACAACAACAACAAAAAAGTTACCAAGTAGGAATTACGAGTCCTTTAAAAATTATTTTGATGCAACAAAACACCCGATATGACTAACGCAGGGTTAATAACTTGTTGTTTGTCAAGAATAAAGAAAATGTATAAATCCACTTTTATATATTTGGATTTTACTAAGATTTTAATAATCACTTTTTTTAAACAGCAAACTTTTGTGACGTACGGTGGTCGTTAATAATTAAGTATAACTCAAGATTTCAATGTTAAATAAAACAGTATTTAATTACAACCGCAAATATATATATATATATATATATATATATATATATATATATATTTAACGAGAACAAAATAAAAGTCAACCAAAGATAATTAACCATTTCAGTGAATACCTTGTTAGTAGCGCGGCTCGGTTTAATGTCCGGTAAATCCTAAATCAAAACCCAAATCACCGACACACAATAATTCACACTAATTCGACTGAATAGTTCCACTCAATAGTCATTCAATAATCACTCCAGTCAGTAGCCTGACACCACTATTTACACACCTGGCGGGAAACATATATTCATAAGTCCAGAATGTCACACTCGAAGCTTGGTGTCCGTAGGTACTCACTTTCTTCTTATATGATATAAAAATTCGCAAGCAGTTTGGGGGGGGGGGTCAAACGTGTATACAGTAACAGCGGTGTCGAAGGAATAACCGTCATTTTGACACGGTTTTTGGGGGGCGGGCACGAAGGTTAAATATTGCCATAAAATCCTTAACAAATAACTTCCATTGGTCTTTAATGGTGGCAGTTGTTAAAATGACAGCTTAAATTGATCATTCTTTTTTTCTAAGAAGCTGATAGATTTTATTTATAATCGAACATAAAAGCATAGCGGTCTTCACAGTAGTTTTCTACTACAAGAGAAACGCAGTTTCGAATTTTGTCGGAGGCATATTTTCTTTATTAAGACTCTCGGATGCACAGGCCGATACATGTAAATTTAGACCACAATACGACCTCTTTAATCCGGCACCACTGGAACCAGTCCATTGCCGGACCACAGAAAATGCCCTTTTGTAACATAGTCTTGCCAGCTCATTCCACGAATATATTGCTGTGTTATCAAAAGTAGGACAAAGCTTCAAACGGGAAATAACACAATCGTTAATGCTTTCAAACTAGTTTTTTTTTTTATTGTTTCATGCAATACAAATACAGGCTGGAGAAGATTGGGCTTCGTCAGGTTATCTTCCCCAGGAAACGAAACTTCTACTGCAGCTGTTGTACGCGTAGAGCCCCTGATGGGTTATGGGATTCGCATGGGCAATACGAAACTGAAAATAGAAGCCTAAAACCAATAAATAATCAATACTTAAACGTTTCTAGTTTTCAATTTCAGCCCCAAAAACTTAAAAATCTTACTTTGTTTCTTTTGAATCATACGCCGTGGATGATCCAATGTACTCACACGAAGTCTTTACAGATGTTCCTCTCATCATCATCATCTTTCGACTTCCCTATGGTTGGTCGGAACACCATTGGCAACCCCTTTCCACACTGCATTACTGTCTCCAGATCCCCAAATATCCAACCCGGAGTCCCGATCTATGGTGTCTGCCAATTTTCGTGAGAAGACAGAAGGATGCCATTGGAGTAAAGATGAGACGATTTTCCTGTCCCCTCGATGGCAGTGTCCGGCAAACTGTAACCGTTTTTGTTTGAGCTTAATAGACATTGGTAATGTAGCTTTCCCGTGCCTTTTTTTTTCGTGAATTCTATCCTTATTGTAGGGCCCCCATACCATTGACCTTGTGCCAACCTAAGTTATGCTGCGTAAACGACGCCTATTAAACGTGAGCCGATGCTTTCAGTATGCCCAAATACACCAAATATATATATATATATATAACTCTTTGAAGTATTTTTAAATAGAGCACACTTATATACCTAAGGAAAAGAATATACAAATCATATATATATATATATATATACATATATGTATGTGTGTGTGTTTGTGTGTGTGTGTCACGCACACGGTAATCTGACTTCTTCCCTTGACATGTGTTAGTTCAAATGTAATATACTTCATCATCATCATCATCATCATCATCATCATCATCATCTTCCTTTGATATCCCTATGGTTGGTCGGAACTCCATTGGCAATCCCTTTCAACACAGTTCGGTCTGGCATTACTGTCCCCAGATCCCCAATGTCCAACCCCGAGTCCCGATCTATGGTGCCTGGGAAAGTCAATTTTCGTGAGAAGATACTTCCATAAAGATGCCACAGGAGTAAAGATGAGACGATTTCCCTGTCCCCCTCGATGGCAGTGGCCGGAAAAAAAGTCTAATTTCTCAGAAAACTCTACCTTTTCAAGTACAGATAAAAAAAAAAAAAAAAAAAAAAAACATCCTCATGGGTGACATCCTGAATGGGTAAATATGCAGCTATATATAAGAAATGAGTAAGTCCATACTACCAAAACATTCTGCTGCTGTCGGCTCACACGGAAGGCTTGAATAGGTCCCGATGAGTGTCTTCCTTTTTTTGTGTATTTTATCGAGTTCATTCTTACTTGTGGTGACAATATATCGTTTCGGTATATGTTTCTAAGGAAATTGACAAGGATAAACAAAAGTTGGGACGTTACTTTCGTAGCCGCTCAACGATCTAATGGGAGCTTATAAAAATAAGTACCGGACCATGAGAGTTCCTGGATCACAGCTTACCGAGATTAAAGAGGTCGGACTGTAAAAAAAACAAAACAAAACAAAACAAAAAAACCCCAAAAAACAGTGCATCGACTAAATATAATGCTTAAAATAATAAATATATAGCTAAATCTAAAAATATACTTAATCGGGGCCTCACGTTTTACCCAAACGCAGGAAAAAGAGAAAAAAAAAATTCTGAAAAGAACGTTCACAGGCAATAAAAATTGATACTTTACAACAGTGTCGAGCGTAAAAGTTCAGTTCACGAGGAAAAATGAAATTATTATTATTATTATTATTATTATTATTATTATTATTATCAGTCGCTTAGTTGTAGTCTGCGCATTAACATGAGATATTCTTTTCCACAAAGTTCGTTCATATCTATCTATCTATCTATCTATCTATCTATCTATCTATCTCATACCTTTTTATATCTATCTATCTATCTATCTATCTATCTATCTATCTATCTATCTCATACCTTTTTATATCTATCTATCTATCTATCTATCTATCTATCTCATACCTTTTTATATCTATCTATCTATCTATCTATCTATCTATCTATCTATCTCATACCTTTTTATATCTATCTATCTATCTATCTATCTATCTATCTATCTATCTATCTATCTATCTCATACCTTTTTATATCTATCTATCTATCTATCTATCTATCTATCTATCTATCTATCTATCTATCTATCTATCTCCTAGGGGCGCATAGGTTATGAATAATAATAATAATTATCTTCTTAATACCAATCAAAAATAAAAATCATTTTTGTCATTGCCAAACGATCCTGTAGCAAATACAAAACCAGAAAAGCCATTAGTCATTTTCAATATTTCATTTTAACAAGAACATTTTAAATTGTTTTATTTAATTTTATTTAAATTACCATCTTTAGATCACAAATTTTCAAACAATCACCGATCGGGTTTTTTTCTTTTCTTTTTTTTTTTTTTCAAATATATGGTAGCCTACACATAATTGGTAGATACTTTTTTGTTTGTTTATTTGTTTGTTATCAATTGAATGTTTCAAATAGGTAGACGGACGCGTCGGCGTACGGTGGGAAATATAATATAGTTGATGTCTTATGTTGGCCGCCATTAAGCCCGTAACTGCGAGCCTGCCCTTTTCGGCCATGATGATGGTTTGTGGAAGACCCTGCGTCTTAATACGTGAAAGGTGCGAAGTTATTTATTCTGAATGTTGTTTTTTTTTTCTTTCTTTTTCTGTTTTTACATTTTTATTTGTGTGAGTGCATGTCTGAAGATATTTCAATCTAGGATTCTGTGACAATCGAGACGAATATGGAAATGGATTGATGATTCAAATGTTATAAACGTTCATATCGATATGAATTTGAATTGATCAATTTATGCGCGTTCAGATATCCAATTATGATTGTGTATATGTGACGGACATTATGCCAACAGTTTGGTGTGTGTGTATGTGAGTGTGCTATAGACATTTTTTTTTTGGAAGGGGGAGTAGGTATAAGTTCTTTGAAGGCCTGTGTGCATGCGTATTACCTTCATATTACATCATTTGTTTTCCATTGTTTATATTTGATTTTCGTAACAAAAGCGTTCTTCTTCATTCCACGGATGATTCAGAGTTGAACGATTTTAAAATTGATGCAAACGTTCAGAGGTCGTTCAGAGGTCATACAAAATAAGATCCGATGTCAGACAACAAATGTACAATCACGTATGAATCTAAAGTATAATATATTTGCACAATATTTAATTAATATGTTTGTTGTTTGTGTGTGATGGCGTTTAAGTCTATATTTTACATCTTATATATGCATATATAGTAGATAACTATATATATATATATATATATATATATATATATATATATATATATATATGCTTATAATGTTCTATGTATATATCATATACATGTACAGTTTTAAAGGGATATTTACTTTATTTTACAGTGTTTTTTTTCATTTAAAAATAATTACTTTAAAAATCTCTTTTTCCAACCAATCGTAGCCCTTTACAGTGTAGATAAGGATTTACAAAAAAAATCCATTTGTTTTATTTTCTTCTCTTTTTTATTTATTTTTTTAATATTTTGCCCACATTCTGGGCTTTTTTTTTTTTTTTGCATAGGAAGTGTATATCTTCCTTCGTTAATATTTTTCCTTTTCTTTTTTCGTTACTGCAATTCGAGGTTTATCTTTTTCGCTGATAATGAATTTCATTGTCTTATTTTTTTCAAAAAATATTGTTTTATTTTATCTTCTTTAATAATCTTAAGCAAAATTCTAGTCTTTGTTGTTTTAAATTCGAGTTTCGTCAGGAGAAAACTTCGCACCGTAGTTAGTTTGTTTGTTTTCTTTTTGCTTTTATCGCTTTCGACGTCGGATTTGTATGCTGAACGGATGTGGCATGTTCGTGATACCAAACACGCCTTTCAGGGGAGGTAATTCATGTCCAAGTGGGCACGTGAATTCAAACTGTTGTAACATACCAGCAAGTAAGAGAAACAGTTCTGCTTTTGCCAAGGGTTCCCCTAAACAACTGCGTTTACCTGCAAAGAATCAAAATAGATAACATTAAAATAAGAAAAGGGGATAAAAAAAAAAATGGTGAACAAAAAAAGGAACATGATATTTAGAGGGTGTTTCATTACAAAACCAAAGCAATGCACTATTAATATTTTTTTAATTGATTTCCCATTCGAAGCCACCACGAAATCCAACATTGTTTTATAATAAAACCGATTTCCTTGTATTAGGTTGGTGTAAAAATAATGTCGTTTTCTCACATAGTAACATGTATGAGAAAACGACATTATTTTTGCACCAACCTAATAATACAAAATCAGCCCACTCGCCATATTTTTTAATTGATTTCCCATTAGAAGCCACCACAAAGTCCATCCTAAATCGTGTCTCGTAATAAAACCGCCAGCTAGTTTAGTTTTTGGTCAGTACAAAGGCCCGCATCAAATAACAGAAACCACATTATTTGAGGAGAACCAACAGCAGCAACAACTAAAATGGATAGCACATGTAATGTGAAGATAATGACATAATCAAAATGTTGATGTTCCACACTACTTCAAGCAAAAGGTTAAGAAGGAAACCGCCATCAATAGTGGAAAGAGCGATAACAGCTACTGGACTTGAGAAACCTATTTACCTGAAAAATTGTTTTTAAGAAAAAGATTTTATAAATTTAAACCGAAAACAATGCTAAACGCCATATGTTTTCTTGTAGGAGAACGGCTAATATTCTTTCGTTTTCTTTTTATGTGCCATGTCCTTTCAGGACGTAGGCGATCATGGCTCTCCACCTCCCTCTATCCCTTGCAGTTCTCTACAAGTTCCTTCCCTCTGCGACCTCCTGCAGACCACGTTCTGTCATCCACTTGTTTAAGCTCGCTAGGTATATCATGCATTGTTTTCCCTTGTCTCTTTTTACCTCAATTCAACTCATGAGTATCAGATTCTCCAGGCCTTCCTTTCTCATTATGTCTCCTAGAAACTTCAGCTGCTTCTTTACCATTACTATTTAGTGAATAGGTGGGCCGTCTCGGGGTGGAGTTAGGGCCTAGTAACAGACAGACTAGCTGTTAATACTGAGTAGTGAGTTCGAACTCCATTTGTGGTCTCGTCCTAACCTAAGCTAAGCTTAGTAAATATTAACGCTAAACTATCTTACTATCAATATTTTAAATTGATTTCCTGCCAGAAGCCTCCACAAAATCCAGCCTAATTTTAAATGGTGCCAAATGTTACCATTACTTAGTCAATAGTTTTTTTGGGGTCCAAACCACGATCTTTTGCTTGTACAACGAACCTGTGCCGGACCACGAACATAGCACCTCCACCTAATGAGTCAGCGACCAAGCTTCATAAATAGGTATTTATGATTGTTCATAGCTTGATTGCTGGATTTATATATATTTTATGGGTTATCAACCCTTTGCGGGTTATTTAAAATCAGAAAATATTTTTAGATTGTAAGAATATTTTTGGAAGATAATAATGGTTTTAGTGATAAAAGTCTTACTAATTAACCCATAGCTGGAGGGAGAAGAGGTGGGCTCATACCTAATCAGAATTTGATAAGCAAACAAGAAATTATGTGGATAGAAAATGGAGGATCAATTCTATATTACAACCAAAATATAAACTGATCCCTCACTTTGTGGCCACATTATTTTCTATAAATTCATATTACAGGGAATGTAAACAAATCTAAAAGACATGACTGTGTAGCTAATCAGTGTTTGATTGATTGATTCGTTTTCTACGGCTTATCAACCTTTGTAGGTTATTTAAAGCCAGAAAATATTTTTTAGATTGTAAGGATTTTTTTTTGATAATAACGATTTAATGATACACGTCTTACTAATTAATCTATATATGGGGGGAGAAGGGGGTAGATTTATACCTTTCCCAGGGTTATTTGCACGTAAGTGAATATAACGAAGCCAACGAGAATTCGAACCCGGCTCTCTGATTAACAATTCCGACCCGTTATTCATTACATCACTCGCACATCCAAGCTTAGAGCACCTGGTATTTTCAAGCGGACACTCATCTAGGTACTGACCAGGCTCAACGTTGCCTAACTTCAGTGGTCGTAAGCTTGAAAGCTTCAGAACAGATAGATACATAGATAGATATAAACCGATTTACGAGCCATAGATAGATAGAAAGATAAACCGATTTACGAGCCATAGATAGATAGAAAGATAGATATAAACCGAATTAGGAGACACAGATAGATAGATAGAAACCAATTTACCAGCCATAGATATAAACTGATTTACGAGCCATAGATAGATAGATAGAAACCGATTTGGGCACCTCGAGGCTGTGAAATGGTTAGCAACCTTCTCTCGCTAGACCAATTATCACTGAATAGTGAGTTCGATCCTCACTGGGTGACCCATACTTTCGGTCTTGTCACATCTAAGCCTACGCTTGCAAAAGCGCTAGATATTAGGTTGGTGCAAAAATAATGTCGTTTTCTCGCATAGTAACATGTGTGAGAAAACGACATTATTTTTGCACCAACCTAATATAAACCGATTTACGAGCCATAGATAGCTATAAAACGAATTACCAGTCATAGATAGATAGATAGATATAAACCAATTTACGAGCCATAGATAGATAGATAGATAGATAGATAGATATAAACCGAATTACGAGCTATAGATAGATATAAACTGATTTACGAGCCATAGATAGATAGATATAAATCGATTTACGAGCCATAGATAGATATAAACTGATATACGAGCCATAGATAGATATAAACTGATTTACGAGCTATAGATAGATATTACCCGAATTACGAGCCATAGATATATAGATGTAAACCGAATTACGACTCATAGATAGATAGATATAAAACAATTTACGAGCCATAGATAGATACATAGATATGAATCGATTTCCGAGCGATAGATAGATAAATGGATACGAAGCGATTTCCGACCGATAGTTAGACAGATATGAACGGATTTCCGAGGGATAGATAGATAGATAGATAGATAGATAGATAGATAGATAGATAGATAGATAGATATGATCCCATTTTCGAGCGATAGATATGAATCGATTTCCAAGCGACAGATAGATAGATAGATAGATAGATAGATAGATATAAACCGATTTACGAGCCATAGATAGATTGATATAAACCGATTTACGAGCCACAGATAGATATAAACCGAATTATGACTCATAGATAGATAGACATTAAACGATTTACTAGCCATAGATAGATTGATATAAAGCGATTTACGAGATATAGATAGATACATAGATATGAAGCAATTTCCGACCGATAGTTAGACAGATATGAACCGATTTCCGAGGGATAGATAGATAGATAGATAGGAACCTATTTCCGAGCGAAGATAGATATGAACCAAATTCCGTGAGATAGCCAGATTTGGACCGATTTCTGGGCAATCGACAGATTTGAACCTATTAGCGAGCGATAGAGAGATAGATTTGAACCTGGAGATTGATAAAAGGATTTGGAGCGATTTCTTAGCGATAGCTAGATATGAACCGATTTCCGATCGATATATAGATAGATATGAACCGATTTCCGAGTGATCGATCGACAGATAGATATGACGCGAGATAGAAAGTCTGAACCACTTTCCTAGAGATAGATCGATAAATATCATCCGATTTCCGAGAGATAGATACGAAACAATTTCTGAGCGATAGATAGATTTGAACCGATTACCGAGCGATAGATAGATAGATTTGGAGCGATTTCTTAGAGATAGATAGATAGATAGATAGATAGATAGATAGATAGATAGATAGATAGATAGATAGATAGATATGAACCAATTCCTGATATATAGATAGGATCACACTGAGTAGATAGACAGAACTGGTTTCATACACTACTATCTGGTGAGATGTTAATTATTGCTTATAGAATTTTGTGGTGTGGGAATCTTATGGAAAACGTTATCTGACTCTTCGACTCAAAAATTCGTGTGTTTCCGAGAGAAAATGTCCGCCTCTGTCTGTGTGTGTGTGTGCCCGTGCGCGTGCGCCTGCGCGTGAGAGAGAGAATGAGAATGTGTTTGAAGAGACCATAATCGTTAAAAGTGAAAAGAATACATGAAAAGGAGACATAAAAGTTAAATACTCACCAATAAAAAAAGGAATAAAAGCTCCTGGTTTTTGATTATTTTTTTGAGAATACTCCAAAAACCGTTCTGGACGGAAATTCTCAGGATCTCCCCACAATTCCTTATCTGTCATTACCGAACCAAGGTTAGGTATGATGATTGCTTCTTTGGGGATAGTGTAGCCACCGAACGTGATATCTTTGGGTGTCTGACGACCGAGCAATAATTGAACAACGTTTCCGATTCTTTGGATCTCCATGATGGAAGCATCGAGGAGAGGCAAATGAGGTCGGTCAGCCAATGTTGGGAGACGGTCCAGTTCTATATTATCGTCGATTTCTTTCTGAATTTGTTTCTGAATGTCTGGATAGTGTAACATATAGACGAGTGCCCAAAGGATAGTCGATGTCGTCGTCTCCGTTCCAGCAATTAATAAGTCACCAATTACTTTGCTCAGCTGTTCCTCTGCAAATGAAGAAAGCAGACGATATTGGAATCCATATTGAAAATTATAGAAAATATTGCAAAAACATTAATTTTAACAATCATCAACTAAGTAGATCTTTATCTTGGATAGTTTTGCCTGGCACGAAGCCATAATAGTAAATAACCAACCTAGTGAGAGGTTATAAACTCGCTATAATAGCGGATTGTACTTGAAACGATAAGCACTGATTAGTATTTGTGAAGCTTAACTAAATCATATGTGAGTGAGTTGGGCACTTCGAAGTGGTGTAATAGTTAATAAGCTTGTATCGCTAGATCAATTACGACTGAGTAGTGAGTTCGATCCTCACAGGATGCTCTAAACTTCCGGCCTTGTGACACATCTAGGCTACACTTAGAATATCATTTTGGGCACTTCGGCGTGGTGTAATGGTTAACAAGCTTGTCTCGCTCGATCAATTACGATTGAGTAAAAAGCTGGGCAGAGTATTGCGAGACCGGAGGGTTTCTTTGGTAACAAAGAAAAGAATACTGAACTGTTACGTGACATCTGACCTTCTTTACGGCAGCGAATGTTGGGCAGTCTCCTCAAAGATGAAGAAGAGACTCCAGGCAACGGAGATGTGGTTCTACAGAAGGATGCTAAGGATATCATGGACCGAGCGTGTAAGCAACGATGAGATCTTAGAGAGGTTGCAAACAAGGAGAAGGCTTATACTTAACACCAGGAAGAAGCAGCTGAACTTTCTGGGACACATAATGAGGAAGGAGGGCCTGGAGAATCTGATACTCACGGGTCGAATAGAGGGAAAGAGAGAGACAAGGGAAAACAATGCATGACGTACCAGGCGAGCTTGAGCAGGTGGATGACAGAAGTGGTCTGGGGGAGGAAACAGAGGGAAAGAACTTGTTGAGGGCTGCAATGGATAGAGGGAGGTAGAGAGCTATGATCCCCTACGACCTGAAAGGACATTGGCACAAAAAAAAAAAAAAAAAGAGAAAAAAGTGAGTTAGATCCTCACTGGGTGCTCTATACTTTTGGGATTGTGCCTCATCTAAGCTAACAATTAGAAAATCATTTGGGGCACTTCGACGTGGTGTAGGGCTCAGCATGCTTGTCTCGCTAGATCTCGAGTAGTGAGTTCGATCCTCACTATGTGCTCCGTGCTTTCGGCCGTGTGCAACATCTAAGCTAACGCTTCGAAAATCACCGTATGTGAGTAGTGTAACGGATATCGGCGCGGAAAGTGAAATCGGCGGACTGAGTTCAAATTCCGGTCTAGTCAGTTGCATTCACTTTTGCACTGACACCCATGGGAAAGACATAAATCCGTTTCCTTTCCCCATCCCCCAGCACGGGTTAAAATAGCAGGGTAGACTAGGCTCTCTAAGCTTAGGCGGCCATCAGTCTAAGAGAAGGAAAACTCTGAATTCCAAACTGAGGAGAAGCCACCGGGAAACCACTCCACCATTTTTCTCAAGAAGTTACAGGGACGGACTGAAACAAAAAAGGACGCTTACATTTAGAATCTGAATGAGTCTGTTGTAATTTCCGGGGTGCATAATGAGAACGAAGGGCTTGTAAATATGATACTCACAAGACTTATTGAAGGCAAGAGAGACAGAGAGAAAGGGAGTGGGTAGTAAGGTTTGCTTTTCACCATCCTAAGAAGTAAAAAGCATAGGAAGTTGTGAAGAGCCATAATCGCTCACGTTCTGAAAGGACACGGAACAAAATGTTGACGGTAATTCAAAGATATTGAAGAAAAGGAAGCTGTGAAGAACTATAACTGCATATGCCCTAAAGTGGCATACCATTTAAAAAAGTAATGATCAATGATACTCGCTTGCTAAAGTTATTTATTAAGTCTGGCATAAGGCCATATTACTGAAAGTCATCCTCATTATATAACTCAGTTTAAAACCAAGCTATATGTCTGGAGCACGCGTTAAAGATCGAACTCCCTACAGTATTAATGATCTGTTTAGCTAGCTTGTTAACCATCTGTTGCGGCCTTATTAGAGCCAGAAATAAAGACACAAGAGAGGAATTGAGTTAAACAAATATTAGGTTGGTGCAAAAATAATGTCGTTTTCTCACATAGTAACATATGTGAGAAAACGACATTATTTTTGCACCAACCTAATATATTAACAGAAACAGTAATACAAACATATACAAACGAGAGTGCTACAGCAAGAATGTTCGGTCCAACTGTCAGAGCTGACTGCTGGAAACTTCTCTTTCCAAAAGGCAGTACTTGCTCCTATTTCTAGCTGGGAGAGTCCATGCGTGCATGGATAAATTAACATAACACCATCACTATTCGCCAGATTCCTGTATTTTTATTATAGGTAGGAAGAATGCTGTAAAGTTCTCGGCTCGACCAAAATGTCTGTTAAAGGAAATCAAATCTATTAGGTTGGTGCAAAAATAATGATGTAATAATGTCGTTTTTTGACGTTAAAAAATACGTCAAAAAACGACATTATTACGTCATTATTTTTGCACCAACCTAATAATATTTGGTCAGATATGGTATAGATGTAAGAATAAATGACGGGCTTTATTTTCAAACTTTTCTTGGATATTTCGGCAATAAATATTGCAATAAGTTAACGAATAATTGAATGGGAAGAGCTCATTAACCATTACTCAATGACAAGGGCTATATTATAGATAGTTCTTGTCTTAGTTCATTTGGGAGCACGGGGGATAAAAGAATGAAATTATCTCGGCTCCCGATATCGCTAACATTTAAAGCGTGTGTGGGTGTTTGAGATAGATAGATAGATAGATAGATAGATAGAGAGAGAGAGAGAGAGAGAGAGAACATGACAGAAAAAATAAAAGAAAATGAGTGGAAAGAAAGAAGGAAGGAAAGAAAGAAAGAAAAAGAGTGGAAAAAGGAAAGAAAAAGAACGAGTAGAAAAATAAAAAATAAAATGGAAAGAAAGAAAGAAAATGAGTGGAAAGAAAGAGAGAAAAAGTGAGTAGAAAGAAAGAAAGAAAAAGAGAAGGAAGGAAGAAAATTAGTGGAAATAAAGAAAGAAAGAAAGAAAGTGAGTAGAAAGAAAGAAAGAAAGAAAGAAAGAAAGAAAGAAAGAAAGAGAGTTAGTAGAAAGAAAGAAAATAAGCAGAAAGATAGAAATAAAATGAGTGTACAGAAAGAAAGAGAGAGAAAAATGATTGGGAAAAAATAAAATGAGTAGAAAGAAAGAAACTGAGTGGAAAGAAAGAAAGAAAGAAAGAAAGAAAGAAAAAAGAAAGAAAATGAATATAAAGAAAGAAAGAAAGAAGATGAGTAGAAAGAAAGAAAGATGAGAAGAAACAAAAAATGAGTGGAGAGAAAGAAATAGAGAAAGAACGTGAATTAAAAAAAGAAAGAAAATGAAAAGAAAGAAAGAAAATGAATAGAAAGAAAGAAAGAAAGAAAGAAAAAAGAGAGAAAGAAAGGAATAAAATGAATGGAAAGAAAGAGAGAAAATGGGTTGAAAGAAAGAAAATGAGT
>OZ010614.1:35657038-35709538 GCA_963932145.1 Acanthosepion lycidas | reverse complement strand
AAGCAATGTTGAAACTGGTCAGTACCTAGATGGGTGACCGCTTGGAAATACCAGGTGCTGTCTGCTTGGGTGTTCGGATGGTGACCTAGTATTTTGTAGAGTAAATCAATAATTTCGTAACCTAATGCCGGGAAAAGTATTTATTTTGCACAAGAAATATTTATTTTTCAACATAGTTACTATCCCTGTCACTGTACCTAATCCAACGCTTCTGTCTGAATCACGTAGATCGATCGAACATTATACAGTGAAAATTTAAGAGAGAGAGAGAGAGAGAGAGGGAGGGAGGGAGGGAGGGTTAATGAAAGAGTAAGTATGAGAAATAAGAATAAAGAAAAAGATAAATGATACATGTAAAAGAAAGAGAAAAAAGAAAGAAAAATGAAGAATAAAAAGAAAGAAAAAGTAAAGTGTAAACAACAAAGATAAAATGAAGAAGAAGAAATGAAGAAAAGAAGAAATCCTTAAGAAAGGAAAAAGAAAAAGAAAAGAAGAAGAAATGAAGAAGAAGATAAAATGAAGGGAAGAAATATTTGGAGGAACGGACTACTTTAGGTCGGAAGCGCGGCGTTCTCCAATCTAAGGCAAGCCAAATCACTTCCGAGTTGTCCTACTAAATTACTGCACCTGGTAACAAGTCAGTGAAGGACAAAGAGCTAACCATACCTCTCCAACCCTTTTGATTCGTGCTTGCGACAAAACGGTCCTCTGCACTTACATTCCTGCCACTTCTTAGATTGATTCAACAACCAAAACAGATTTTTTTTTTTTCACTTGCAAATTTACTCGGCGTCGCCTACGTTAATTAAGCCGCTGAGATTATCTTAGACTTTTTGTTGGGTAACTTTACCGCCTGACCCCTGTAACCATTAATTAATCACACAATTAAAAATAATACACAAACGTAACAAGGAAATACAGACTAGATAATTAACAGATCAAGTTCAGTTCCGAATTCCTGAAACTCTATCTTTTTTTTTTTGGCTTTAGACAAACATATCTTCAGATGTTCGAGTTGTAACCATCCTTTTCCTTTAATAAATTTGTACGGGCGGATTAAAAAAATACCATGTCCATTCAGGACGTGGGTGATCATGGCTCTCCACAACATCCTCTTCTTTGTAGCTCTTAATAATGTTTGTATTGTCACTATCTCTCCTGATCCCCGTTCTGCCTACCATTTACACAAGTTCGTTTTCTTCTTCCACTATGTGCCACCTTTGAGGACATGGGTGATCATGGCTCTCCACAACTCCCTATCCTTTCTAGCTCTTAATAATGTTTGTCTTTTGCCATCTCTTCTAACTTTTGTTTTATCAACCATTTACATAACCTCGTTCTTCTGCTTCTTCCTCTATATGCCATGTCCCTTCAGGATGTGAGCAATCATGGCTCTCCACAATTTCCTGTCTATTGTACCTCATAGTAAATTTTGTCTTTTATATCTCTCCTAATCCCTGTTCTGCCAACCATTTACATAAGCTCGTACTTCTTTTATGTGTCGTGTCCCTTCAGGAAGTTGGCGATCATGGCTCTCCACAATTTCCTGAACTTTGCAGCGCTGAGTAAAGTTTGTCTTTTTTAATCTCTGTTCTGCCAACTATTTACACAAAGTCGTTATACGCTGCTTTTCTTTGTCCATATATAGAGTCTGGTAGTTAGGCACCATTATTTGTAAATGGTTCTCGATGCCGAGGAAGCTACTCGCAGAAAAGAAATGAATATTTGACCGTCGGACTGGTGACTTTACCCTTGAATCAAAGGCGAAAACTTGGACGACCATCAACTAAACAGCTATGGGGATTTAAAACGCAAAGTTCGAGGAGGACCCCGACGACCTGAACTCGGTAGCTTTCAAACAAACTGCAATCATCGAAAGACAGCATATATGCAGCCTTGAAGAGTTAATTAACATCACTAGGCTGATTCGGCTCTGCTAATCACGGTATTTTGGCGGTTTTAGTTATTAAATATCGCCACACCTCTGCTTCTCTAGACTGGTTGCCAATTAAGGCTAGAGGGCATAGTCTACCCTTTTATTTAACCCATAGTCATAGGGTGGCAGAAGAGACGGATTTCTTATCTTTCTTATCCGAGGGTATTTGTGTGAAAGTGAAGGCATTCATCCAGACCGGAATTTGAACTCAGTATGCCGACCCTACTTTCAGCGCCTATAACCGCCATGCTACATCCACATCCGGAATTTTACATAAATTAAAAAAAAAAATTCCACCTATTTGATGTAAAGGTTGGTGAAAAAACGAAAATGCATTTGATACAGCTTTGTTGGTCGAAATCAAATAATATGAGTTTTAGCGCTCCTTATACACATTCCACTTGTAGGTTATTTACAAAAGAAATCAGCTGCATTACACCAGTTCTTCATTCTATTGGACTCGTTCTTGTTGTTACTATATAATTTTTCATGAAACACCGGTTCCCGTACGATCACCTAAATTAAGCAACGTCGAGCCTGGTTAGTACTTAGACGAGTGACCGCTTGGGAATACCAGGTGCTGTAAGCTTGGATATGCGGATGGTGTAATGGGTAATGACTCGGAATTGTTAATCGGAGAGCCGAGTTCCAATTCCTGTTGGGTTCGTTATATTCACTTACGCGCAAAGAATCTACCTCTTCTGCCTATGGATTAATTAGTAAGACTTGTATCACTAAATCATTACTATATATAAAAAAAAAATCTTCCAAACTAAAACTATTTCCTGGTTGTAAATTACCTGCAAAGCCGTAAAAGAAAACCGAATCAAACTGTAACTTTTCAGCCAGTCCATTGAATATAATTCTTCGGACGTGTGTCTAGTACTCAACGTTATAGGCAGAAACTAATCACAATCGATTTCAGTTTTGAAACACATAAAAGCGTACAGTTTAGCTTCCCTTATCATTATAAAATTGTAAATATTCATTGGGATTTCATTTTTAAAAACTGTTATTTTTATCCCCCACCCCGGACGAATTGTACATATGGGAACTAGTTGTAACTTCATAAAGACTTTGAGGTATTGTTGTGACTCTAATAAGAATGGTAAGTAAGAATGTGTTGTTTTGGTGTAAGGAATACTGGTATGTTTGGGTCAGTAATTGTGGCTCAGTCAGTCATGTGCCATGCGTGATATACGCTTAGACGATCATGTATCTTTCGATACATCACTGATGAGGCAGATTTTTTCCCGCAGTAGGTTGCCATTTCTTTCTGCAGTAGACCAGTTGACATTGAAGGCTATAGAACCCGGTCTGTCCTACTATTTACCCATAGTCTCGGAAGAAGAAGAGGATTCATACCTTTCCCAAGTGAATATCAGTCAGTTATGTGCCATGTGTGATACACGCTTAGGCGATCTTTCGATACATGACTGACGAGGCAGATTTTTTCCTGCGGTATGTCGTCATTTCTTCCTGTGGTAGACCAGTTGCCATCCCTAACCCTACCGATAACCCGGTCTGTCCTGCTATTTATCCTGTTTCTTAATATTTTTCTTGGCTTTTGGAAGGTATCTTTGACTATCCTAATGCACCTTTGGATTTCAGTGTCGCAATTTCCGTCCTCTGTTAAAACAATTCCCAATGGGAGAAGAAGAAGAAGAAGAAGAGGATTTCTACCTTTAGCACGTAAGTGAATTTAATGGATTCGACTGGAATTCGAACTCAGCTCTCCGATTTCTCAATCCGAGCCACTATCCATTACTCCATCGTGCCTCCTTGTGGCTAGTTTAATATAGGACAGATTGAAGACCAGCCTTCCCCTATCCCCACCTTTGGCTTTGTGACATACATATTGTCAAAATAAATATTACTTACCATTCAGTGATGTGTCTGGATCAGTTTTTTCTCGAAGCTTCATCTCTTTAATGTAGGCATCAATAAAGTCGTTAATGTTCGTCTCTTTGTAGGCACGCATGTGATCCCGTACGGCTGTCGACAAGAACTCTTCCATATTCTCAATGTTCTTGAAGATCTTTTTGAAGTTGAACGGATCTCCAGGCAGGTGTTCAAGCATGGGGAAGAAGTTGACGATGGCGCTCAGACCTATGTTCTTGAAGTTCTCGTCTATTCCCCGGACGTACTTCTTGAACTGGGGGTTGTTGTAATCAAATCGCCGGCCAAACATGAGCGAGCAAATGACGTTGGCGACGGCTGTTTGCACCAGATCGTGAATATCCAACGGTTTGGCGGCACTGGAGTCCAGGACTTCGACAAAGGCTTTCACTTCTTCATGTATTCGGTCTTCCATGCTGTGGTGACCTAAGCCAAGGTCTTTGAGAACGCGCAAGGTCAGTTTGCGTTGTTCCCGCCAAGTGAGGCCATTAGTGCAGACGATACCTACGGACGAAAAAAAAAAGAAAAATTAAAAGTGATTTTTTTTTCTTAATTGTTCAGAACCAAATATATAAATTTTACTCACCCCCCCAGCACACTTTTAACAATTGATTCCCCCCCTTTATTCTTATTTTTTGCCCTCAGATTGCTGACATATGGTATGGATAAGTCTTAAGTGAAATTGTTATTTTAAACAGTTATAGAGAGTAAACCTTTAGCAACAGTAAACCTTTCTCTGCCTGGCACTGAAAATAAGATGGCAGTATTATTGGTCACCAAAATCTTACCAACATAAGATAAGCAGACGACACAGTGTTGATAGCAGACATAGAAAGAAATCTAGAAGAACCACAGAAGACAGCGAGAAGGAAAACGAGAAGAAAGGATTAAACATCAACTGAAAGAAAACAGAATTGCATGGTTGTCAGAAAAAAAAGGAACAGCTCAACATGTAAATTACAAATTGGTGATACCCAAAATCAAACAAGTACAACAATTAAAATATCTAGGAATTGTTTTAACAGAGGACGGAAATTGTGACACTGAAATTCGATGGGACAATAGCATAGCCAAGGATGCAACCAAAAGATAAGAAAAATATTAAGAAACAGAAAAAAATCGTCAGAAACAAAGAAAAGTGTACTGAACTGTTACGTAATATCAGTCCTCCTATATGGCAGTGAATGCTGGACAATCTACTCACAGATAAAGAAGATACTTCAAGCAACAGAAACAAAGAAAAGAGTACTGAACTGTTACGTAATATCAGTCCTCCTATATGGCAGTGAATGCTGGACAATCTCTTCACAAATGAAGATGAGACTTGAAGCAACAGAAACAAAGAAAATAGTACTCAACTGTTACGTAATATCAGTCCTCCTATATGCCAGTGAATGCTGGACAATCTCCTCTCAGATAAAGAAGAGACTTGAAGCAACAGAAACAAAGACAAGAGTACTGAACTGTTACGTAATAACAGTCCTCCTATATGGCAGTGAATGCTGGACAATCTCCTCACAGATGAAGAAGAGACTTGAAGCAACAGAAACAAAGAAACGAGTACTGAACTGTTACATAATATCAGTCTTCCTATATGACAGTGAATGCTGGACAATCTCAACACAGATGAAGAAGAGACTTGAAGCAACAAAAATGTGGTTCTACAGAAGTATTCTGAGAATACTATGAACCGGACATGTGAGCAACGATGTTGTTTTAGTGTAAATGGAAACAAAAAGGACACATATACTTAACATCAGGAAGAGACAGTTGACATTTCTAGGGCACATAATGAGGAAAGAGGGCTTGAAAAAATTGATACTCACAGGACAAATCGAAGGCAAGAGGGACAGAGGAAAACAACGTATAACCTACCTGACGAGCTTGAGTAAATGGATGATGGAGCAAGGTTTAGGAGAGATAGTGAAAGACAAAATTTATTAAGAGCTACAAAAGACAGGTAATTGTGGAGAGCCTTGATCGCCTACGTCTTGAAGAAACACGACACAAAGAAAAAAGAATTATTATATTTAAGCTTTGCCAATAGATTACATTCGTCAATGTAAATAAAGATGTGCGAATATTTATAAATCGACTGATGTTCGGTGAATTCTTTTTTTCGTTTTCTCATCTGTTGATATGACAAATGAATTATTTTGCGCTCTGGCCAGAACAGTGGCAAGGCAGATGGTCCAGTTGTCATGAGTCTACGGTTTTCAGAAGATGTGCGGAGTGTTTCTGGGTTTCCAACAACCACTTCTGTCGACTAGTAAACATCGGAAACTGGTTTGATTCCATAAGGCACAGTATCTCGAACAAAACTGTTTATGTGAGGCGCCGTCGATGGAGGACGAATGCGCTTGCGACAATATAAGAAACGGCTTCATAAGATCAACGACTGGACAGAGATGGCTTTCCCGGATCTTCTATTGGCCACTGCCAACAAAATCGGCTTGAAAATCGTTTCTTTACCGTTCACGTGTCCCCGATGACGATCGGTGAAATGAAGGATTCCCGGCAAGGGCAAAAGGGTAAGATTATTTATTTCGTAAAAACACAAAATTGTGGCACAAGGCCGAAGGGGAAATGGGGGACAGCTGGTCTTCATTAGCTATCCTAGTCCTAGTTAATCAGAATCACGACCCATTCATTCATTACAATTTTCCCATTCACCACAAGAACTCATACATCCCCACTCAATCCTGCATATACCATAATACCGCATATTCTCAGGGGATCTACAGAACATCCCATGTTGTAAAAATTTCATTTCATTGTCCATAAAGTTCGTTTGTATGAAAATTTCATGATTTATTAAATGACGGGGTGGGAGGATGAAACCAAAAAACAAACTAAAAATGAAACAAAAAACAAAACAATGTTAGCAGGACCCGTCCATCTCTCAAAATATTAGATTGGTGCAAAGATAATGAAGTAATAATGTCGTTTTTGACGTATTTTTTAACGTTAAGAAACGACATTATTACGTCATTATTTTTGCACCAACCTAATAATAAGAGTGGCCGCTGTATTCAGTTGATAGACAAAATGAAGAAGCACACTCACTACTGGAATGGGAAGGGGAAAAATAAATGATGGAAAGGGGAAAATCAAAGACTGACCTAGTCGGGATGAAAAATAGGGGACAAATACAAACTAAGGGAGGTTG
This sequence comes from Acanthosepion lycidas, assembly GCA_963932145.1. Taxonomy (NCBI): domain Eukaryota; kingdom Metazoa; phylum Mollusca; class Cephalopoda; order Sepiida; family Sepiidae; genus Acanthosepion; species Acanthosepion lycidas. Next base: position 35,702,534 of record OZ010614.1, on the reverse strand, counting down.
GGAATCTCAACCTGGGCCATAACAAAAGAGAATGCCGGGAAACAGGTCAGGAACAACACTTATTAACTAGGAAAACATAATATTATCTGACTTAACCAGGGGAGGGTTCACAGGAAACCGCCCTGTTGCGTTGAGGGCACTTAAAAGAGAAAACCAAGGCTAGCCCCGTACACACGAACCAGGCTCGCCTCAGTCACCCACCTTTTGCTGAAGTTTGTCGAAATCAAACGCTTTCTATCAGACCTGATCCTTGCCCTAAGCTGATGCTTAAAGAAAACAACCAGATCCTGATGCGAATAGCGTTCGTCCCGCAAGATTCCCTCATTTCGCGACGCCCACACCACCATCCTTGCCTCGGCTAGCAACGTAAAGACACCACCCGTTTTACCCCGGAGAACGGAGGCGACACATTGTCACACGCGTATGCGAGATCGACAAAAGAGTAAGGTAAGTAATATTGATATTGAAAAGAGAAGCAAGAGAATATTTTAAAGAAACTCCCTCACTACTTAAATAGAGTGGTCCCCTTGTAAAAAAAGAAAAAAAAAATAGGGAACACGTTTTCGGAGAATATTTTTTTTGTAGACGAGCATTCATTAAACGTTCCCCAATCCGTGATGCTTGTCAAAATAGAAAAATGTTGATTTTTATTGATTTAGAAATGTGGGAAAGGTGTTCATAATATCGATACAATGTAAAATCGATGCCTAACTTTTTATTGAGTTATTGGACATTACTGTTATTTACAAATGTCAAGTTTGAAACTTATAAACATAATTGATTTTCAATTAATTTCCTGAATTCGTAAAACGTTTTTAAATATTTATTTCATTTTATTTTATATACATTTAAAAGCTTTACTTGGGCGATTTTTTGAAAGCACGTGCACAAAAATTGGGGAATAATAATTATTTATCTTAAATGAAGTATAAACGAAAATACATTTTTATTATATATATATATATATATATATATATATATATATATATATATATATATATATAAAGAATGTATAAACATAAAAATGTCTTTTTCAGAAATTCAACCTTAGCGTTGCGACTGTACGTTCCACAAGTTTCTATCTGTTAACAATAACACACTTCAAAAAAAAAAAAAAAAACTTATTTCGATTTGCCTTTTATTTTTTCGTCTCAGATGCTACCTGAATTTTACCAAAAAGAAATTAGTTTCCATGATGATGACCGGAGAACATGTCGAAAGTACTTGCATATTTAAGGAAGTCCTAATACAGTTTATAATTTTAAAAAACAAGGATCATAACATTCATCGAGTGGTTAGTGTGTTAATGCATTTTTAAAACTTAGCGAAGTGAATTCGCCATTTTATCTCATTAACTTTAATAATTTACTTTTTGTGTGAATCATTCATTGTAATATATAGTGTAACCCGGATATAAGAGACCCGGACATAAGAGAGATTTTCTCTGGTCCCAAATTAGAGCCTGTGTTAATGTAAACAAAATAGACCAAGCCCGGATATAAGAGAAACCTGGATATAAGAGACTTCTCCGGTCCCGACAACTCTCTTATATCCGGGTTACACTGTATATATATATATATATACACACTCACACACATACTGTGTGTGATGAATAAATTCTCGTCTAAATTATTTCACAGATATATTTACCAATATGATACAAAAATATCTTCAAATACTAAAGAGTAAATTTATTCAATAAAATCGCTATTGGCTTCAAACACAGCCTGCAGATAACTTCGCAAATCTCCTGCAACTTTTCTGGACGGTCTCCTTGTTTAAGTTGGTGAATACTGCCATAATCCTTGCCTTGAGTTCATCTTTTGTATTACAAGGAGTTTTGTTGATCTCTCGCTCAACTGCAACCCACACATAATAATCAAAGGGGTTGCAGTTTGGAGATTTACGTGGCCAGATGAAAGTGGTGATATGGTAGCAGGAATTATCTGACAGCCATGACTAGATTCTCCTGCTTGTGCGGCATGGTGCAGAGTCCTGTTGCCAGACAAAGAACCTTCCAGCAGCCACCCGCTTGACCCAGGGCAGCACTACCTCCTCAAAGCCCTGTGTTGAATCTGAGGCCCCGAGGAAAGATGAATGGAGGCATAACGTCACCATCACCAATGATCACTCTAAGCATCTGAATCACCATTAGACTCATCCAACTCTTTCTGAATCCTCTGCAACGTCCTCAGAATGCCACTCAAACACTATGAAATGTTCGTATTGGAGCTCCCAGCGTGAAGGCCAAACAGTACAGCATGCCGTTTCCAAATTTATGGCGGAGTGAATTGCATCATGGTGCTCTTTTTCTCACAGACGATATCCAACTGTCCTTAATATACTGTGCAGTCGACAAGATCAAACCCAAACAACGTACATGCACGAAATTAAAAATATAAAATGGCGACAATTTACTTATCGCACCTTGTATAGGGTTACTGAAGAAGCTTAAAAGTGTTTTCTATGTATTTCTCCTCTCCATGTAAATATTTAGGACTGCAAATTCTGAGTGCTCTTATACAGGATTTTAAAATAAAATCTAGTATAATCATCGGATTCTACTTAAAATTTAATACAAATAAAATTTAGATAACTAAATGTAGATAATTCACTTATATGCATTTAATTTGAAATGGGCCCGACATTTCATATTTGGCTTGTGTCGGAGCCCTTGGAGCTGTTGTAATGTTTAGCAAGCTTGTTTTACTAGATCAGTACTTCTTAATTTTTTTAAGCAAAGACACACCTAAGAGCAAATGAAAATATCATGGCACACTTAGGACAATTTTTTAAAAGGGTATATATTTAAATGTTATGAAATAAGACCAAAATATGAACTTTATTTCAATGTTTCTATTCAACGATTTGTGCTGATTATTCAGTACTAGCAGTAGAGCCCGGCATTGCCCGGGGATGTAACAGTAAGAGATAGATCAAGTATCGACCATCATAAAGACTGAAAAATAAAATTGACAAAGATTATTGTTTAAGGTTGACGGACACGCATGTATTAATTAGTTTTTTTTTGTTTTTTTTTTACGAATTGGTCAAACCCAAACTCAAACAAAAACATTGTTTTCAATCGTTATGAGTCTACCGATTGAATAGAATTTTATTATAAACAATTGTCTTGTAAATGAAATTTTTAAAGCATTCTGAATGTAAAAATAAAGAAAATAGTGTGCAAGACAATAAGAAACGCTACCTGCCAAAAAAAAGTGAAGTTTTGTTGAAATCGGTTGAATAATGTAGGAAATCTGATCCCATATATAAACGAACACACACACACACACAAACAACCAACCTGGGTTTTATAATAAGTATAACTCGATAACTCGATATTAATAAGTATAACTCGATATGAGTTGTCCCCCTTTCATTAATGCCTCTTAATCGTGTTTTCGAATTGACTTTTTTGCAAAAACAATTGTGTTTTTCCAATTTTTGGCGTTGTCAGAACCACCGCAAGGTAATTTTACGTAGTCCTGTGAAGTTTTGTTGAAATCGGTTGAAAAATGTAGGAAATCCGATCCAATATATAAACGTACAGACACACACACACACACAAACAAACAATCTGCGTTTTATAATAAGTAAGATGAAACATGTGCTTGGTGGTGTATTTTTTTTTTCGCGATTTCTTCAATGTTTGGTCGAATGTGTATGCCGTGAGAATATTTGGCAGCAAACTAAGGAGGATCACGCGGCATACCAGTGTGCCGCAGCATGGTGATTGTGAACCACTCTACTAGATGAATTACGATTAAATAGCGAGTTCGATCTTCACCAGGTGCTCATTAATTTCGGCCTTGTGCCACGTCTAAGATACGCTTAGTAAATCGATATTTGGTTTATCATCTTCGTAACTGACCTGAGCGCTCTTTCTGTTAGCATCCAAAGAGAAAAGGTTTAGAGTTTAGGACGGATAAAATGTTTTCGAATTTAACAGTCTGCGAGAACTGAACTTTAACCATTGATCTGCAAATTGCGAGGCGTCCATTTTTATTTTTATTTCTTTTTCTTTTTTGCGAGGTGGATCTGATGAAATAACTTTATCTGCTAAAACATGAATATAAAATAACGATCCCATGGGAGAATTTTTTTTTTTTTCGGTATCATCCCAGGCAAGGCAGTAAAGCCACTAAGACACAAGGAGGTTACATGGTTTGGAAGACTTAGAAACATTAATAATGAGAGGGAAAAGAAAAGAGTAATCAGAAGGACAGTAAGAAAACGATTGACATTGGATGGAAAGTTTTGCAGATTAAAGTTAGCTGGAAAGCATGGTGCCGGAAGGGTGTTTCACAAGCGAAAAGTACGAGAAAAAAAACTGTTAGCATAGAACTTACGGCTCCATCTATCCAGCTCAACTGTAAATTGATGAGATCTCGACGCCAGTGTATTAGGTTGGTGCAAAAAATAATGACGTAATAATGTCGTTTTTTGACGTTAAAAAATACGTCAAAAAACGACATTATTACGTCATTATTTTTTGCACCAATCTAATAGTATTACGCTTAAATTCATACAATTTAGATACCATATTGAAGGCTCATCCGAACAATTACAAAGGGAAGTATTTATAGAAAAGACCCAGATAGGCAACCTTACGGTGGTGTGAAAGCTTCTTTGGATTCTGTCAAGGAGCTCAAGGTCACCGGACCATATGTGGCAGCAATATTCTAAGCATGAACGAATGATAGACTTACAGATATCTAAGATAGATTCTGGAGAGAAAAAAAATTGTCTCGCACGACACAGTTAGGGATATTTATAAAAGAAAACCTTTTTTTTTTCCCCGTCCTCTGCTTAAAGTCTTGTTTGCAAACGTTTTGTTTTTTCTTAAATCACACCCACTTGCTTGTTTACTTAAAGGCGAATTGAAATTTTAGGAATCTTAAGTTGACCTCAGAGGTCACATTTATAGGTTGAGATTCGCTTAGAATGTAGAAACAATAGAGAAATGGAAGAGGGCTGGGCCGTTGCGTTCATCTATACTACTGTTACCACTTAACTTCTCTCGGGTTCTTTATTTCTTTTGCAGCCTTTCTTTCTTTCTTTCTTTCTTTCTTTCTTTCTTTCTTTTTTTTTTTTTTTAAAATAATTTCTCAGTTTCTCGTCCTATATTTATCTCCTGAAATGAGAAAGTAAGTAAACACAGAAAGGGAAAGAGAGACAGAGACTGAAACAGCGAGAGGCAAAAAGAACGATAGAGATAGGAAGAGGCACCGATAAAGAGAGAGAATTTTTTTTTTTAAATCAATTCACCTGCCCCCACCCCCAAGCAAGGCGAGAATGCCACTAAGGCGCAAGGGGTTACTGGGAGTGAAAGAGAAGGAAAAAGACTTTAGAAGGGACAGGAAATCCAATCCTAAACAGGAAACAAGGGATAAACCTCTACTCCTGTTCAAAAGACCGAACGATAGGCGAATATATATATATATATATATATATATATATATATATATATATATATATATATATATATATGTGTGTGTGTGTGTGTGTGTGTGTGTGTGTGTATGTATATCAATCACATGTCACTTTCAACAACATTTTAGCAGCACCTTACCCCCAATAAAAGCAGATCAGATTCGTAATTCCCAAAAGAAATCGCCACAAGTAGAAAAAATTTAATTGCCTTCAGCCCAAATCTACCGAAAATTGAAAATCAAGGTATAATAAAACAAATAGGCTATTTTGCCGGTAAATATAAATAGTGTTTTAGAACGAAGAATATATATATATATATATATATATAAGTCCGACAGTTATTTAATATATTTTTTATGCGATATTTTTACAGATACAATGTATTTCAGTAAATGCTCCGTTTTTTTTTTTACTTAAACAGTATTAATTACATTTACCGGCCTGAATGTTCGAGGAATTTCATAGAAAATATGGGTTCTTCGACAGGAATCGAACCAGTATACCTCCAAAATTCGGACATTGCTAACCAGGTGTCTATATTATTTAATGAAACGTGTATGAATGAAAAGATGCTGCCTAAATACACACAATATATATATATATATATATATATATATATATATATATATATATATATATATATATATATATATATATATATATATATATATATATATATATATTCGCCTATCGTTCGGTCTTTTGAACAGGAGTAGTGGTTTATCCCTTGTTTCCTGTTTAGGATTGGATTTCCTGTCCATGTATATATGCGATAGAAATTATTAGGAGGGATTAAGACAATTATAATTATAATTAAGTAATTCATCGAGTCTAGATGAAACCTCAACAATGCAGAAAGCACTAGACAGCCGTTTCATCCGATATTTGGGACTCATTAGCAGTGCGCATCCTCTACCAAGAATTGAAACCCGAACACCAACTGTACCAACGGTCCTCGGTGACGAAGAGGTAGCGATTTAGACTCTCCCTCTCTCTCTCTCTCTATATATATATATATATATACATATATATATATATATATATATATATATATATATATATATATATATATATATATATATATATATATATATATATATATGTGTGTGTGTGTGTGTGTGTGTGTGTGTGCGTGTGTGCGTGTGTTGTATTTTGGCAGCATGTTTTCATTAGGACATGTTTCATTGAATATTTTAGGCATGTTCTGTCTACTTATCTTCAATAGGATCCTTTCATATTCACGGATAAGTTTTTGGGTCTCGTTATTGAAGGGCGAGAGAAAATTGCCTGTATTTATACATATTTCATTTATTCCGTGCTATGTCGAAAGTACTCGGAATAAAAGAAATGCAGTGTTTATTCGAAGAATAAGTACGTAAAAATCCGCATGATGGCTCAGGGGTAAAATCTCCGACTGATGCCAAATCAGTCGGGTTTGAGGCAATCGGATGTCTAGCCACATTGATGAGCTGTTATACAGTGAAACATTCTGCCTGCGGATGACAATATATATATATATATATATATATATATATATATATATATATATATATATATATATATATTAATGAAAGTTTCATTAAATAATATAGACAAGTTTTGTCAATTTATTTTAAGTAAATGCGTTTCATATTGTCGAATAAGCTTTTTAGCATTATCACTGAAACACGAAAGAAAATCACTATGTTGATTCATGTTTTAGTGTTTTCAGCTTACATAAGCCATCATCAGAGATTACAAGTAATAAATTATGTAACAAAGATGATAACTTGCCTACTTTATTTAATGAAATATGCATTAATGAAAAAGTACTGCCTAAATACACACAATTTAATATACATACATATATATATATATATATATATATATATATATATATATATATATATATATATATATTCATAAAACAATAAGGAATATTCAGTATAGGCATGGAACTCAGTGTTGGGGATGCTTTCAGTTCATTTAATGAAATAGAACACTTGAGAAGCCAAGTTCTTTCATTAAAAAACCATCCAGACACTTGGCTACTTTGTCAGTGATAAAAATGCCATTCGTGCGATGGTAGAAAACTTCACTCTGTAGATACTGTGGGACAATGATTGATTCTGCAATACCAACAGCATGTCTGGATGAAAATTTGTCAATCCAGAAGATCCACAGATATTTTGGTTCAGATAGTTGGAAAGCTCTGCGACATGTTTATAGAGCCTTCAGATCGTCAGCGCAGTGATTGTGTGAGCTGTGTAAGCAGGACTTGAACAACATGGTTTATGTGACTGTTGTCTTCAGTGGGTGTACCTGAAGTCTATTGGCAAGCGAACCACGCCCAAGGGCAAGTTGGGGATTTGCAGAGACTGATGTGCTTAAAATATCCAAAGACTTATGTATTTCTTTTCATAATTGGTGATAAATAAATGATTTTAACGTGTATTTTAACAATTGATGGCGGGAAGGTTTTAAATTGTCTTAACAATTGATGGTGAATGTAAATAAACGTGTTAAACTTGTGTTTTGCTATTTTTAACATTACCTGACTTAGTAATAAAAGTAATTACCGGCAAAATAACCTGGGAATCTATTTTACCGAAATCGGTAAAATAAGCTTAAAAGCATGTTTGTCTATTTTACAGGCCCCTTTAAAAAACTAACAAACAAAAACACAAAAAAAAACAAAACAAAAAACAAAAACAAAAAACAAAAATCAAAACAAAAAAAGAAACAAAAAAACAACAAAAGAAGACAAATTAAAACACAGAACCAGAACTGAATTCAAAACCAGAGAAAACAATGAACTTCAAACAAGTAGAATGCTAGCCTTGTGCCAGACTAACCTAAACTTAAAATCTCAGATTGTCTTTGTCTCCTTTAGACATTTATTAAGAATATCTTATGGTAATAGTAAGATTGTGTTGCGCCAATCAACTATGTTAAAAGCGCCTGTCTGGTTTGACTATTATAGATTTCCTGGTCTTTACTTTGAATACTTCTGGCTTCTCTTTACCTTTCCATACACACACACACACACACACACACACACACACATACATATATATATATATATATATATATATATATATATATATATATATATGGAAAGATAGAAGGAATAGAGTGAACTGGGAAGATTATGTTTCGCCAAGTGGAGAATTAATCTTTGAATGTCAACAAAGTCCCGACTTTTACGCAACAGGAACATATATGCATTTTCCTTCTCTATATTCCTTTAGTTTAGCATTATCTGCATGTGGCTCTCCACAGATTCCCTTTCTTTATTATCTGTGGAGAGCCATAATTTATTGGGAAATACAGTAGAGTGGTTTTCTTCCGCTGCCTTTTCCACGGCCTTCCAATTTAGAGTAGTTCTTGTACTAGACTGACTGTCAGCCAAGGCTAGAGAACGCAGGCTGCCCTGTTATTTAAGCCATAGATGGATGAAAATAGGACAGACTCGTGCCTTTCCCTAGAGCTTTTGTGCGAAAATGAACTCAACAGTCGAGGTTGGAATTTGAACTCGGTTCACAGATTCCACTTTCTGCAACGGTAACCGTTACACTAACCACAGATCTGTAACACTGCTACCATAGTGGGGCACCCAGTGAGGATCGAATTCGTCACAGTAGCGAATGATGTTACGAGACGAACATTTTCGGACCTTGGTAAGAAAAGGCGTAAGTGGATGGCAGAACAGGGAATCCTCGGGATATTGCTTAGAGCTACAAAGAATAGAACGGCGTGGAGAGCTATGATCGGCCTAGCTCTGACCACTAACCATAAATGAATACTTTTCCGGTTTTCAACCCAGACATGAGGTGGTTGCTCAGGTCAGGTTTCGTCAGGTGCTCAGCTGCGGAGCGACCCTACGACCATAACTCAATGTGATGACGTTGATGATCTAAAATGCTTTCAATCTCCAATTAAACATTCCATTTTTACCCGAATTTGAATATTAGGCTGGTGCAAAAATAATGACGTAATAATGTTGTTTTTTGACGTTAAAAAATACGTCAAAAAACGACATTATTAGGTCATTATTTTTGCACCAACCTAATAATTATCCAGAGACTGATCTGGACGATTAGCTTGAGTAGTCATTTCAGTTCTCAAAAGATACCAGTGTTTTATCAGACGAGATTAATGTTATTGATTTTTTTACGGTTTACCAACCTTTTGTAAGTCAATTAAAGCCGAAAGATATTTTTAGGGTTTTTTTTTTTTTCTTTTTTTTACAAGTGAATAATATATTAACATTTTTGGGGGTGGTAATAATGTTTCTCAGATACAAGTCCTACTATTTATTTTTTACGGTTTATCAACCTTTTGTAGGTTATTTAAAGCCGAATGATATTTTTGCATTGTAAGAATAATTTTTTTTCTTTTTTTGCAAATGAATATTGTCATTTGGAGATATAATAATAAAGAATTCCAGATACAAGTCCTACTATTTTAGCCATAGGTAGATTCATATCTTTGCCAAGAGTATTTGCGCGTAAGCGAATTCAACGAACCTAATCGGAATTAGAACTCAGCACTGAGATTTCAAATTCCGAGCCGTTATCCATTACACCACCTACACATCCAGCGCCTGGTATTCCCAGGCGGTCACCCATCTTAGGCACTGACCAGTCCCGACGTTGCTTGACGCGGGTATTCGGACGAGAAACCGGTATTTCAACGTGATACGCCCGCCAGTCTCCACGTTAACGCTATCGAATGTCGATATTTGGTCATTGTGAATTGTACGCACGCTTTTGTTTATTGTGTATCGACCGTTGACGCAATTACGTTGTTCACCCAGAGAGAACAGGAACAGGTGTTGGGACATGCGCAATAAATAGTTTGCAAAAGACAGTTTTTTTTTTTACACGTATACGAACTAAGGAAAAACATCAGTAACTCAATAATAAAATAAAAAGAGAAAACAATGTGAGTTATATACAAGAACGTGTTCACACGCATAGCTTCGCATACAGTCACTTGTATGCATCCAACGTTTTTCCTAAACATCGTCTACACATATTTAGTGACAAAGATAACAGCAGCTATTTCATTGGCTTATCCAGAATCTTATGATTTTTATCTGAATTTCTGAGAAAAAGAGTTATTTTATACATCGATTCTTTCAGACTAGTATCCTCATCTTCGTTATTTTTTATCACGACCTTATTGTTAGATCTCCCCACCCTGCAACCTTGCTAGGAATACTATAAACTCAATGTGATTAACTATTGCGATAATTATCAGGCGTTTTTTTTTTCATTTGTTAATAAAAATTGCTTTTTTGCTCTTTTTTTTTTTTTTTAATAAAAATATTTTATTTTCAGGTTATAAAAATGCGTGTCGATAATCATTCGCTCTGGAATAATTATTTAAAAATGTTATTGTTGAATTAATTGTTATGTTTCTTTTTCATAATGAATATTGTTTAAAAGAAAACGCCTGATAATTATGCACCAACCCAGTAGGAAGTTTTAAGCAAAAAGGAAGATTGTGTTGTATTTACGATCCGAATAGAACAGTTGAAATTTCTAGCACAATTAATGAGGAAAGTAGGCTTGGATAATTTGACACTCACAGGACATACTGAAGGCAAGAGGGACCGAGGGAAAAAGACCATAACCAAACCTAACGAGCAAATTATTGGCAGAACAGGGGATGGGAGAGAGAGAGAGAGAGAGAGAGAGAGAGAGAGAGAGCAAAAAAATAAAAATAAAAATTAAGCGTTACAAAGGATAGGAAGTTGTGGAAAGCCATGATCACCCAGGTGTTGAAGGAAAAGTATGGCTATATCTCGAAGATCTGAATATAATTTTGTTTTAAAAAAAGAGGAAAGGTGTGGGTTGGTAGCAGAACAGGGAATACTGATGTAACAATCAATTCTTAGAGTTACAAAGTAGAGAGCCATGATCGGCCTAGTTCTGAAGGAAGATGGTATGATCGGCCTAGTTCTGAAGGGAGATGGCACGTAAAAGAAGACTTTATATATCTTTTTGCCTGAATTTCCCAGACGAGGGGGTTGTTATTATTATACATTGATTTTTTTACACCAGTTTCTACATAGCTGTTGTCTTTATGGCGCTGGGACTTTCTCGAGTGCCACTTTTTTTTTCGAGTCATGAAGTCAGTCTTTGAAGAAATTCATCAGAGAGGTAGAACATCACTGTCAAGCAAAACAGGCGCCTGTAATTCCCTCAAAAGAACACCGGTGTCGCAGCCCAGGGTTTTGTTTCGCCTAGTGCTGACTAACCTTTCGGTGTGATCGGGTCTAGCCTCATCCATAACTCGACGAATATACCGTGGGGTTCGGTATATTTGCAATTACGCGCAAATACCCTTGAGTAAAGTATGAATGAACATATTTCCCCACAGCTATAGGTTAATTAGTAAGACTTGTATAACTACATCATTATTATCCCGCCTCCCCACTCCAAAAAAAATCTTGCCATCTAAAATTATTTTCTGGCTTTAAATAAGCTGAAAAGGGTTGATAAACCGTAAAAACACAATCAATCAAATACAAATTAGTTACACAGCCATGTCATTGAGATTTATTTATATTCTCTCGAATATAAATGTATAGAAACTATAGTGACAACAAAGTGAGGGATCAGTTTATATATTGATTTTAATACAAAATCGACCCCCCCACTTTATGTCCACATTATAATTTCATGTTTTAATCAAATTCTGATTACGTATGAATCCACCTCTTTCCTCCCCGGTTATTGGTTAATTGGTAAAACTTGTATTGCTAAATCATTATTATCTCAAAAAAAAAAAAAAAAAAAAAAATTCTTACAATTTAAAATTGTTTTCTGGCTTTAAATAACCTGAAAATGTTGATAAATCGTTGAAAACGAATCATCACTCAATCACTCAAATACTGATTAGCTACACAGCCATGTCATTTAAATTTATTTATATTCTCTGGAATATAAATGTACAGAAACTACAGTGACCACAAAGTGAGGGATCAGTTTGTATATTGAGTTTAATATAGAATCGATCCCCCACTTTATGTCTATTTCTCCCCGGCTATTGGTTAATTGGTAAGACTTGTATTACTAAATCATTTATGTCTAAAAAAATAAAATAAAAAATAAATAAATAAATAAAAAAAATTCTTACAATCTAAAATTATTTTCTGGCTTTAAATAACCTACAAACGGTTGATAAAGCTTCGAAAACGAGTTAATCAAACAAAGAATGTGCTGGGGCCGAAGAAAACAAAGACAGAGAAACGTGCCGGAAAGAATCAGTGAGTTATAATAACAACATTTCGTCTAAGAAATTCAGACAGGAAGAAGGCCCTAGAGTACAGCGGTCAGGTAAAAGAAGGAAAACTGAATATACCAAAGAAAAACTGGTAATATATAAAAGTTATAAATAATCGACGAAGCAAAAGATGGTCACAGCCTAAAAAGCCGGAAAAATATCCAAATGAAACGACATTAATAGAAGACTTGTCAAAAAGTCCGCATTTCGAGAAACTGGAGTCGATCACTACTATGTAAAAATTAACGGGAAAATCTATCTATTTGCGCGTGTGTTTTGGAATATACTGTGACATTACTTTTCGCGCCAAAGTTATTGGTGGCAAAAAATTCACGCGCCATCAGGTTATAAGCTTTCATTCTATTTTAAAAAATTTTTTTTCAAACGAACTGACTTAACAACTTTTCATTCATTCATTTTATTCAGTTAGCGCATTTTGCGCCGCCTCTGTGCTCACCACTCCCCTCCATCTCACAATTGTGGTTTGTGGTAACATTTAAGACTTAATAGGGCAATAACTTTTGCATTGGGGATGTTGAGGTTACTACGTCCCGCCTCTCAGAAGTTCAAGAGGCAAGACCTTCAAGGCAGCAAGTCATTTGAATTCTGAGTTTTCCTTCTCCTAGACCGGTGATGGTATATATATGTGTATATGTATTCAGTTACTTATTCAGTGCATTTTGCGCCGCCGCTGTGGTCACCACTCCTCTCCATCTCACAATTGTGGTTTGTGGTAACATTTAAGACTTAATAACTTTTGAACTGGGGATATTGAAGTTACACCGTCCCGCCTCTCAGAAGTTAAAGGGGCAAGGCCTACAAAGCAGCAGGTGGTTTGAATTCTTAGTTTTTCTTCTCCTAGACTGGCGATGGTATATGGAATCCGTGCGCTGCCAAAACTACGTAACTTCTTTCTCGGCCATACCGACTTGATCCAAAAGAATACAATGCATTACATTTGGGGAGGGCTTTGTTGCCGGGAAGTTTGTCAATGGTGGCAGCTAACTGTACTCGGGGCCTCTTTCCATGTTTTGGATATGATCGCATGACAGCAGAGGTTTAAAATCAGAGTTTTCCTTCCCTTTGGTCAGTGGCTTCCAATTTTTTTTTCCTCTGGGCTACCTTTTCGGAATTAAAATTTGCTCGTGCCTCCCCAAACTTTATTTGATAAAAAGTACATTTAAAAAAACAAAACAAAAAAAAAAACAGAGAGAGGGTTAAAAGGGTAGATAACCACGGATTCGAAGTTAGAACATTATCGTTGATAACTCTCTCCTCAAATTTGAGGACCCTAGTTACTATATTCTTAATACTTGATATAATGCACAAATATCACAATGATAAAAATCGGTCAATAATTATTTATAACTATTTATACTGGGACGTATTTCCCCCATTATGGATATTATTGTATGAATGATATAATAACACTTTACTTCACTAACGGAACGGAATAGCTGGAAGAAAAGGAACAACAAACGTTCATTGTTCGAAAACACTTTTAACACGGGATCCAAATAGACACTGCCCGGCCCAGGGATGGAACTCGCAATTACTATGTTACCAAATTCACAAACCAACATTTTAATCCGATAGGCTATTGTTACGTTGGACAATTTTTTGTAGTAAATTTGGAGCCTTAAACGGGCGACCAATAACTGAGCAGTATTAAAGATAAGAACTAGACGAGATATCCCTACACATGGATAGTGAAACGAGAACAGTCTACCCTCTTAGATTAAATAAAGGGTTCGATTCTGAATTCCCTGTAGTTTACCCGGATCGATGTAGGCTGGAGGGCACAACGGCCGAAAAGTTGTAATAACAAAAACACAGTTACGGTCAATAGTCACAATTCAGACGTAATTCCTTGTTTCAGAAATTTATGGGCATTGCATCGAGAACAGTCTACGCCAGAAAATTAAATAAAGGGTTCAGTTCTGAATTCCCTGTAGGTTACACAGATCGATATACACCTGATGAAGGCCGGAGGGAAAAACAACCGAAATGCTGTGATAACAACAACAAAGATGAGGACAATAGTCCGAATATAAATAGTGTAAATAACTACGAATTGTTACTATTATATATTGATTCATCTGGCCTCGTTGATTCGTTTTTGTCGCCTTGATCTCACTATCTCAGCCTATTTACTTTAATTTCGGAGATGAAGTGTTGTTACTAACATATATCGATCGATTTGGCCTATTTCCCTCGTCTTGGTTGATTTCATTACAATATTTCAACCTAGGTGCCGATCATCTTTCTGCCTGAATTTCGGAGATGAAGAGCTGTTACTATTGTATATCAGCTCATCTAGCACGGATATGCTGTCTACACCGACCACTGCATCTATATAATATATCTGTATTCTATGCACACTTTTTTTTATGAGGTAAATATATTTTGAACGAAGCCAAGCCTGACATCTGATCGGTAACAACTGAACTCACAAGAAATAGCAAAGTATATAAACAATATACCTGCTTTCTGGATAATAAAATGGATCTAGAAAGCCAGTGCTAAAAACGAAATAACCTCCTTCTGGATGATAAAAATGGGTCAGAATGTCAGTGCTAAAAACGATATACCCGCTTTCTGGATGGTAAAAAGAGCACAGAAAGTCAGTGCTAAAAACAATATACCCTCTTGCTGGATGATAAAAAGGGCTCAGAATGTCACTGATAAAAACAATATACCCGCTTTCTGGATGATTAAAAAGGGCTCAGAAAGTCACTGATAAAAACGATATACCCGCTTTCTGGATGATTAAAAAGGGCTCAGAAAGTCACTGATAAAAACGATATACCCGCTTTCTGGATGATAAAAAGGACCCAGAAAGCCAGTGCTAAAAACGATATAACCTCCTTCTGGATGATAAAAATGGGTCAGAATGTCAGTGCTAAAAACGATATACCCGCTTTCTGGATGGTAAAAAGGGCACAGAAAGTCACTGATAAAAACGATATACCCGGTTTCTGGATGATTAAAAAGGGCTCAGAAAGTCACTGATAAAAACGATATACCCACTTTCTGGATGATAAAAAGGACCCAGAAAGCCAGTGCTAAAAACGATATACCTGCTTTCTAGATGATAAAAAAGGCTCAGTATGTCAATCCTAAAAACGATATACCCGCTTTCTGGATGATAAAATAGTTTCAGAAAGTCAATGATAAAATATATATCCATTTTCTGGGTAATAAAACGGGTTCAGAAAGTGGGTTTTATAAATGGTTCTGTTCAGAATCCAGATAATTTGTATTTACTCAACAGAGGTCAGGTTGTGAGACAAGGTCAGTTTAATGTGGGGGACCCGAGCGCCTACACCCGGGCTAGGAACAAAAATTGCCGGAGTCCCCGCAACCATCGGTTGCGCTGGTCTCGGTGCAAGCACCGATTCCTCTCTCAAGTGCAATGAGAGGGCGCGGCCTCGGGCAGCTTTTCCCCAGGTCTGGGCACCTCTCAGTATAATTTTCAACAGTTGCGAATCTATCCTTTGACGGAGCCGCCTCTGAGCGCACTCTGCCCAAAGACAGAAACGCAACTTCAGAATCTCGATGATACCAGTTTAAATAACGCCCCGATGGGAGAGCGGTCGAAACATTTTGATAAAAAATTAAACTAAAACTTAAGCTGGGACTGAAAATTCTTTTAAATTTTTCAATTATTTATTATATTGTATGTGGTTGATTGGGACTAATTTCCCGATCTTATTTTTTATCTCCTTAAGGGTCCATAGATTATATTTTATGTCTCCAGGAAATAAAATATAATCTATGAACCCTTAAAGTTGTCTGATTTTTTAATTTAATATTCGCTCTCTTTTTGCATTGAGCTCTCTGGATTACACCCACCTTGGGATTATCCATACGGATTACCAAACATTTCATTATCTATCTATCTATCTATCTATCTATCTATCTATCTATCTATCTATCTATCTATCTATCTATTAGGTTGGTGCGAAAATAATGTCGGTTTTTGACGTATTTTTTAACGTCGAAAACCGACATTACTTTTGCACCAACCTAATATATATCTAGGAGTATTCCCGAGCGAACTCCAAGGCCAAAGTGAACTGATCTTTAGATATGGAGGGATAATAGTCAATAAAATCGAACTGTATGAAAGTGCAGTTGTCCTTATTTTGGATGCTAGTAAACCAGTTGATAACATCAGCTGTGTTAATCCAATATATATATATATATATATATATATATATATATATATAGTTTATGCAAAACTAGGTAATCCGTATGGGTAGACCCAAGGAGGATGATATCCAGAGAGATATGACAATTGTGTAAAGCAACTTAGTTGGAAAAACTTAATATAATTTATTTTATTTATATAATAATTTTTTTATTGACTTTCCGGCTATTCTTGGGTGCAGTTGTGTTCTGGGATATTTTCGAATGATTTTTTTTTTTTTTTTTTGATGAAGCATGTACATCGTTTCTCGTTCACGTCACGTCTGGCGATTGCATTTACGTTTTCTTGGGATTGTCGTCTTGTGACATTTGCGCAGTACCTCCTCCAACAAAGTTTAAACAAGAACTATCAGCTGCCATTCTGGCAGACAATAGTCGGTGCTAAAATATTCGTCAAACATTCCACGTGGAGAATCTAGTTGGGTATTATCCGTTTTGTCATCTCAGAATTATTATTTTTTCTTTAAAAAAAAAAAAAAATGGTTGGTATTTATTGGCATAAGAAAAATGATAAATATTTCTCATTCTGTAAAACGTCATTGTCAACAGAGGAACGTGAACTAAAATGACAAACAAGACCATCGCGTTTTTAGAACGAGCTATAACTTTGCCACACAACTTTTTAATAACTAAAATGTGTGTGTACTTGTTGCCCGCGTGACATCTGCACATTCAAGACAAACACCACACAAATAATTGTTTTTTTTTAAATAAATCTATAAATAATGATGCAAATAGTCAATTTGTCCGTATCCAACGCTGAGACGCAGAAGTTCTAAAAACACATGCGGTATTAAGCAAGAATTTATATTGGAGTGTACATGCCTGTGGTGGTGTGTATGTATTTATGTAGACATATAATGTAGGTATGTAAATATGATAAAAAAAACAAACACTTTCTAGTTTCGGTGGATTTTTTTATTTGTTTGTCTGTTTGAGTTTAATGGCATATCAACCACTGTGGGTTATTTAATGCCAAATCCAGTTTATATGAATTTTAAATGCCTATTTTGTATGGAATAAAAAACGTATAGCTGGCAACATTATTGTTTCAAAAACTTAGAGCTGGCAACATTATCTTTCTGAAAACATTATCTGAGACCTTGATGTTGGATGCAGTTTATCGCCGTACCCAGGACGCGGATGTAGTTTACCGTCATACCCAGGACGTGAGTAAGACTTGGAAAACTAGGAGTTCACTATTTGCCCATAGCTGGGACCCTAACAGGTGCTACCACCCCGGGTCAAGGTGGACCTGGGAACACCAGCAATTAAGAGGTGGTTCCACGCTCCTCAAAACCTCCAGATCAGAAGCCTTGCTGTTGGATGCAGTTTAACGTCATACCCAGGACGGAGTTTCGGTGGACTGATTTAAAATCCAACCACAGTAAACGCCACTGACATAGCTAAAGAAAAAAAAAGAAACAGGCGGACAGACACTCTATCAAATCTGGACATTAGCGGTGATAAAGTATCTTATTTAATTTGATTTATGATTACTGCTTAGTCTCAGAGAACCCAAGGCGCCCTCCTCTACATACAATTTTGTTTTTCTTTAATTCTAACCTGAGGAAGCCAAAGAGAGCTGAGCGTCTGGTGAAACGTGCAGTTTAATAAATCTTCCGCCTTAACTTATCATTTTGTTACGAATACTATTACACACACACACGCATACATATTTGCACGATTGTCATATAATCATATCTATTTCGAATCAGAAAGAGCGAGCTGAAATTTCTTGGGTGCATTATGAGGAAATAGGTCTTGGAGAATAATGGAAAATGTAGCATATAATAAAAAAAAAAAATATGTAGCTTTAGAGCTGCACATCTTGATCTATTTTGTACACATCTGGAAGCTCATTAGTTTCGAAGATGCCACCTTTTATAATACTGCAAGGAAACCAACATGAGAAAACTATTGAAAATACTGAAACTGTCAACATCATATCTTGCCATAAAAGGATTGTCATCTTCCGTCTTTCTTTTATTGTCCTTTCTCCTCACTAATGTTTTTTTCGTTTTCTTTAACACATATCTTACCAAATGCCATTACAATTGGTAACCCAATCTGCGGCCTGACGATTGCGTCCAGCATGAAACAGAATGGTCACTTTTATATTTATATTTACATACGCACTATCTTTTCCGTTTTTGCAAGGTTTTCCAACTTAATGTGTGTCAGACAAAAAACAAAAAACAAAAAAACAAAAACAAAAACTAAAACAAAAACGTGATAAAAGAAGCGAGAAGTGTGAGAGGAGAAATTGTTAGCATAGAACTTCCGGTTGCATCTAATCAATTCAACATTAAATTAATGAGACCTTGTTGCCAATCTCGTGCTACGCTTAAATTAATAAAGTAATTAAATTAAAAAAAAAAACAAAAAAAAAACAGACAACCTTAAGGGTCCATATATTTTATGGCCCCAGGAAATAAAATATAATCTATGAACCCTTAAAGTTGTCTGTATTTTTTAATTTAACTAATATTCGCTCTCTTTTTGCATTGAACTCTCTGGATTATATCCTCCTTGGGATTATCCATACGGATTACCAAACATTTCATTACCTCCCCCCCCTCTCTCTCTCTCTCTCTCTCTCTCTATATATATATATATATATATATATATATATATGACAATTGTGTAAAGCAACTTACTCCGAAGTTGTAAAAACTAATATAATTTATTTTATTTATATAATAATTTTTATTATAGATCCTACAAGTGTATATTGGAGTGTATCAAAAGTATTTTCGTTTTTTTTTCTTAATCAACAATAAAATTTGAAGTTGGTGTGTGTGTGTGTGTGTGTGTTTTATTCTAGTTCTTGTGAAATGTTGGTGGTCGCAAAATCTCTTCTATGTTGCGTCCCAACTTAAAATGCGCTACTGATTCCCATCTATCTCTGCGGGTTATTTTAAGTCACCACCCTCAACCACTTGAATCATTAAAATTAGTCTTTTATTTTCTACCATTTTAAGAAATTTGCAAACAGCTTCAGCAGCTTTGTGTCTTAGTTTAAAATGTTGCCTCACAATTGCTACAATTCTACTTGTATCCGTCAATATAACATCTTACACAAAATGTACGGATTGATAATGATAATAATAACAGCAGCAGTATCAACATTTACAGCACGGAAACTGGCATGACCCAGACCCGGCTACAGAGATAGGGCCTGTAATAATTCTATGGGACTTTACAATACACATAGACAGAGCAATCAAATCTAATCGCCTAGACATCAAAGACCACAAAGACAGAATGTGTTTTCTTATTGACATGGTAGTTCCTGTAATGAAGCTTTGAAGATCGCCAAAAACTATCAGAATACAAGGATCTTGATTCGGAAATCTCAAAAATCGGCCACATGTGGACATCATTAATTACAGTTGTAGTTGGAGCCCACAAATTGATTGGAAAAGGGTCCGATAGACTCCATGAAGGTTTTTCTGATAGGCCATGCCTTAAAGAAATAAAAAAGATTGTATTTACAAGTACAGCTCATACATTACGAAGCGCTTTATCTATACAAAATGTATGTGATCTTTTTTTTTTTTTTTTTTTTTTTTTTTACAAAAATGCTCACTGGAAAATATCGTAAAGCCATTGTAAATGATTGTAACTTGGAACTTTTACTTATAAACGATTTCACTCTAAGAATGCATTAGACATAATTTTACTATAGGAATGCATTGGAAAAGATTTTGCTATAGGAATGCATTAGAAAAGATTTTGCTATAGGAATGCATTGAAAATGATTTTATTATAGGAATGTATTGGGAATGATTTTACTATATAAATACATCAGAAATAACTTTACTGTAGGAATGCATTGGAAATGATTTACTTGGATATGCTTTGATAATGATTTTAATATCGGAATGTATTGAGGATGCGATTATTACAGAAATACACTGAAAATCATTTTACTATAAGCCTAGCAATGATTTGACTCCGTATCATGCCTTGTCTGAGCTTTAAAAGACTGAATTGGTGGAACTAAAGAATGGAGCTCATCTAAACATTTGCAATGAAAATAGCAACAAAATACCAATGGATCCACATCCATGGGGAACGCTGTTGAGGGATAGAAAATACGTCTTCCCCCCACAAGACTACATAAACGATTCAGAACTTTACAAAGCCTGGAAAGTGAGGATTGTGCAGCTCCAGTTCAGAGTATTGCTGTTATTGTTTGGTCTAGTCTGACTATTGTAAAGATAGAGCGTGCCAGAAGGAATCAGAAAAGTTCGCCCATTGTCACTTCCTCCTCTTTTTCAATCGCTCCTTCTCCTCCACCACTCTTATTTTCCCCTTCCTTCTCTCCCTCGATTTTTCGCTTCTCCTCCCGTCTCTCCGTTTTCCTCTCCTCTCTCTCTCTCTCTCGCTTTTTTGCTCCTCGCCCTCCTCCTCCCGTCTCTCCGTTTCCCTCTCCCTGGCTTTTTCGTTTCTCCTCTTCCTCCCGTCTCTCCGTTCCCCTCTCCTTCTCTCCCTCGCTTTTTCGCTCCTCGTCCTCCTCCTCTCGTCTCTCCGTTTCCCTCTCCCTCGCTTTTTCGCCCTCCTTCTCCCGTCTTTCCGTTTCCATCTCCTTCTCTCCCTCGCTTTTTCACTCCTCCTCCTCCTCGACCACTTTTTTATCCTCTTCTTTCCCGCTTTTTCTCACCTCCTCCTCTCCTACGTTTTCCCCTTCGTTTATCCGCCACATTTCCTCTCTTACTTCTCCTCTCCCACGTTTTTTCCTCTCCTCTCCACCCGCTTTTGTTTTCTTTTTCTTTCTCTCCCTCACCACTTTTCTACTTTGCTTTTCCCTACACCCTTAAGCTCCCACACTCTTCCCAATTCCTTCCCTTATGAAGGTTTTTTTTTCTTGGGCTGAAAGCCGAACCGATTCCAATCTAGAAGAGCTGTGGTCGGGCAGATACTACACTCTGATCTTAAATCGAAAATCATAGCGGCTATACATACAAACAAGCTGATGATTGTATAGTAAATTGAAATAAATGTTGTTTTTATTTTCGTCTGCTATTTACTCCATTACGAATTCTGTCCAAATCAATTAGCCGATCTAAATTGTACAAAACAAGCAAAATAATAGGAGGCTTATTTAACTAGTGCAACACTGGGGGAGGGGAAAGGCAATCGTGTTATCTGCGACCTCGAGAGTCAAAAGCCTGCATTACCCGAATTAAATCAATTTCGGATCAAGAGGACAAGAGCAATAACCGATAAAAACAATGATCATTTCTTTTTGACACTCATCGTAATTTTCCCTCTTCTTCTTATCGGCGATCACGGCTCTCCACAATTTCCTATCCTTTTTAGATCTTAGTAAACTGTCTTTCCTAATCCCTGCTCTGTCAACCATTTGTACAAGTACGTACTTTTCCTTTTATGTGGCGTGCCCCTTTAGGACGTGGTCGATCATGGCTCTCCACAATTTCCTGTCCTTTTTTTTTCTTATTAAACTTTCTCTTTTTCTTGTCTCTCCTAATCACTGTTCAGCCAACCACTTGCACAAGCTTGTACTAGTTTTATGTGTAATGTCCCTTCAGGACGTGGGCGATCATAGCTCTCCACAATTTCCTGTCCTTAGTAAAGTTTGTCATTTTGCTATCTTTCCTAATCCCTATTCTGCCAGTCATTTACATAAGCTCGTAGTTCTTTTATATGTTGTGTCCCTTCAGGACGTGGGCGATCATGGCTCTCCACAATTTCCTGTACTTTGTAGCTTTTAGTAAAGTTTGTCTTTTTGCTATCTTTCCTAATGCCTGTCCTGCCAACCATTTACATAAGCTCGTATTTCTTTTATGTGACGTGCCTCTTCAGGACGTGGGCGGTCATGGCTCTCCGCAATTTCCTGTCCTTAGTAAAGTTTGTCATTTTGCTATCTTTCCTAATCCCTATTCTGCCAGTCATTTACATAAGCTCGTAATTCTTTTATATGTTGTGTCCCTTCAGGACGTGGGCGATCATGGCTCTCCACAATTTCCTGTACTTTGTAGCTTTTAGTAAAGTTTGTCTTTTTGCTATCTTTCCTAATGCCTGTCCTGCCAACCATTTACATAAGCTCGTATTTCTTTTATGTGACGTGCCTCTTCAGGACGTGGGCGGTCATGGCTCTCCGCAATTTCCTGTTCTTTGTGGCTCTTCGTAACGTTTGTCTTTTTATCTAATCCCTGTTCAGCCAACCATTTTCACGCAAGCTCGCTAGGTCGAGTGTTCGCTGTTTTCCTCTGTCATTCTTATAAATAAATATATCGATGTTATGCAACTAAATGACAAAGTGTAAAATTATGTGCAACGTATTTTACCCTTTAGATGAAGTCCTTGTAGAAGTCGAAATAAGTTACACATAGATAATGAGAGAAAGAAGATCTAAAGTAGATAGATAAATAGATAAAAGAAGATAGATAGATAGATAGATAGATAGAGAACATAAAGATAGATAGATAAAGAAAGACCTAAAATAGATAAATAGATAAAATAAGATAGATAGATAGATAGATAGATAGATATAATATTGAGATAGATAGATAGATAGATAGATAGATAGATAGATATAATATTGAGATAGATAGATAGATAGATAGATAGATATAATACTGAGATAGATAGATAGATAGATAGATATAATACTGAGATAGATAGATAGATAGATAGATATAATACTGAGATAGATAGATATAATACTGAGATAGATAGATAGATAGATAGATATAATACTGAGATAGATAGATAGATAGATAGATAGATATAATATTGAGATAGATAGATAGATAGATATAATACTGAGATAGATAGATAGATAGATAGATATAATACTGAGATAGATAGATAGATAGATATAATATTGAGATAGATAGATAGATATAATACTGAGATAGATAGATAGATAGATATAATACTGAGATAGATAGATAGATAGATAGATATAATATTGAGATAGATAGATAGATAGATATAATACTGAGATAGATAGATAGATAGATATAATACTGAGATAGATAGATATAATACTGAGATAGATAGATAGATAGATAGATATAATATTGAGATAGATAGAAAGATAGATAGATAGATAGATAGATAGATAGATAGATAGATAGATAGATAGATAAAAAAGATCGATAAAGAAAAACCTAAAATAGATAAAGAAAAGTCTAAAATAGACAGATAAATAGATAGAGATAAACCTAAAATAGATAGATAGATGCGTGTTCATGGGATGTCAAATATTATCCGAAACAAATTCGTGATAATGGCACAAATTAGAAAATCTTTTTTGAATGACAACGCATTTCGTGAACGTGAATATCTAGACAATGAAAATGTAGACCGCCATTTACTATAAATAGAGATATCATGCCACTGACTATTACAATTACGTATCTGACTATTGTGTTAACCCGGACGTTAAAGTCGAGTTTTATGTTTTTTCAAGATGAGTACGTTTCTAAGGAGCTCTACGAAGACGTGTATTAATTGAAAAGTAATCAATAATCTTTCTGTTGACTCTTTACTTCTTTTTGTTAATAAATTTTAATTGCGTTTGTTAATTAAATATTTATCATTATACATTGAAGTCTTTCTATTATTACTTGTATTATGTACGTGTGAAGGATTACAAAAATAAATCCGTTAATTATTTAGAAATAGATAGATAGATAGATAGATAGATAGAGAGAGAGAGAGAGAGAGAAAATGGGTAAGAGTATGTAGACAAGATAAAGATGTTTACATGCAGACAGGCTAACTGAATATCGAGAGACAATATGCAAATGTTCAATGCATTTTATAGTAAATCCATTAGCAATACATTTACCTAAATTTATATAAAATGTATATCAGTCGGGTTTCGATCCCGGCTTGAGGCAAATCGATATATATATATATATATATATTAGTAAATTTAGGCACTTTTAAATTCCTTTGTATGTAATTTATATGATCTGTTAGAATAAATCCATTGAGCTCTTTTTGTGGATTAGTTTTAATATTTTACATTATTAGGATTCTCTTGGATTATATATCAACGGATTATCTATCTATCTATCTATCTATCTATCTATCTAGTCATGTTCTGTCAGTAACGCTTGTAATAATTCCTGACCACTTCCTGACAATCCCTTTCTTTCTGATTTTTATTTTACATAAAACGAGAGCAGTGATGGAGTAGCATTAAAGTCAACTTGAGCAACTTAGGATGTGTATGATCATGGCTCTCCACAACTTCCTTTTTTATTATCTTAAGTCATTTTTTTACTCTATGTCCCTTTTCTGTCATCCATTCACACACGTTAAGTAGTTTATTCACTATTTCCCCTGCTTGTCTAGTTCCCTTTTTTTTACAGTGAGATTCATACTGTACAAGTTCCAACAGCCCCTCGAGGCAGAGAGTTACAGAGTAAGGTTCATAGTTTATGCAGATATGTGGGAAAGATAACGGTTAACCCTAGACTTGAACAGGTTAAAATTGTAATGATCGGGAAAACATTCTCTTGGGAGTTGGTTCCACAGGGCGGTGGTTCGTAAGAAGAAGTTGCTCGAGTGGAACTTACATCTCACCAATGGAATACGGTGGGAAGGAGGGTGGTGTCGCTACAATGCGTGTAGCGTGGTGGGTCCTAGCTGTGAAGGTTAGAAGTGGCGGAACTAACGAATGTAGTTCGTTTGAGCACTTTCCATGGACTTAGCGTTAGAGCAGTGAGGATTTTGCGACTTTTCGTCTCTGGGGAAAGGGGTTGTAGGGTAGAAAATAATTTGTCACCCAAAAGAACGCGGAGACGTTTTTGGACTCTATCGTGACTGGAAAGTGAGGACTGGGCAGCACCTGCCCAAATATGACAGCAATACTCCATTTTAGGCCTGATCAGGCTTTTGTAAAGGTAGAGGATAGTATGAGGAGTCAGGTACTTACTGGAGCGGTGAAAGCTATGAATGCATTTATTCTCCCCCACTTATGAGTTAAATAGCTGAGCAGACTGTGTCTTATAGATTTGGTTGGCAACCAGTCTACCGCAGAAAGAATTGGCAACCTACGGCAGGAAAATCTTGTACCTAATCAGTCACGAATCGAAAGATACATGATCACCCAAGGGTGTATCACGTATGGCACTTAACTGACTGACTGATAGGGAACCAACCATTTTTCCAGCATCTTTAGCAATGGATCGTACGTCCGAATTCCACTTGAGGTCTGGGTTGACTTTGAAGCCCAATAGTCGCTCAAAACACGGGGCATCCCTGAAGGAAAATCTATTCGTCTGTGACTGGTGGTAGTTCAGGGTCCGATCGGCGATCTTTCCCAAAATTGTATCGCAGAAAGATCACCTATTTTTCATTGTAAATCTGTATAGCTTTCCATGTTCTTATTTCTTAAGACTTTCTCCTTGCGCATGGTATTTGCAGAATTCGTTGGGAAAACCATACCCCAGTCGCCATGGCCAGTTACAGGGTCTCCATTTGAATCTATGACACGGGCCCCCACTTTACAACATTTCAATTTTCCTAATTTATGTGCCATGCTTAAGCGATCATGTATCTTATAAAGTATGGACGATTGGTAGACTTATAAATAAGATAGATTCTGGAAAGAAAATTGTCTAACATAACACAGTGGACCAACTTTTTAGCAGGAGACCTAGCAATCGATTCAATATAATCTTTCTGCTTCAAAAAGTTCTTCATTGAGCAATATATGTTCAACCCCTAACTAGCTGGTTCTGACTGCTCTCTATACAGGATTTTACTACCATTTTATAGATGTCTGTTTATTCTGCAGTTTTCTGTGTATGGGTGATTTCTGTGAACTGCTGCTGTGAGCTGTGATGTTTGCAAAAAAATGTTATAATTTGTGTGACTTCTAGTCAATAAAACTTTCCTTTGTTAAATTAGGGATAATGTTCCACAGCTATGAGTTTGAATAAATCTATGTACAAATATCTAAATATTGTCTTTGAAATTCACTTAACAAATGCTGCAAAATATTGTTATGTCCCAATAAATATTTTTATAACCATTACAGCAAGAACTTGTATATTCTCACATATATGAGAACTAACACATTCCTGCCAAATTCAAATTACGTAGAATTGTCTAACATGATACAGTGGACCAACTTTTTAGCAGGAGACCTAGCAATTGATTCAATATAATCGATATGTTTAGCTTAATTGTCAGATTTTTTTTCGATACATGACAGATTTTTTTCCCGTAGTAGGTGGCCATTTCTTTTTACGGTAGACCAGTTGCCATCCGGTCTGTTCCGCTATTTATCCATAGGCAGGGGGAGAAGAAGAGGAGTCGTACCTTTTTCATTTCACGTAAGTGAATGTAATGGATTACGACTGGAATTCGAACTCGGCTCTCCGATTCCTCAATCCGAACCGCTATCCATTACTCCACCGTGCCTCCATTTCATAAGATGGCATTAATATAAAATACATTTGTGATTTTCCAAGGCCGAGAGTATGGGGCCCCCACTGAGGATCGAACTCACTATTCAGTCGTAATTGTTCTAGCGAGAAAAGCTTGCTAACCATTAGACCGCCTCGAGGCGCCCGAATGCAAATAGGATTTTATTTTTAACCTAATTATGTGCTCATAATGGTTCATATCCAATATAGATGAGCAATTTAACTAGAAAAATCGAAAATAAATATAGTGTATCTAAATACAAATTAGAAACATGTCATAATAGATTATTCCATCTTAAATAAATCAACAATGTTTTGCGGCAATATTTAACATCAACTTGAGATTTTTCTTGTTAAAAAGTTGAATTGAATTCAACATTATGGATAAAAAATAGTAAATTTTATATAGTTTTTTTTTTTTTTTTTCAGCAAAACAAATTCATGGACTTGGACGAAAAAGAAAGAAAGAAAAGACCGCGAAATCATCAAAATCCAGGAAAATTTTTTCATCCTTTATGTTTAGCTTAATTTGAAGCGTATATAAATGTAGGTAGAAAAAAAAGCAGATGTTGATAAGATAGTAAAGATTACAAAACACTGGCCGGTTCCCCTAATCAGGCTTGCTTTCCCCCCACACCGTCCGGGATGGATTCAGGGGGTTAGTACGCACCGACCCTGTCAGTCATTTTTTCAAAGTTCCTTCTTTAACTGAAGTGACATGGCATGTAAAAGAATATTTAACGTTGTTTTAAAAATCCAGAATGAAAAAAAAAAAAAAAAAAAAATCTATGGCTCAGCGGTGGAGCATGGGACAGTGGCGCCAGAATATCTGAGGTTCTGATCTGCAGACGACAAACCTATCTGGGAGAAAGAATGAAAAAAAAAAAAAGGAACATTCCTTTCTAGATTGGGATTAGTCTGAATTCTTGAAATCCACTGAAAAGAAACGAAAACGGGTTGTTACTTTTTACCCCTTCTCCTTTATGTGCCGTGTCCCCTTAGGACGTGGGTAATCATGGCTCTCCACAATTTCCTGTCCTTTTTAGCTCTTAACAATTTTTGTCTCCTAAACCCTGTTCCATCATCTATTTACTCCAGCTCACAAAATAGACTATGCGTTGTTTTTTCTATCTCCTTGGCCTTCAAACGGTCCTGTGAGTATCCGATTTTCTAAGCCGTCTTTCCTCATTATGTGCCCCTCCTCCCATCTCAGAAACATTTTCTTGATGTATCAGTTTCCATTTTGTTTCCATTTTCTCTAAAACCTCGTTCGGTCCACGGTATCCTCAGCATCCTTCTGTAGGATCACATTTCTGTTGCTTCAAGTCCCTACCCCACTTAAATAAAAAGAAAGGAAGAAGTATTTCATGTGAGTGGGTGTGTTGAGGTCGGAGGTTACTGAGGTAGGGTAAGCAGAGGTGGGGTGCCGAACGTGTTATTTGAAACTACGATCTTTCTGTCATTACTGTGAACCCCGCATACTCTTTCGGCACCGGATTAAATTACTTTGCTATAAAAACCGGGACAGCACCGAAGAACCGGACTGACACACAGACAGACACGCCAACTGACCGATAGGACTGACGATAAGTGTGGGTGTGTTGTATTTTCTTTCTTTCTTTCACACATTCACAAGTATTTTATTTCCCTCTCGAAGTACCTTACAACCACGAGCACACATTCACACGGTTACAACTATATTATTTATGTACTAAGACTTAGTGACTAAGTGCCGACATAAACTTGAGTAGATATGTGTGTAGGTCGTGTTTATACGTACGTATCTATCAACTATCTCTATCACAATCTATCTATCTATCTATCTATCTATCTATCTATCTATCTATCTATCTATCTATCTCTGTTCATATCTCTCCCTCTCTATCTGTCTATATCTGTTCATATCTATCTATCTATCTATCTATCTATCTATCTATCTATCTATCTATCTATCTATCTATCTATATCTGTTCATATCTCTCCCTCTCTATCTGTCTATATCTGTTCATCTATCTATCTATCTATCTATCTATCTATCTATCTATCTATCTATCTCTGTTCATATCTCTCTCTCCCTCTCTATCTATCTATATCTGTTCATATCTGTCTATATCTGTTCATAACTTCATATCTATCTATCTATCTATCTATCTATCTATTTATCTATCTATCTCTCTCTCTCTATCTATGTATATCTGTTCATATCTATCTATCTATCTATCTATCTATCTATCTATCTATCTATAATCTATCTATCTATCTATCTATCTATCTATCTATCTATCTATAATCTATCTATCTATCTATCTATCTATCTATCTATCTATCTATCTATCTATCTATCTATCTATCTCTGTTCATATCTATCTAAATCCGTACCATTGTCTCAGTCTGTTCATTATCTATCTCGGACTACTTATATTTTCCTTTGTACTCTCTTACTTATTTAAATATTTATGGTCGTTATGGCGATATTTGGTTAAAGTTGCTGTTCTCAAATATTGAACGGAGCAATAGAAGAAGTTTCGTGGGTATTTCATTAGTCGGCGAATTCGCAAGAAGGAGCTTCTTATTCAACCGTTAACTTAAGAATTATGATTCACCAGAAAATTCGAATAGCAAAATTATTTTCACGGTTAATACTAGTTATTATTATTATTATTATTATATCATTATTATCATCATCATTATCATTATGATGATGATCATCATCATTATTAGCATAATTATTATTACCATTATTATTATCATCATCATCACCATCATCGTCATTATTATTATTATTATTATTCATATGTTTTCGTTTGAGGAGAACAAGGATAAGAGTGAATGGGGATTTCCCAAGCGAAGCTTAGATGCGGCACAAGGCCGAAAGTATGTGACCCCAGTGAGGATCGAACTCACTATTCAGTCGTATAGGATAGGAATAAAAGTGAATGGATCGGGTCGCGAAATATATGAAACAGGAGTTCGGTGATCGCTTTCTAGAAGTAGAGATCAAATGCTTTTTTTTTTTAATTTATAAGTACAGAGCAAACCCGTGATGTAGTTTCAGCGTTTGTTTAGTGTTTACGTCTAGGAGTGCTGTGTGTGCGTGCGTGCGTGTGTCTGTGTGTACGTGTGGGTGTGTCCGTGTGTTCGTATGAGAAAATTTGGGAGTAAATGACAGAATGAACGTGTACATATCTTTTTTTTTTTTGTGGTGAGGTAAAAAGGGTTGTTGATATGTGAGTAACGATGAGGATTTGGAGAGGATGTAAACAAAGAGAAAACTTATGCTTAACATCAGGAGGAGGCAGCGGAGATTTCTGGGTCGCGTAATGAGAAAGGAGGGCTTGGATAATCTGATACTCACAGGGCAGATAGAGGGAAAGAGCGACAAGAGAAAGCAACGCGTGACACAGTTAACGGGCTTAAGCAAGTGGACGGTAGAACAGGGTCTGAAAGAAATAATAAAAAGACAAAACTTAGTGAGAGCTACAATGGACAGGAAGAGGTGGAGAGCCATGATCGACTACGTCCTGAAGGGACACGGTACGAAAAAGAGAAGGTATCGTTTCGTGTATACACTCTGTATATGCCCAAGATCCACTCGCAAGTGGACGTTAGAACAGGGTCTGGGAGAAATAACAAAAAGACAAAACTTAGTGAGAGCTACAATGGACAGGAAGAGGTGGAGAGCCATGATCGACTACGTCCTGAAGGGACACGGCACGAAAAAGAGAAGGTATGGTTTCGTGTATACACTCTGTATATGCCCAAGATCCACTCGCAAGTGGACGATAGAACAGGGTCTGGGAGAAATAACAAAAAGACAAAACTTAGTGAGAGCTACAATGGACAGGAAGAGGTGGAGAGCCATGATCGACTACGTCCTGAAGGGACACGGCACGAAAAAGAGAAGGTATGGTTTCGTGTATACACTCTGTATATGCCCAAGATCCACTCGCAAGTGGACGATAGAACAGGGTCTGGGAGAAATAACAAAAAGACAAAACTTAGTGAGAGCTACAATGGACAGGAAGAGGTGGAGAGCCATGATCGACTACGTCCTGAAGGGACACGGTACGAAAAAGAGAAGGTATGGTTTCGTGTATACACTCTGTATATGCCCAAGATCCACTCGCAAGTGGACGGTAGAACAGGGCCTGGGAGAAATAACAAAAAGACAAAACTTAGTGAGAGCTACAATGGACAGGAAGAGGTGGAGAGCCATTATCGCCTACGTCCTGAAGGGACACGGCACGAGAAAGAGAAGGTATGGTTTCGTGTATACACTCTGTATATGCCCAAGATCCACTCGCAAGTGGACGGTAGAACAGGGCCTGGGAGAAATAATAAAAAGACAAAACTTAGTGAGAGCTACAAGGAACAGGAAGAGGTGGAGAGCCATTATCGCCTACGTCCTGAAGGGACACGGCACGAAAAAGAGAAGTTATGGTTTCGTGTATGCACTCTGTATATGCCCAAGATCCACTCGCAAGTGAACGGTAGAACAGGGTCTGGGAGAAATAACAAAAAGACAAAACTTAGTGAGAGCTACAAGGAACAGGAAGAGGTGGAGAGCCATTATCGCCTACGTCCTGAAGGGACACGGCACGAGAAAGAGATGGTATGGTTTCGTGTATACACTCTGTATATGCCCAAGATCCACTCGCAAGTGGACGGTAGAACAGGGCCTGGGAGAAATAATAAAAAGACAAAACTTAGTGAGAGCTACAAGGAACAGGAAGAGGTGGAGAGCCATTATCGCCTACGTCCTGAAGGGACACGGTACGAAAAAGAGAAGGTATGGTTTCGTGTATACACTCTGTATATGCCCAAGATCCACTCGCAAGTGGACGGTAGAACAGGGCCTGGGAGAAATAACAAAAAGACAAAACTTAGTGAGAGCTACAATGGACAGGAAGAGGTAGAGAGCCATGATCGACTACGTCCTGAAGGGACACGGTACGAAAAAGAGAAGGTATGGTTTCGTGTATACACTCTGTATATGCCCAAGATCCACTCGCAAGTGGACGGTAGAACAGGGCCTGGGAGAAATAACAAAAAGACAAAACTTAGTGAGAGCTACAATGGACAGGAAGAGGTGGAGAGCCATGATCGCCTACGTCCTGAAGGGACACGGTACGAAAAAGAGAAGGTATGGTTTCGTGTATACACTCTGTATATGCCCAGGATCCACTCGAGGGGAGTATTACAAAGTAAAAGGCACAGTTTATAGGGAAGATAACGGTTTGCCCTTAGACATGAGCAGGTTAAAATATAGTGATCGTAGAAGCATCCTCTTGGAAGTAGGTTCCGCAAAGCAGCGGTTGAAGTGGAAACAAGCTACTCCAGTAGATATCTCATCTCACTCATTATGATAGGTATTAAGGTGGTCCGTTTGGTATTTGAATTTGTGAAGAAACAAAGAAAACAGCGTTGAACTGTTACGCAGTATCAATTCTCTTGTGTGGCAGTGAGTGCTGAACAATCTCCGCACTGAAGATGGGGAAACGGGAAGCAACAGTAATGTGGTTCTACAGCAGGATGCTGAGAATTCCATGAACGAAACGTCTAAACAAGAAAGAGGTCTTAAGAAAAATGGAAACAAGAAGAATACGTATAATCATACTAAATTTACGAAAGACGGATTCGAGAATTAGACACTTAAATCACCTGGTATTGCCAAACGGTCACCCTTCTAGACACTGACCAGGCTCGACATTACTTAACTTCTATATATATATATATATATATATATATATATACGATCCGCGTAGGTCAAACCTAGGTAGGTTTGTCTGGCTCTTTAGGTTTACTTTATATATATATATATATATATATATATATATATATATATATATATATGTGTATAATTAATGAGATTTGATTAAGTGTCAAGTGCTTTTTAGAGCGGTACAAGGAGTCGACCATGTTTCCAGCAGAGCGATATATCGCGACTGGAAAGCATGCAAGGGAAAAGCGGGTTCCGTGCCGATCGCCATTTACGTTCTACACACGTTGGGCAGACTCAGCTGGGACATACGACGTGGGCAGGTTTAAATAAACAAAACTTTTTTTTTGTTTACTTTTGTCAGCAAATACTTTTTTTTCTTTCGTAAATAAATAAATAGGTCAGATGTGAACACACACACATACATATATATGCACACACATATACCACACACACACACACACACACACACACACACACATATATATATATATATATATATATATATATATATATATATACAAACACGAGCGAACTAGCACGCGCGTTTATACAAGAAGCCGAATGAATAAGGGTGTAGCTTGACAGCTCACCGAATTTTGATCAATGGAGAAACATATTGAAAAATTAAAAGAATTATTTATTGTTTAAAATAAATGCTTTTTTTTAAATCATCAGACAACAAAGACACACACACACACACACACACACACACACACAAGATAAAGAACAAATAGATTGAAAGAAAAAAGACAGAATTTTGGTATTTTCAATTTTGTGTGATTCGATTCTTATTGGTCAGTCATGTATCACGTGAATATATATATATATATATATATATATATATATATATATATATATATATATATATATATGTATGTATGTATGTATGTATGTATGTATTGTCATATGTGTGTGTGTGTCTGTAGGATGTATAATGGTTTCCAAAACAAAAGTAAAAATGATGAGACAAAATGGAAAATTTATAAATGACGCCTTTCGCCGAGAGCGTCTGCTCTCTTTTACTAACTTAGGTTAGAATGAAAGAAAAACAAAGCTCTGTGTGAGGAGAAAATTTCTTTGGATCTCTGATAATAAGTGGCGACCATAAATTAAATTAGATTACCTTTATCACCTCCAATGTTCAGTCTCAAGAGATTGATTGTCCGCCTGTTTGTTTAATACAAATAAAAGGTTTGTCATTTAACTGACCGACATAGTAAGTTCAATCCCTGGGTTAGGTAGCACAGACTTAGAATGAAAGAAAAAGGGGGTATGCAGTGACTGAGCAGTACTCAATAATAACAAGACAAGATATCCCAGGACATGGTCAGAGGGACGAGAACAATCTACATCCGTAGACAAGCACCCGATGAAGGTCGGAGGACACAACGGTCGAAACGTTATAACAAAAAATCGAGGCCAATATTCAGTGTGTTTATAATGTAAGTAACGATGACTCTTCATCCCAGAAATTCAGACAGAAGGCGATCAGCTGATAATAGCAAGAAGGATGAGGACAATAGTCCTAGCGTAGATAACGTAACTAATGATGACTTCCAGAAATTCAGACAGAAGGCGATCAGCTGATAATAGCAAGAAGGATGAGGACAATAGTCCTAGCATAGATAACGTAACTAATGATGACTTCCAGAAATTCAGACAGAAGGCGATCAGCTGATAATAGCAAGAAGGATGAGGACAATAGTCCTAGCGTAGATAACGTAACTAATGATGACTTCCAGAAATTCAGACAGAAGGCGATCAGCTGATAATAGCAAGAAGGATGAGGACAATAGTCCTAGCATAGATAACGTAACTAATGATGACTTCCAGAAATTCAGACAGAAGGCGATCAGTTGATAATAACAACAAAGATGAGGACAATAGTCCAAGTGTAGTTAATGTAATCTCCCAGAAATTCAGACAAAAAAGTATAAAATGTTTGATATTTTATAAGTACAACGCAATAGGGAACGACCTTCTTAAATATTTGTCATTGTTTCGACCGCATCGATAAACCAATAATAGATCGATATCTGATTGAAGACAATAAATAATAACAGACCTTACATTAAACTCTTTCGATCGGAAGACAAACGGCAATCGATTTCATGTGTTGGTAGACACCAATAAATTAATCGACCGATTTGCTATGGAAAAAGCCATCATCTGGCAGAAATATTGAAATTAGCCCGGCTCCATTAGCAAGTGCATCGACAGATATTTATTTGCTAAGTTTCGCTTCGCCCTGTTGCCTGGCAACAAAAGTACGCCGATCGCATCCCTCGTGCAAAAAAAAATTAATTGTCACGCAAAAAAAAAAAAAAAGAAAAAAAGAAGGCTACCTGTAAGTGTACACTGTACCTATGTCTAGCATTTTTACTCGTGCAAATCGGTCTACCTTTTTGATAAAGCAAACCAAATGGAGTCAGATCCAGATACATAGAAACACCCTCAGTCTGAGACCGTCTTGAGCGGGTTGGTTATCCAACCTGTAGGTATTTATAACTGGGTCCCAACCTGAAAGGTTATGTGCTGCTTTTACCAAAACCTCTTACCATATCGCTTTTACCAGACTAGTTGTCATAATGACTATTTTGCGTTGCGTACCCGAGCAGGGTAAACTGGAATGTTGGTATGTAATGATCTTGGAATGGAAATCTCAAAAATGAGGACATCAATAATTCCAGTTGTAGCTGGAGCCCTCGGATTGATTGGATAAGATTCCGATAGACTCAGTGAAGGGATTCCTGGTAACCCACGCCTTAAAGAAATAGAAAACATTTTTTCTCATGAGTACGGCGCACACCTTACGAAGGGCTTTAACTACGTAAAATATGAGTGATTTTTTTAACTTTTAAAATTTAAACTGCTCAATGGAAAATGTCATGATGCCATTTCTGACCTGAGGTCTCTGAACGGGACCCAGAAAGAAATGAGTATACACCAGAAATCAAAGAAAATATAATAATAATAATAATAATAATAATAATAATAATAATAATAATAATAATAATAATCCCGTAACCATCAATGGCCACGTAGTGCAGGGTTGAAAGCTGAAACTGAAGGCTTTATCCTTACTGCACAGGACCAATGCTTGTTAACTAGGAATTATCGAGCACACATACTAAAATATTGTGTCAGCCCAAAATGCAGATTCTGTGATAAATATCCAGAAACGATTTATCATCTTGTATCAGGTTGCACGATATTGGCACCCACTGAATATAAAACCCGACATGACAGAGTGGGCCAATATCTGCACTGGAAAATCTGCAACTTCTACGGGAAGGAAACTGAAAGAAACTGGTACCAACACCACCCAGACCCAGTTACGGAGATAGGACCTGTTACAATTCTATGGGATTACACAATACACACTGACAGAACAATCAAGGCCAACCGCCCAGATATTGTTATTAAAGACCACAAACAAACAAAAAAGTGCCTCCTTATTGATATGGCAGTCCCTGCTGACTGCAATGTATCTTTGAAGATATTCAAAAAGATGTCAAAATACAAGGACCTTGAAATAGAAATCTCGAAAATGTGGCGTATGGGAACATCAACAATCCCTGTTGTAGTTGGAGCCCTAGAACTGGTTGGAAAAGATTGCAGTAGACTAATTGAAGGGATTCCTGGAAGTCCATGCCTCAAGGAGATACAAAAAATTGTTCTGACAAGTACAGCCCGCACTCTACGAAGGGCTTTATCTATGTAACTTTTTTTTTTTTTTTTGTCAGTAGAAAGTGTCATGATGCCATTTCTAACCTTAGGTCCCTGGGCGGGACCCGGAAAGAAATGTGTAAACGCTAGAAATCAAAGAAAATAATAATAATAATAATAATAATAATAATAATAAGAAGAAGAAGAAGAAGAAGAAGAAGAAGAAGAAAAAGAAGAAGAAGAAGAAAACTAGGAGAAAAACTTTTAAATGTCTGATACATGTTGTGACTTATATTGATAAAAATTTCACCCATCAGTTGTTGCAGAATTCTAGTTTGAAACAAGAAACAGAAAGATTTATCTTGGCTGCTAGCAAGTGCAGCGTTTTATTTTCGTGTTATGCAGGTTGCACAATGGTTAGTGACTCGGGTCGAGAAATCGGCGAGCCAGGTTCGAATTCCGGTTGACATAGTTACATTCGCTTTCGCACAAGTACATTAATGAATCTATCATTTCGAACGCCCACCCCAGCCCGTGGGTTTAAACAGCAGGGTAAACTGGAAAAGGACAACTCTGAATCCAAAACCCTGCCACCTGAAGCTGTACAAAGATTGTTAGACATGGAGTGCAGATACGATGTTTGCAAAACAACAATATCAACAAAAACAACAACAACAAAAAACATTCCCATTGGAGAGAGATTATGAGAGAATATTGTTGAAAGTGGGTGGATGGGCGTTTCTGTATCGAGGCGGTGTAGGGCCGGTATATTTTATACGCATCCCCAATGGTACTCTTAATTTTCGTAAAGTAGTATACATATAAAACTCAAAGTTTATTCTAACCTAATTATGTACAATATTGGGAATGTAGGGGAACACTTCAGCTAGAAAATTTGAAAAATAAATACAATGTTTCTAAATACAAATTAGAGACTTGTCATTATAGATCATTCCATCTTAAATATATCAACAATGTTTTGCAGCAATTTTTAACGTCAACTTGAGATTTTCCTTGTTAAAAAGTTGAATAATTGGACACATTCAACATTACGGATAAAAAATAGTGATTTTTTTAAATCATTTTTTCGAGACTTAAGCATGATTAAAAAAAAAAAACAACAAAATTCACGGATTTGGACGAAAAAAAAAATGACTCCCGAGTGACGTCAAAATTCGCGAAAATTTTTTACGTATTAATAGTCAGTTTAATTTGTAACAAATATTGTTGTAACCTAGCGAAGGTTACTGAATAGAATAATCACACGAAGGTTGGTAATGAACGATAATACTTAGGACAAGAAAAACACATATAAGATTCGCCAGCGGCGCGTAGAAGTAGTAGTCAACTGCTAGAAGTGAGTCAAGTGAATTCCACAATAAATATCTAACTGCAGGATATCTACCAACCGCACCACGCGGCCAGATGTGGCACAATGCCGAATTTAATGTGGGATATCCGAGCCCTTCGACATAGCCTTATCTGGGGATCGTCTCTGCCCGGAGGCAGAGAGTTTGACCAGCACAGCTGAAGACATATTTCCACCTGCAGGATATCTACCAAGCGCCCCACGCGGTCAGATGTGGCACAAGACCGAATTTAATGTGGGGTATCCAAGCCCGTAGGTTCGGCCAAAAATTCCTCGTTCTATACGGGGTCTGGTAGCTGTTTCCCGAGACGAGACTGCTCTTCGACATAGCCTCGTCTGGGGATCCTCTCTGTTCGGAGGCAGAGAGTTTGACCAGCACAGTTGGAGACGTATCTCCAACTGTAGACCAACATACAGTATTTACTTCTGTATTTATGTGAATGGGAACATACCCATTATCGTCCGTAGGTATGCTACAGCATATATAAATATAGAAGGACAAAAAAGCAAATGTTGATAAGATAGTGAGGGTGACACAGCACTGCCCGGGACCTCCAATCAGGTACTACGCACCGGCCCTGATTACGTATGATCTTTTACTAACCTAAGCAAAATTTTGTAACGTATTCGGTGTTCACTGTGTGTTTGGCTTGTTCACCTCCTGATCACGCCAGATTAAGCGCCATCACCCAGAAACTCCACTCAGCATAGTTGCAGTATATATTAACTCCTGTAACTGTCCGGGGAGACAGGCAATCCATCGCACCATTTCGGGGGTAGTACCCATCGACCCTGCTAGTGACCATCTGTTATTACCTTTTGTTCTATATCATGGTTTCCCAAACTGGGCGATATTGCGCACCAGTGGGCGATTTCATTTGTTGGTTGGGCGATGAGCAACTGAATAGAAAATGGTGGCTGATTGGAAATTTTGGTGGGCGATATAGGATTTTAAGTATTAAAAATGTATTTCAATATATGCAACTCGAAAAAAATATTCAAAGAAGTTTTGCAAAAACCTGTATAATAATAATAATAATAATAATAATAATAATAATAAGACAGGAGGCGGAATGGGAATAAATGGGTCACATTCCTAGATAAGTTATAAATACCCCTGCAAAAAAAGTATTTTTTTTTATCACACTGGCCATCTCGAATAAGAAGAAAAAGTGCCCTTCAAAACATAATTTTACACATCACTATATGCTTTTGGAGGAGGCGCGGTAGAGTAATGGATTGAGGAATCGGAGGGCCGAGTTCGAATTCCAGTCGAATCCATTACATTCACTTATATGCTAATACCCTTGGCAAAGGTACGAATCCTCTTCTTCTCCCTCCAGCTATGGGTAAATAGCAGGACAGACCGGGTTCTATAGCCTTGGATGGCAACTGGTCAACCGCAGAAAGAAATGGCAACCTAATGAGGAAAAAAATCTGACTCGTCAGTCATGTATCGAAAGATACATGATTGCCTAAGGGTGTATCACGCATGGCACATAACTGACTGACCCTTGGGAAAGTTATGAATCCTCTTCTTCTCCCACTACCTATGGGTAAATAGCAGGACAGACCGGGTTCTATAGCCTTGGATTGCAACTGGTCTACAGCAGAAAGAAATGGCAACCTACTGAGGAAAAAAAATTTAACTCGTCAGTCATGTATCGAAAGATACATGATCGCCTAAGCGTGTATCAGGTATAGCACATAACTGACTGACATGCTTTTGAATATTTACTATACCGGTGGACGGTGGAAGATTTTTTCATGCGATGACGTAAAAAAAGGTTGGGAACCCCTGATCTATATATTAGTGTAGCCATGTAACAGAAGATATGACATCATTATAACTATTCGGCCATCACCATTCTCCAGAAAAATGATACAATCAAAAAATCACCACCTGATATCAGACATACAGATACTGCTGATATTTATTTTAAAAGAAGAACGCGTAACTGCCGTACATACACAAACATTCAGATAAGAAACAGGCGAGGCGAGGCCGATAACGCACGCATATTCGACAAAATTAGGGGACGAACAGAAAACTTTAGAAAACGCGGTCACCCACGCACATGCTTTGCCTATATGGATTTCTTTCTCTATATTTAAACAGATTTTTTTTTAACCCAGTGACAACGGCCTTTTCTGATAACGACTCTCTTACATTCCTTTCTGAACACTAACGGCTAAACACACTGTGCACTGCGTTCGATCCAGCATTAGCTCCCCCATTATTATTATTATTATTTGTGGCTTTAATGGCTTAAGTTTAGTAAATAAATACCTATCATCGGCATTTTGACCGGGATCAAATCGTAGTATCTGTTCTCTCGTCATTTGAGGTGGGAAAAGGCGCTCGGGTCCCGGAGATTCCAACCTTGCTGTAGGACGTTCCTCATTAGTAAGGTCGTTCTAATATCGATGCATGCGAGAAAAGTGCTATTGACCCATATGCACACGTATGGGCATTCTATATAAAGAAGACTCCTTGTGTCACACCCTGCCTTAGTGGGGAGGTCAGGTAAATCATTTCTTGTAAAGAAGACACTGACATATATATATATATATATATATATATATATATCTATAATGATAAAATATAGTTTCAAGATATGCTTCATTTATGCGTTAAAGTGCTCAATATCAGGGATAGGGTATAAATGTAGGCATTGAAGTCAACACCCAGAGGAGTGCGTATCGTATGAAACAGACTATAGGGACGTCATTTAGCCGGGGTTGTAGGACCTGTAAGGGCCCCAGCGTTGGGCAAATAGTGACCCCCACCCAAACACTATGAAACTATAAAAATACATTTTTATACTAGAAATACCAACAATACATTATTATATATGTATAAAAAAAACGACGATACATATTTATATAGTATAATTACCAATAATGCATTTTGAAATAATAATTAACAATAATATATTTTATACTATCCATTTTATCTGTATTTGAAACCATAAAACTATATTCA
The DNA here is from genome assembly GCA_963932145.1 of Acanthosepion lycidas. NCBI lineage: Eukaryota > Metazoa > Mollusca > Cephalopoda > Sepiida > Sepiidae > Acanthosepion > Acanthosepion lycidas. The sequence goes on along the minus strand of OZ010614.1, from coordinate 35,661,444 downwards.
AAATGATTCAGGCATTAAATAACCCATAGAGATGTTGATATGCCGCGAAACCAAATCAAACTGACAAAAATCAAACATCCTTTCAGGTCAGGAAAAGCTTTATTTAGGACATCGCTCAATGAAAAAAAAAAATAAAATAAAATAAATAAATAAATAGGATTATAAGAAAAATAAAAAATAACAAAATTATTTAGTGTGAAGAAAACAAGACATGAATGTCTTTTTTCGATTATGCAAGCTAATCACCGAGCCAGTCCGCTATTTTAAAGACGCGTTATTGCGTAAGAAAAAAACAAAAAAACAAAGACAAAATAAGGAATTAAAATAAAGGAAAAATGCCTTCATTTGTCGTGAAGGAGATTTTTCTTTATTTATAAACTCTTTCTTGATTCACGAAAAAAAAAAATGAACCAAATAAAGGAAGGAAAGAAAGAAAAACAAACATTGTCAACATCTGCTTTCCCAGAAATCAATGTATGATCAAAAACCTCCCATGTTATTATATACGTACATGTGTGTGTGTATTTGTTTTGTATGTGTGTGTGTGTGTGTGTGTGTGCGTGCGCGTGCAAAATCTGTTATATTTATTGAGGAAGAGTGCTAAAATATCGGAATAGGGCGCTTATCGATATAGACATTGTGGACATAAAGAATCAACACTGCATGATGACAAGCAATTTCATGCTTCAAGAGCAGGTGTTTTGGTCTGAAGGTCTCATTGAAACGTGAAACTGACAATCATTATGCAGTGTTGATGTCCACACTATCTATCTTCTACTCATATCGATCTCATTCTGTTAATATCTATCTAATTCTGTTAATATATATATATCTGTTAATATCTATCTATCTATCTAATTCTGTCAATATCTATCTATCTATCTATCTAATTCTGTCAATATCTATCTATCTATCTATCTATCTATCTATCTATCTATCTATCTATCTATCTATCTAATTCTGTTAATATCTATCTCTGTTAATAATATCTATCTAATTCTGTCAATATCTATCTATCTATCTATCTATCTATCTATCTATCTATCTATCTATCTATCTATCTAATTCTGTTAATATCTAACTCTGTTAATATCTATCTATCTATCTCATTCTCTTAATATCTATCTGTCTATATGCGAGAAATTTTACGAAAGTTTATAGCATACCCGTGTATCTGATTATTTTGTTTTCTGATTGTTGCAGGTGGAGGGCAGTATTTCCTAATTGAACCCTTCTGATCAAGTTGGTACCCTTTTTTGGTAATTCCCTTAAAATAAATATAACTTTTCAACTCTGAAGTTATAAACTTGAAAGTAAAAAAAAAAAAAATGGAAATTAAAGAAAATAAAAATTCGTACTGTCATGGGTTTCCCCCTTCTAAAACAGAAACAAAATATTTTTACGGAAGTCTTACGGGGGATGATTAACCTTCCGTTACGAAATAAATAAATAAATTAAGTGCTAAAATTATCGAGTTTTCGTTTTCGCTTTCTTTGCATTATTTTAAAATAGACACGCGCTTGCTGTAGTGTTTTTTTGTTTTGTTTTGTTTTGTTTAGTGAGTCATTGGGGAAAGAGACGCATGTCGCTTCTTTCTTTCTTTCTTTTTTTCCTTTCTTTCTTTGTCAATTAGGCATTGGGGAAAGTCCTCTGTAGTCTCGTGCCTGCTGCGTCTCTAACTAAATATATATTTTTATGCTTGTAAAATATGCGGTAGCCTCGAGTGAAAATGAATTCTTAGAGAGTGGGAGGGGAAAAATGAAATGAAAGAAATAAAGAAACGAATAAAAAAAGAAAGGGAAAAAGAAAAAAAAAATCAAGCAGTTGGTTATATTCTCTAAAGTAAGAACAGTTGCGTGTAGAACGTTTGAGTACTTGTAAAATCTGTGATATCTCATAGTAAAAGCGAAAAGAAAAAGAAATGAAAAAAAAATAGACGAAAACATTAAAAAATGAGAAAAATCGAGCAAAGAAAGAAATAAGATTATTCTTGTGCCTGTTGCGCCAAGTACATTTGTAATACTTGCAAAATCTGTGCTGTTTGAGAGTAAAAATTGAAAATTCGAAAAGTGGGAAAAATGATCAAAATAATAAAAAATGAGAGTGAGAAGAAAGAAAGAAAGAAAAAAGCAAGCAAGAAAGAGAGAATAAAAGAAAAATATATTTTTGCTGTTGCCAGTACATTTGCATGCTTGTAAAATCTGTCATAATCGGGATTGAGAGAACTGAAACAAATATAAAAACAAGAGAAAGGAAACAAGAAAAAAGAAAGCAATCAAAAGAAAAAAAGAAGAGAGAGAGAGAGAGAGAGGCAGAAAGAGAGAGGGAGGGAGGGAGAGAGGGGGGGGAGTTGAAAGTACGTGAACGATTTCACCCCGAACGATAAAAAATAAGAACAAAATAAATGAAAAATGAAGAGAAAGAAAGAAATGATGTATGCTTCCAGTACATTTTCAATTTTCATGCTTGCAAAATCCGTGACACGCGAGCGAGATTGAGAGAACCGAAAGAAAAAAGAAAAACAAAAAAGAAAGAAAAGGAAAACAGTGAAAAAAAAAAAAAAAAGAAAAAAAAAAAAAAGAAAAGAAAAGGAGAATAAAAAAAGAAACAGCGAGAAAGAGAGGTGGGGAGAGATAGCAGAAGTGTAGAACTCTTCACCCCGAACGATAAAGAATAAATAAATAAATAAACAAATACAGAAAAAAAAAAAAAAAAAAAAAAAGATAAATAAATCGACCTCACTTACCTTTTCCTTGGCCGAGTTTTTCCGTAATGAATGTGCTTGCTTTATTTGTAAAAAGGTCCGGGTTTGTGATGAATGCTTCGCGAAAGTTATGGTACCCATTGAGAAAGATGAGCATCTTGTTACCCACATATAGGCTGAAGATGTCCCCGTAGCGACGTCTCAGCTGCACAAGCACCTGCGCCGGGTCAGAACTGGAGAACAGGGCCGTGCTACCGATAATTGGGATACGTGGCGGGCCTGGGGGTAGACCGTGTGGTCGCTGTCTCCACACGCTCAATAGAAGCCCGAGAGTCCCCAAGAAAATTAGCACTGTGGCTAAGTCCAGTGCCGAGAAAAAAATGGAAAGTGTGTGCGGAGATTCAACCAAAGTTTCCATGCTGACCCCTCCTCCTATGGGCCCGTTGTCACTGGTAGTGAAAATGTGTGTGAAAGGGTCGTCTTTTGGGGATATGACGTCAGTCGATTCTGTTATCGTTGTCGTCGGGTAAGCCGGACTATCGTTTGTGGTGCTTATGTTGAACATATATGATGTTTTAGTGGAACTAAAGAAAGTTGGTATTGGAATAAAAAAATAAAAAATAAAAAAGAATAAAGGAAGAATTACAAGATAAATATAAAGACTAAAATGTTTTTTTAGTGATATTTTTCGACAGAGAATTTGTGGGTTGCTATATCTTCTGTGAGTTGTGTATTCTTTCTTTTTACGAATTTTTTCAATCTTTAAAAATAAAAAAAAGTACTTCTTTCTTTTTGCAACCGAATAAAAGCAAATAAATTGTTAAAATATGAACAATTTAAAACCACTCACTTTTTTTTATATTCTTAGATAGTAATATTTATTTTATTGCTAAACTTCAGTAAGTTTTACCCAACAACAAATAAATTAACACTCGGCGACAGGATTTCGTAAAAACGGTAAGAAAATAAATAGACATATAAATTAAATTAATGTAGATATGCGTTTTGTTTCTGTGTAAATATATTTTTCTTACTATTATTTGCGTTTTCGTTGTTTTAAATGAACGTTTTTTTTCTTCTGTTAACGCTTTTTCCCCCTTTTTCCAAAAGAAAATTGGTCCGTGAATTTTATGATTTCGTTTTTTAGCGTCTTTTTCTTTCTTTCATTCCTTTTGTTTGTTTGTTTTTTCTCTTTATTTTTATTTTTTTTAATTTATTTATCTCTCTTTTATTTATACTTTTTTTTAGTTTAAAATAAATAATAAGAAGAATAAAAAAATAAAAAAATGAAATCCTTCCTCTTCTTTCTCCTTTTTAGGTACCACCCTCTCTTTTTCTTTCTTTTTCTACTACTTTCTCTTTTATACCGTGTTTGTTTCTTTCGGGGTTTTATTTTTTTTTTTTTTTATTTGTTTGTTTAAATCGTCGTTAAAAAAACCGATAAAATTACCCGAAAAAAACAAAACAAAAATAATACTATTTTAAAAATATGTATTTAAATTTAAAAAAAAGAAAAAGAAAAAAAGAAACTCGTCAGGTAAATAATAAATAAAATAAATTAAAAAAGAAAAAGAAAAGAAAAATCTTCCCGCTAAAAAAAAAAAAGAAAAAAGAAAGGAAAGAAAAGATAAAAGTTTTCTAAATAACGTGCGCGCTTGTGCCGGCTTTTAGCAATAAAACAGGATTAGCACTTTTTCGTTCA
>OZ010614.1:35647038-35652038 GCA_963932145.1 Acanthosepion lycidas | reverse complement strand
CATACACAGACTGTATATAGATACATATAAATATACATACATACATAAACGCACGCACACACACACACACATATATATATATATATATACATAAAAAACACATATATATAAATATGTATGCACACACACATATACAGACAGATACTTGGTTGTATGTATGTAGTGTATATATATATATATATATATATATATATATTATGTTGGTGCAAAAATAATGTCGTTTTTCTTTTAAAGTTGAACGACAAGAAACGACATTATTTTTGCACCAACCTAATATATGTACGCATGTATGTATGAATTATGCACTTTCATACACATACATATGTTCTAATTATCATCTCATTTTATATAAGTCACGGTAATGGATAGCGGCTCAGATTGAAAAATAGGAGAGCCGAGTTCGAATTCCAGTCGAGTTACATTCTTTGACGTGCAAGTGAATCTTCTTCCCACCCGCAGCAGCTATGGGTAAATTGCAGGACAGACTGGGTCCTTGGGTGACAACCGGTCTAGGAGAAGGACAACACTTCATTCAAAACCTGAGTAGGGTCGTTTGCTGACATTGTGACGTACTGTGTGCAACAGATCACTGCATTCGGTTCTTCCGAAGAAAGTATAGCTGGTTCGTCACAAGTCTTCGCCATTATAATTTCAAAACATTTGTGTGGATGGTAATGGCTGATCGGTTCTGAGAACTTTAGTTTTTGTAGCCTCATACGTCGAAATCTATCTATCTATCTATCTATCTATCTATCTATCTATCTATCTATCTATCTATCTATCTATCTATCTATCTATCTATCTATCTCAGTCTTTCCATATCTATCTATCTATCTATCTATCTATCTATCTATCTATCTATCTATCTATCTATCTCAGTCTTACTCTTTCCATATCTATCTATCTATCTATCTATCTCAGTCTTACTCTTTCCATATCTATCTATCTATCTATCTATCTATCTATCTATCTATCTATCTATCTATCTATCTATCTGTATGTATGTATGTGTGTGTGTATGACTGTAAAATGTGATATATATGAAAGTAAAATGTTGATATATTTTTGCCAGTATAATAGTATATCTGACACTCACACCCGTACAACCCCCCCATATATATATATATATATATATATATATATATATATATATATATATATATATATATATATATATATGTAAATATATATACGTGTAGTAAATATATGTGTAAATATATATATATAGGTTGGTGCAAAAATAATATCGTTTTCTCACATATGTTACTATGTGAGAAAACGACATTATTTTTGCACCAACCTAATATATATGTGTGTGTGTTATATATATATATATATATATATATATATATGTAATGGGCAGAGAGAGGGGAGAAGGAGGACATAGAAAACATTCACAGTATTAATACTCGTAATTGTATATGTTCATCATGTTGATAGAGTCGCCGATGTATGAGCCAGTGTGATACCCACATACGCATACATCGACGACTGTAAATTTTGATAGATAAAGCACATGCGATGCGTATGTACGTATATACATTACATATGCAGGTATGCATGTGTACGTCGACAAAGCGATCCGCAGAGGCATGTGCTTTATCTATCACTGTTTGCTGGGATTCTGACGTTAATAGAAAAGATATCGTGATATGTTTACGAATACAGAGTTCTTTGGTGTAATGTGAAGTTTATCCTAACATTTATGTTTACGATCCATCTAACAGTGTGTTCATGTCAATATCTATCTATCTATCTATCTATCTATCTATCTATCTATCTATCTATCTATCTATCTATCTATCTATCTATCTATCTCCTCCTCTACATTATCTATCTCAGTCTCTTCATTATGTACCTATCAACTTTTCAAAACTATCTATCTCCGCACTTTTCAAAACTATCTATCTCCGCTTCTTCATATCTATCTATCTATCTATCTATCTATCTATCTATCTATCTAAGTCTCTTCATCATCTATCAGCTTTTCAAAACTATCAATTTTTCAAATTTCAGTTTGTTTATATGTATACTTATATAATTTTTATTACATTTTCTCCTGCATTCTGTGTGTGTGTGTGTGAGAGAGAGAGAGAGAGAGAGAGAGAGAGAGAGAGAGAGAGAGAGAGAGAGAGAGTGTGTGTGTGTGTGTGTGTGTGTGTGTGTGTGTGTGTGTGTGTGGTACCTGATTAGCGTTACGGAGGCACTAAAGTGCAAGCATTCACAATTACATCAATGTATGCAGCAAGCCAATGAGCGAGAGTGTAAAGTATCTTTGTCAACAGTCGTAATTAGAGAGTAGATTGCACGGCTTTTAGGGGAAGGTCAGTCTTAATCAAGGTTCTTATTGCCAACACAAGCTTCTGCATAAATACAGAAACGATCTATCTATCTATCTATCTATCTATCTATCTATCTATCTATCTATCTATCTATCTATCTATCTATCTAATGGGTTAGCTAGTTAGCTCTGTTTAGAATCTATCTATCTATCTATCTATCTATCTATCTATCTATCTATCTATCTATCTATCTAATGGGCTAGCTAGTTAGCTCGGTTTAGAATCTATCTATCTATCTATCTATCTATCTATCTATATATCTATCTATCTATCTCATGGGTTAGCTAGTTAGCTCTGTTTAGAATCTATCTATCTATCTATCTATCTATCTATCTATCTATCTATCTATCTAATGGGCTAGCTAGTTAGCTCGGTTTAGAATCTATCTATCTATCTATCTATCTATCTATCTATCTATCTATCTATCTATCTATCTATCTATCTATCTATCTAATGGGTTAGCTAGTTAGCTCGGTTTAGAATCTATCTATCTATCTATCTATCTATCTGTCTATCTATCTATCTATCTATCTATCTATCTATCTATCTATCTATCTATCTATCTATCTATCTCATGGGTTAGCTAGTTAGCTCTGTTTAGAATCTATCTATCTATCTATCTATCTATCTATCTATCTATCTATCTATCTATCTATCTATCTATCTATCTATCTATCTATCTAATGGGCTAGCTAGTTAGCTCGGTTTAGAATCTATCTATCTATCTATCTATCTATCTATCTATCTATCTATCTATCTATCTATCTATCTATCTATACTGTATGTTCAAATATATAATCAGACATTGGACATTTCTTTATATACTATAATTCACCTAATACAGGGCTCGATTGCCACTCAAATAGAGGACTGCGGTTATGATGAATGGATTGGGTAATATGACTGAAAGAGGAGGCGGTAGGAACTGGAAATTATGCAAATAGTACATAATTTATATTTACAATATATATATATATATATATATGAATAGGAAATATGAAAACCATGAAACACTGAGTTGTACTCCAAATTTACGTATATGTATCAGTATACTTTGGTATGTATATATATATATATAAATATATATATATATATATATATATATATATATATATATATGTGTGTGTGTGTGTGTGTGTGTATCTGTGTGTGTGTGTGTAAATCTGTTTAAATTGGGTGGGTGAAAAACCTGGATAGAAGAAATTTCAGAGGAAAAAAAAATCAAAAACCTCCGAACAGGGTGAAAGAAATCGTCCAGTACCTTAAATTTCTGGTACAAAGAAAAAAAAAACCCAGCTCATTGAAGCTATCGGACGGCTTGAAGCTATCGGACGTCTAGCCACACTGAAGAGCTGTGATACAGCGAAACTGCCTGTCTGTGGCTGACAATATATATGCATACATATATATATATATATATATATATATATATATATATATATATATATATCCAAGTATAGGATTGGTGTATACGGAATAAATTCCAATAACCAACAAATACTATTCTTAAAAGAATAGATCAAATATAATAATTATATTATATATATATATATATATATATATATATATATATATATATATATATATATAGATAGATAGATAGATAGATAGATATAGATAGATAATTATAATATAGAGTAGAGCAAATATAATTATTTATTCGAAAATTAAAACATAAACATAAATATGTTATAAAATCACTACAAAAATGTCCATTTTGTTTCAACACTTCTAGTGTCTTATCAAGTCTTGAAAGACAGCAGATTATATATATATTTAATTATTTATTTAAAAATAATTATTTATTTAAAAATATGATTCCAACACGCTACATATATATATATATATATACATATATATATATATATATATATATATATATATATATATATATATATATATATATATATATATATGCGAAGTGAGTAAAATGAAAGAGGTGAGTGGCATTCTATAAAAAACTTTCTGACTAAATTGAGTGACGGGGCGGTAGGTGGAAATTTTCTGAATATTTAATGAAAGGTGGGGGTGAGGTTTGAAATAAAAAATGAAAACGGTAAGAAAACAATAATCTTCCTGTTAAGGTCTATTCGGGCCGCCAGTATTCATTCAGACATGTGTTTTAATTCAACTCACAAAAGCAGGTTAATGCTTTATTGAGTTCCCCCCCCCTCGCCCACGCTCACGCCCCGATTTTTGAATGAGCTGTTGCTCATCTGGCTCAAGATTGAGGACAAACGGTTTCAGTCATTAAGAAATCCATGTTGTTTATGTCGTAGGAAATAAATGGCAGGCAGGATGAACCTAACAAACACAAGCCTACGATAGTGACAACACACACTATCTCTCTCCCCCTCTCTCTATATGTATGTATATATATACAACAGACACACACACTCACACATATATATAAATATATATATATATATATATATATATATATATATATATATATATAGCTGACCACTCGTATTCGAGGATACCCGTCAACAAGGGCGGCTACTGCAGACGCTCGCTCAGGCACATAATTAGTTCATCTGTGGTTTATACTGCAACTATGCTGAGCAGACCTTAGTTACAGTTACAATTCGAACAAGCCTAAACCCACAAGCCTCATTTTAATTCTGTTTTTTTTATTCGTCTTCTCTTTCGAAAAAA
>OZ010614.1:35534538-35642038 GCA_963932145.1 Acanthosepion lycidas | reverse complement strand
CCATATATATATATATATATATATATATATATATATATATATATATATATATATATATATATATATACACATATGTATGTATGTATGTATATATATATATATATATTTTAGAGCAAAACAACAAAAATTACCTCAACATTGAAGATAGTCTATTTGAAGCCGTTCTGTATGCGGCTATCATCAGCCCCGATATATATATATATATATATATAGAGAGAGAGAGAGAGGGAGCGAGAGAGAGAGAGAGAGAGAATGAAAGAAAGAAAGAAAGCGTGTAGGCTGTACGTTCATATATTTGAACCCATCGATCTGACCGACGAAGACTTTGCAAATCTAGGTTAGAATATTTGTGTGTGTGTGTCCTGCTTTTTGCACAGACGTATACCAGTGGTTGGATTTAACTCAAGTTTTTGCTTGTAAAACGTAAGATAACCACGTCTAGTGAATATGAAAAGAAATTTAGTGTTGCATCTCAAATGATAAAGACGTGTTTTTTTGAATCATACTGCTAGAAAAACCCCCAAAAAAACCCCCAGAAAATCTGCGCATTCGAACTTATGAGCAGGAATCTAAGTTTGTGGAACTGTACCGCTTGAATTATACGCAGTACTGGTAGACTCTTCCAAAAACTCGACGAAAGCCTCCGAAAAGAAAGAAAGAAAGAAGTATCGTGCAAAGTGCTTTTTTTAATTTATTTTTTTTAAAATTCGTTTTTGCCTTTAGTGTGTGTCCGTGTGTTTGTTACGATTTTCGCAAACAGCTGCCGACAATTACGTTTTAATCTTTTTCTTTAGTATTGAGATTCGACTCCAATTATTTTACGGTTTTCTCAATGGACAAGGAGCCCCATAGACTTAAAGTTAGAAATCTTCCGTGAAGGGTTATTGATGTTAGCAGAGATTCTAATTGTCCCTCCACAATTAACAAAAATGATTCGTTGCACAAAATATGCATGTACAGAAAAACTAAAATTTCCACAATAACTAAAATTTGATAGTAGTCAAATATTAGTGAATGTAGGTTTATTATTATTATTAAAATTGCTCAGCAGTTTTACTCCTTATTATTAATGTTGCTTTTTCATGGAACACACCGGGTTGATACACTAGTCATTATTATTATTATTATTATTATTTTATCAAAAGTTTTATTCCATCTTATTATTGTTGTATTTTTGTTGTATTTTATTCCAACACTTAATACTTTTACTATATGAATGCATTGAGAATGATTTTATAATAGTAAAGCATTGGAAATGATTTACTGTAGTGATACATTTGAAATGATTTTACTGTAGGGATGCATTGGCAATGATTTTATTGTAGGGATTCATTGGAAATGATTTTACTGTAGGGATTCATTGGAAATGATTTTACTGTAGGGATACATTGGAAATGATTTTACTGTAGGGATGCATTGGCAATGATTTTATTGTAGGGATTCATTGGAAATGATTTTACTGTAGAGATTCATTGGAAATGATTTTACTGTAGGGATACATTGGAAATGATTTTACTGTAGGGATGCATTGGCAATGATTTTATTGTAGGGATTCATTGGAAATGATTTTACTGTAGGGATTCATTGGAAATGATTTTACTGTAGGGATACATTGGAAATGATTTTACTGTAGGGATGCATTGGCAATGATTTTATTGTAGGGATTCATTGGAAATGATTTTACTGTAGGGATTCATTGGAAATGATTTTACTGTAGGGATACATTGGCAATGATTTTACTGTATGGATTCATTGGAAATGGTTTTACTGTAGGGATTCATTGGAAATGATTTTACTGTAGGGATACATTGGCAATGATTTTACTATAGAAATTATTTGGAAATGATTTGGCGACAGAAATTCCAAACGAAACGATTTACTGTAGTGATACATTGGAAATGATTTTACTGTAGGGATACATTGGAAATGATTTTACTGTAGGGATACATTGGCAATGATTTTACTGTAAGGATGCATTGGAAATGACTTTACTGTAGGGATGCATTGGAAATGATTTTACTGTAGGGATTCATTGGAAATGATTTTAATATAGAAATTATTTGGAAATGATTTGGCGACAGAAATTCCAATGGAAATGATTTACTGTATGGATACATTGGAAATGGTTTTACTGTAGGGATACATTGGAAATGATTTTACTGTAGGGATACATTGGCAATGATTTTACTGTAGGGATACATTGGAAATGGTTTTACTGTAGGGATACATTGGAAAAGATTTTACTGTAGGGATACATTGGAAATGGTTTTACTGTAGGGATACATTGGAAAAGATTTTACTGTAGGGATACATTGGAAAAGATTTTACTGTAGGGATACATTGGAAATGGTTTTACTGTAGGGATACATTGGAAATGGTTTTACTGTAGGGATACATTGGAAATGATTTTACTGTAGGAATTCATTGGAAATCATTTTACTGTAGGGATGCAATGGAAATAATTTTACTGTAGGGATTAATTGAAAATGATTTTACTGTAGGGATGCAGTGGAAAAAAATTCACTATAGAAATTATTTGGAAATGATTTGGCGACAGGAATGCATTGGAAATGATTCACTGTGGCGATTTTATTATTAGGAATGCATTCGAAATAATAATAAAATCATTTCCAATGCATTTCTAACAGTAGAGTCATTTCCAATGCATTTCTAATTCTAAAATCATTTCCAAGGCTTTCCTAATAAAAAAATCATTTCCAATGCATTCCTAATAGTAAAATCATTTCCAATGCATTTCTAATATTAAAATAATTTCCAATGCATTTCTTATAGTAAAATCATTTCCAATGCATTCCTAATAAAAAAAAATCATTTCCAATGCATTCCTAATAGTAAAATCATTTCCAATGCATTTCTAATATTAAAATCATTTCCACTGCATTCCTAATAATAAAATCATTTCCAATGCATTCCTAATAGTAAAATCATTTCCAATGCATTCCTAATAGTAATATCATTTCCAATGCATTCCTAATAATAAAATCATTTCCAATGCATTCCTAATAATAAAACCATTTCCACTGCATTCCTAATAATAAAATCATTTCCAATGCATTCCTAATAGTAAAATCATTTCCAATGCATTCCTAATAGTAATATCATTTCCAATGCATTCCTAATAATAAAATCATTTCCAATGCATTCCTAATAATAAAACCATTTCCAATGAATTCCTAATAGTAAAATCATTTCCAATGCATTCCTAATAGTAATATCATTTCTAATGCATTCCTAATAGTAATATAATTTCCAATGCATTCCTAATAATAAAATCATTTCCAATGCATTTCTAATAATAAAATCATTTCCAATGAATTCCTAATAGTAAAATAATTTCCAATGCATTCCTAATAATAAAATCATTTCCAATGCATTCCTAATAATAAAATCATTTCAAATGCATTCCTAATAGTAAAATCATTTCCAATGCATTTGTAATAATGAAATCATTTCCAATTCATTTCTGATAGTAAAATCATTTCCAATGCATTTCTAATAGTAAATTTCCATTCAATAGATTCTACCTAGAAAAATCCTTTTCTGTTTTTTCCTATAGTATAAATAATTTTCGATACATTCTGATAGTAAATCCTTTGAAATGTATTCGTTGTCTTAAATAATTTCCATTGCATTCTTTATGCTTGGTTCACTTGCATTCAAGACCGTGTTTACTTAAACGTAACAGGATTTGACCCTAATTTAAGTGAAGGTGGGCTTAACTTAGAATCGTTGCGCTTAAATGAGACCACAACATGTATCAAAATACGCCTGATTCATCTTCATAGTTTTAATTAATCAATGTAACATGTAATGTATGTTGTAATTGAATTTCCAGCATAAGTGAAAATGAATAATTAGATAAGAATTAAATAGAGTTATCACATTTATTCCCCGGTTTTACTTACCTGTGGGTAACCGCAACTAAACAATGCACAAATTTTCGTTAAGTATTTGCCCATGGCAAAGGAGTGGTGATGTTAGAAAAAAACAAAAACATAAAGTCTTTCCTTTAAATTAACAAAATGAACGCTCCTGTTTTTATAAGAAGAAAGAAAAAAAAATCGTATACAGATGTTACTAAGACCGACGATTTGAATGAAATGGTATCCATCATATAAATTTATGGTTATATAGTCGTTTCTAGTTTATTATTAGTTATTGTTATTAATCTTTTATCGTGCCTAATAATGTGTGCAGTAAGAAAGAATCTTCTATACGTCACTTAAGTTTTATTACAGCAGGTTGTAATAATTGTTCTATTTTATTATTAGTCCTTGTTGTTAATCTTTTGTTGAACCTAAAAAGATCTGGGGTAAGAAAGAATCTTCTATACGACACATAACTTTTATTACAGCATATTTTAATAATTGTTATATTTTATTATTACTCCTTGTTGTTAATCTCTTGTTGAACCTAAAATATATCTAGGGTAAGAACGAATCTTCTATACGTCACATAACTTTATTACAGCATGTTTCAATAATTGTTCTATTTTTTTATTAATCGTTGTTGTTAATCTCTTGTTGAACCTAAAAATATCTAGAGTAAGAACGAATCTTCTATGCGTCACGAAGCTTTTATTACAGCAGGTTGTAATAATTGTTCTATTTTATTATTAGTCCTTGTTGTAAATCTCTTGTTGAACTTAAAAAAGATCTAGGGTAAGAAAGAATCTTCTATATGTCACATAACTTTTATTACAGCATCTTGAAATAATTTTTCTATTTTATTATTAGTCCTTGTTGCTAATCTCTTGACGTGTCTAATAAGGTCTACGGTAATAACGAATCTTCTATACGTCACATAACTTTTATTACAGCAGGTTGTAATAATTGTTCTATTTTATTATTAGTCCTTGTTGTTAATCTTTTGTTGAACCTAAAAAGATCTAGGGTAAGAAAGAATCTTCTATACGTCACATAACTTTTATTACAGCATGTAGTAATAATTGTTCTATTTTATTATTAGTCCTTGTTGTTAATCTCTTGTTGAACCTAAAAAGATCTAGGGTAAGAAAGAATCTTCTATACGTCACATAACTTTTATTACAGCATGTTTTAATAATTGTTCTATTTTATTATCTCTTTTTTTTTGTCTAATTCACGAATTACAATTTATCATATGTATAAAAAAAAATATATTGGGTAATTAAATGACAAAATGAAAAATTCCTATTTGACCCATTTCGTCTTTCAAATGGACTTCTTCATACTATATGATATTTTTATTGGTGCAATCATATACAGGATGCGATGGATAAATTGTTGTCTAAATTATGCAAAAATGAAAATAACACTGATATGTCATTTTAACAAATATATTTACCAGACTTACACAAACATATCTTGAAATGCTGCAGAGGAAATTTATTTAATTAAGTCGCCATTGACTTCAACCACGGTCTCCAGACGACTTCGGACGGTCTCCTTGTTTAAGTTGGTGAATGCTGCCATAATCCTTGCCTTCAGTTCATCTTTGGTGTTACAAGGAGCTTTGTTGGTCTCTCGCTCAACTGCGTCCCCATACATAATAATCTAGAGGTTTGCAGTCTAGAGAGTTAGGTGGACAGATGTAAGAGGGGGATATGATAGCAGAAATTGTCTGACAGGCATGACTGGGTTCTCCTGCTTGTGCGGCATGGTGCAGAATCCTGTTGACAGACATAGGATTTTCTAGCAACCACCCTCTTGACCCATTCTAGCTCTACCTCCTCATGATACTTTATGTAGCCCTCCGTGTTGGTTATAACTATGCACTGAGAGAAAATCTTAACTGGCGTTCAATATGTTCAGGTGCACCACCTCACCGACTTCCAACTGCAGTTTTTTTTTTAATCGGTATCACCCCATGCAAGGCAGCAAAGCCACTAAGACACAGGCGGTTACAAGGCGTGGAAGAATTAGAAACAGAAACATTGATAATGAGCGGGAAGAGGAAAGACTAATCAGGAGGACAGTAGATAGCGATTGGCATTGAATTTAAAGTTTTGCAGATTAAAGTTGGCTGGAAAGCATAGAGACGGAGAGGAATTCCACATGCGAGAAGTGCGATAAAAGAAACTGTTAGCATAGAACTTACGGCAGCATCTAGCCAGCTCAACTGTAAATTGACGAGATCTTGACGCCAGTCTAGTACTGTGCTTTTATTCAAAAAGTCTAGGTATCACAGTGAAGAGCTCATCCGAATAATGACCATGAAAGTATTTATAGAAAAGACGCAGAGAGGCAACCTTATGGCGGTGGGAAAGTGACTTAAGCCGAGCAGCAAGATCAAGACCAATAATATTGCCGATTCTTCTTTGGATTTTATTAAAGAGCTCAAGGTAAATAGCAAAGGCACCGTACCAGATGTCGCAGCAATATTCTAAGCATGGACGAATGGTAGACTTATAGATATGTAAGATAGATTCTGGAGAGAAAAATTGTCTCGCACGACGCAGTGGACCGACTTTATCGGGAACGATAATATTGTTGATTCTTCTTTGGATTTTATCAAAGAGCCCAAGGTAAATAGCAAGGGCACCGGACCATATGTAGCGGCAATATTCTAAGCATGGACGAATGGTAGACTTATAGATATGTAAGATAGATTCTGGAGAGAAAAAAGTTTTGTTAAGAAAGCTAATATTTTGTATGAATTGGATGCAAATTTACTGTAGAGTAATTCACTTTCTGTATATTTTCACTCAGAAAATACCTTCTCGTTCAATTAAAACTGCATTCTTTAATTGAAAATGATGGCAAAACTTATTACGATGATTATGTATTTAGTCTGTCCTTTCGTAAAAGATCACCATGTGTGTTCGTATATTGTTTTATTTAAATATCTTGATGTTTCTCTATGTACATTATTCGGACTATTGTCCTCATCTTTGTCGCAACGTTTCGGCCGTTTTACGCTCCGGCCTTCTTCAGGTGGTTAGAATGTCGAACTCCGCGCTCCCCATTTTTTATTAGCTTTGTGCTGAACAAAACTAAATTTTCATTTAAATATAATTATCGGCAGCGTTTGTTTGATGATGGTTCCGTATTTGCCATCCCAGAACCAGTAACATCCATTTTAAAGAGTGTCAGTCTTTCGCGTTTGAACGATTGGCTCCACACCCTCCCCCTACTTCAAATTCCCTTCCCTTTGTTCTTATACTGCACTAACTGAAATTGAATCTTTTTCTGTTGATTCACCCAAAAATATTAATTCACCCCATAAATAAAATAATTTATAAAAAAAGAATTTATATTTACTAAAATTCACACCAAATTCTCTCAGAGCGAAGCCCTTCCATTGCACTCTGGTTGGGTTGACGTTTGCGATCACCACAAATTTGGGCGATTCGGGTTCGCTATTTCTAAGTGTGGGGTCTCCATCCGCGCTACCCCGATAAACAAGCCCAAATCAGACTTTTTTTATTTTTGTTTTTCTTAATTGAAAAACATTCCTTGTAAGTACCACGAATATCATCCGCACTATCGAAATGTGAATAACTTCCTGATTTTTGGTATTTTTTTAATTCTGAGGGTTGGAGTTGTTGCGAAGCAAGCTCAAAGGTTATTTAAAATTTATAATTTCAAAAGAGTGCCAAAAATTTAATTAAAAAAAAAAGAAGTAAATTTTGATTTAAGATTTATAATTTATTAGGGTGAATTAATATTTGCGATAAGTCATGGTGGAGCAATGGATAGCGGTGGAGTAATGGGTTGCTCATATTGAAGAATCGGAGAGCCGAGTTCGAATACCAGTCGAATCTATTACATTCACTTTTATAATACCATACTCTCCCTCCACTCCCGCCAGCTATGGGTAAATAGCAGGACAGACCGGGTTCTGTAGCTACTGTAGAAAGAAATGGCAACCTACTGCGAGAAAAAATATCGAAAGATACATGATCGCCTATGCGTGTATCAAACATGGTACAGTGTAACCCGGATATAAGAGAGCTGCCGGGAACGACAGAAGAAGTCTCTTATATCCGGGTTTCTCTTTTATCCGGGTTTGGTCTATTATATATACATTAACACAGGCTCTAATTTGGGACCAGACAAAATCTCTCTTATATCCGGGTTTCTCTTATATCCGGATCTCTTATATCCGGGTTACACTGTACATAACTTACTGAACTTTACATTATTTGGGTTGAATTAACAGAAAAGATCCTTTAAACTTGCTAAACAGTAAAAATAAAATGTTGAATAGAGAGGGAATCACTTTTACTATTAATTACATTATATATGCTACATTTATTTAAAAAAAAAATTGAACATTTTAATGGTCTAAGATATTTCAAGAAATGCCAGACATATTTCCAAACCTAACCACTGCACAGTCAGAGATTTACTCACATTAACGCCGATATGCTTCATGTGGTTGTGTTGGTAACTTTATGGTTTGACTATTTAGCCTTTAGTAGAGATGAAAAACTTCTTAATATTAGGTTGCCCCAAACTTTCGCTGTTTTTCTCATTAAGAACGTTTAATTTTAGCAAACTTCATTCAAAAAGATCGCTTTGAACATAACGTGACTGCTATCATATCAGTAAGCATTTTTATTGTACTGGCTAAAAAGGTTGATCAAGTGCATGTAATTAGATGGTATGAAGAATGTTTCGTTTAAGTTTTTTTTTTTTGCTAACTTAACCTTTAAATATACAAGGTGTTAAAAAAGACTTGATATCATTTGAGAGGATTTTCAATCGAGGCAAATTAAATTAAACAGGCTTATCAATTCGAGCAAAATTAGATTTATTCAAATGTTTTTTATACGAAATCCAAATATATGTGAATTTCATGAGCGATTTCACAAGTTTTCCTTACAGGAACGTAGCAGAGAGAAATATTGGGGCGTCCTGGGTAAGACGATAAACTACATCCAACAGCAAGGACTCTGATCAAGAGACTTTGAGGAGCGTGGAACCTCCTCTTAATTGTTGGTGTTCCCAGGTCCACCCTGACCCAGGGTGGTAGCACTTGTTAGGGTCCTAGCTATGGGAAATAGTTAACCCCTAAGTTGAGGTCAAAACACTATGAAAGTCTAAAAATAGTTTTTTTTTTTAATACCAGCAATATGTTTTTGTAAAAAAATTGCCAGCAATAATTTTTTGAAGAAAAAATTATTAGCAGCGATACTTTTTTGAAAAACAAATATTACTAGCAGTACATTTTTGAATAAAAAATATTAACAGCAATAGATTTTTGGAAAAAAAATATTATCAGTACAGTGTAACCCGGGTATAAGAGAGTTGTCGGGACCGGATAAGAAGTCTCTTATATCCGGGTTTCTCTTATATCCGGTTTTGGTCTATTTTGTTTAGGTAAGTATGGGGACAATTTGGGACCAGATAAAATCTCTCTTATATCCGGGTTTCTCTTATATCAGGGTTACACTGTAGTACATTTTTGAAGAAAAAATATTACCAGCAATAAAAGTCATGTTGGTATTAAATAATCCATCGAGATTTATATGCCGTAAAACAAAACAAGCAAATATGGAGGGGTGGGACGCAAAAAATTTAGAATTTAGCCTTAAGTTAACAAAGGCCGCCAACATAATTAGCGGGAAGAATATTTAAAATTTCTAGTTCCTCGAAATTGGCAGAAATCGTCTTTGAAATTATAGAGAACCGTCTGTGTTAAAAATGAAAGAACATTTTTGCCACAAATTCTTTAGCCGCTGGACCGTCAGTATCCGGTGTTTTTCGGCCGGGGTTTGTCTTTTCGTCTTCTTCCTCTTTTTATTTGAGAGAGAGAGAGAGAGAGAGAGAGAGAGAGACAGTGAAAGATAGAAAAAGAGATAAGGATTTTAAGGGAAAGCAAATGCTTTGTTTTAATTTGAAATCTTTTCTATTTATTTGTACATTTTTATTTTTCTATTTTATTTTATTGGACTCACCACAGTACCAAATTAAAATGAAAACGAACCCACACGATAAAAGGAAATTACCATCATCGTACATCTTTAAAGAAGAATTCTTTCATCGGGGTTTTATAAAAGTGATTTTCTTTCTTGCCTTTAAAATTTTTTTCCCTCCTTGTATTTATTTCGTTATCGTATTTTGTTAAAATAAAACCCTGTAAATAATATTAGAATTGGTTAAAAATTTTAGGGTGTAGAGAAATCACGTGGTTGAGATAAACACTCAGTTGTGGAGCAAGCTAAGTGAATAGTAATTCAACCTTGAGAAAGAGAGCTATTTATGGTCCCATGGAGCATCTCATTGTGCTAAAGTGGAATAGTCCATTGCTTGTGCTGTGATTGGCTGCTGGTACCTGTGTGGAGGTATTTCTATATAAATACCAGCTTGATTCATCAGTTAGTTTGCAGGGTTTGTCTTGAGTTACAACCTGCTTTATTTTTGTCTGCCAGCTGGACGCTAGCTGGGACTCTTACGCCGGTAAGTGCTGTTTGTTGTATTGTTATTCTACATAGGGGAGCTAAGCAATCCCTCCCCTACCTCGGCTACTACGGCCCGGTAATATGTACACAGCCTGTAACATGGCACGGCAACTGGAAAAAATAATTTTGACGCCTCATGCCATCGAAAATATTGACAGTAATAAGCAGGGTTCTAAAATCTTTCACAATGGGTTCATGTATACCAAATATGTCACTCGCAAAACCAAGACTTTTTTCCTGTGGCTTTTTTCTTAGCCGCAATTGTGACTTTATTATCGGCCACGTACTAACAGGTGTTACCACTCCGGGTCAGAGTGAACCTGGGAACAAGAGCAATTAAGAAGTGTTCACGCTCCTCAGAACCTCCAATATCCTGATTAGAGGCATTGCTGTCAGATATACAAGGTTGTCCAAAAGTCTTGTCAGTCACACCAAAAATTAATGAGAACAATAGAACAAGTCATACAGTAATACAAAGGACATGTACTGGATTCAGTTTATTTACTTTCATTGACGTTATGTCATACATCGAGAAGGTTTGTATGAACGCCATCATTTTCGTTGCACAAAATGATGCGGCGCCATGTCCTGTGTGATATTTTACGAAGCTGTGCTTTGTTAATTGCTGCAAAGGCTTTCTGAACAGCGGCCTTCAACTGATAGGTATTCTGGTATCGGTCAAACTTTCTCCTTGATAATGATACCCCAAAGAGCGTTGAAATAAAAAATTATTATGTAGGTTTGACAAGACTTTCGGACCACACTGTAATTTATCGGGACAGAAAATAAACTTTTTACCAGCAACAAAAATCATATACTGTGAATAATAATAATAATAATACCGAAACCTCGCATCTGATTTCTTTTGTTTCTCGCATCAGTTTTGGCTTCCAAGCTGGATCTTTTTATTTATTGTTTAATCTTTTTATTGTCTTGACGCCAAGCTTCTCAATAGCTGCTCCAGGTGTAATTGGAGTTCCAGGATTGATTGGAAAAGATTCCAGTAGACTCATTGAACGGATTCCTGATGGCCCATGCCTTAAAGAAATACAAAAAAAAATTGTTCTCACGAGTACAGCCCAAACCTTACGAAATGCTTTATCTATGTAAAATAGGTGTAATTTTGTTTTTCAAAATTACTCAGTGGGAAATGTCATGATGCCATTTCTGACCTTAGCTCTCTGATTGGGACCCGGAAAGAAATGAGTACACACCAGAAATCATAGAAATTAATAATAATAATAATAATAATAATAACTCTGAACTAATGGTTGAAATTGTCAGGTCGTGGAAAATGCCGAAGGAAAATGTTAAACTCATTCCAGTAGTGATTGGAGCACTTGGTTCCGTCCCAATGAAATTTAAAGAATGTCGACCAACGTTTTTTTTAATCGTTTCGCTCCAAGCAAGGAGATAACGCCGCTAAGATGCAGCGGATTACAGGGAAAAAGAAAATGAGAAGGCCTGGTGTATAATACACTTTGCGAACGCTACAAAAAGCTACCTTATTGGGTACAGCAAACACACTTCAAAAAGTACTGTGTGTCTGAGGACCTTGAGGCTTGACAGGCAGTATTTACCCTTGTATACAAAAACAGCACCATGCTACATTCTATAATAATAATATAATAATAATAATAATAATAATAATAATAATAATAATAACAATAATAACAACTAGAAAAGACCCTTGAAAGTTTCACGGTTTTTCTATTTTAATTTTCTGATGAATCTTAATTCATAAGTTAATGATGGAATAAGCTCACGGCGAGTTTTACGACAATAAAATGTCTGGAGAAATTCCTTTGTCGCGTCGCTAAATATTTGAGCTTAACAAATTAAACACAATATTGCAATAACAATCATAAATATGAATGGTGGTCGTTGTAATTAAGGGGGTACAAATGAAAAGATAGGAAATTGGCAACTTTTTTAATTTCATTGAAACAGGCGTTAAACGCTTCTAATTTCCCTAATTTCTTTCTTACATTTCCTCACTAAAACCGAGTAGCGTCTCTATGTCTTTGCCGTCTTTCCACGCGATCAAAGCGGAATAGTTCATTATTTATGAGGTATTGGCAAGAGACCTTAAACACTTCTATCTTCCCTTCTTGCTTTCTTTCTTTCTTTTTCGCCAATTTTCCTCCCTTTTCTTTGTCTATTTTTCATTTTTCATTAGCCCTTCTTTGTTTGTTTGTTTATTTGCTTCTTTCTTTCTTTCTTTTTCGCCAATTTTCCTCCCTTTTCTTTGTCTATTTCTTATTTTTCCTCTTACTTCCTCTATTTTCATTTCACCTCTTCCCTTGTCTCTTTTTTCTCTCTCACTGAAACCAAGTAGCATCCATTATTTATGAGGTATTAACCGGGCGTAATGTTCGCGCTAATTAAAATGAAAGGCGGTCAGAATTATAATAAGATAATAAAACTAAAGAGCAAATTCCATCAAGTACTCTACTGATAAAACATCTGATTCACCCATATGCAGGCTGTGTGGGGAAACCTACTGAATGTGTGCAACATTTATTATTGGCTGCAATCAGCCAACATAAAAAGAGCTCAAACGACGCCATTACAAAGTATCCCCAGGATACACGCGACAGTACGCGGAAAATGTGGCCTTGAGTGCGTAGAGAAGAGGTTTCACTACCGTCAGTAGTCGAGAATGAGCAAGTGAAGCTCATGTAGAATATGACCCAACCATCTTGACTGACAACTGCTTGATAAGCTATCATCCTGATATCACATTCGTACACAAGAGCAGACATGAATGGATCCCGATAGATGTTGCGTTATTTGGGGATAACAACGTCATGATAGTGGGGCGGGCGAACATACAGAGGTAACAAAGCCAAAACCTAGCAAGGTAAATCGAAGAAATATACCAAAGAACGGCTTAAGTTTTCCCTGTTGTAGTCGACACACTCGAGGCTATCTTTTTTTCTTTTTTTTTTTTTTGAAGTCGTTTTAACCATTAATCTGTGAAAGCGGCTGATAGATTAGACATTTCTGAACAGGTTTGGCGCCATGCATGACATCCATATGAAAGTCTTGGTATACCAGGCTATTTGAGAACATAACTCGGGTAGGAGTTCGGTATTTTCTAGAGTAACAAAGGAACCGAACGTTCTTCTAGAATCATTAGCAATAGCGTGTAGGTACAAGTTTCATTTGAGGCCTGGAGAGAACTTTAGACCTAGCTAGCAGCACGGCCCGGCGTTGCCCGTGCTTGATTCAAAAATCGTACGACTCGCTATCACTTGACTTAAAATATTTTTGCCCTTTCTTGCCTTTAAAGAAGCACCCTTTGCCGTGCTGATGTTGCTACATGCCTTACTTCTTGCCTATCTCACACTGCGAATTTTTTCTAAGCTCTATACTAAACATTAAGTCTATTACGAAAAAAGAACTAAACAAAATGAACACAAAACGATCAGCTTTAAAAAAGGAGTCGTAACTGGAAAAACCGAATGAAAAAAGAATATTAACAACAAATACTTTTTCACACCCAACCCAGTTCTGCGGAATCAGAATCAACGCTGAGTTTTAGCAAGCGAATGAGCCAATTGGAGTAAAGTGCCATGCAGATTTAAATTTTTCCCACTTGTGACGAATGCAGCTATCGATTTTTTTTGCATGCTAGCATGCTAGTTAACATTCGTGTCAGTCAGCTGTTGGCTGTCACGTTGGCCAATAGAATCTTCCTGCTTATTGGTGGCAGCCAGCTATAGGCTCTCACTCTGGTCAGTAGAAAATGGCCGCAAACTACATGAAAACTGCCGTAGAAGCATGAAAAAAATCGATTATTTCCACTATCGATGGGAGTTGGGAAATACCGGTCTTGTCCTTCTCGCTAACTTGGAGCATGTGCATGTACATTTTGGGGTAAATCCGTCGAAAATTGCGGCCGTGCATTCGTTACACACACACACACACACTTACATCCTGCCTTTTTATAGATAGACATTCGAAGCAAGGACGATTCTTTTTTATTGACGAATATTGGTAAAAATGACATTGAATAATTCTTCTTTTATGTGCCGTGTCCCTTCAGGACGTAGGCGATCATGGCCCTCCACATCTTCCTGTCCCTTGTAGCTCTTAATAAGTCTTGTCGTTTTTTTTTTTTATTTATCCCCAAACCCTGTTCTACCATCCATTTGCTCAAGCCCATCAAGCATTTTACGCACTATCCCTATTTCCCGCTATTTTTCCTGTGAGCATCAGATTTCCTCATTTCGTGCCCCAGAAATTTCAACTGACTCTTCCTGATGCTAAGTATAAGTTTCCTTTTTGTTTCCATTCTCTCTAAAACCTCGTTGTTGCTCACATGTTTGGACCATGGTACCCTCAGCATCTTTCTGTAGAACCACATTTCTGTTGCTTCAAATATCTTCATCTGTGATGAGATTGTCCAGCATTCACTGCTATATAGGAGGACTGATATTACGTAACAGTTCAGTAATCTTTTCTTTGTTTCTGTTGCTTCAAGTCTCTTCTTCATCTGTGAAGAGATTGTCCAGCATTCACTGCCATATAGGACGACTGATATTACGTAACAGTTCAGTACTCTTTTCATTGTTTCTGTTGCTTCAAGTCTCTTCTTCATCTGTGAGGAGATTGTCCCGCATGCACTGCCATATAGGAGGACTGATATTACGTAACAGTTCAGTACTCTTTTCTTTGTTTCTGTTGCTTCAAGTCTGTTCTTAATTTTTGAGGAGATTGTCCAGCCTTCGCTGCCATACAGGAGGACAGATGTCACGTAACAGTTCATTACTCTTTTCTTCGTTTTCAGTTGAGCGAAATGTGCTGTCTTTGCAAAGTATAAGCAGTTATCCTCCTAATAACTGCTCATCAGGATTGGGGACAAATTTTGGGATCTGCTTGGCGGTGATGAAACATTACTAGCTTCGTTTTGGATGTACTGAATGACGCAAGACAGTCTTTCTCCCACTGAGCTGGGAGAGCTAAGTCAGAGTAGAGGTCAGTTGGCAAGCAGTATTGCTGCCATATATGGTCTGGAGCCCCATCTGTTTGCCTCGGGGTTCTTGATAAGTGCCAGATATGCAATATAATTGGCCCTGTTCTGGCATCTCGTCTACAGTCACTCTCTCACAGACGCGCCGTCGCCTCTTTCTGTCTTTTTTACAAATACTTTCATGGTAATTGCTACGAAGCTGGCATCCCGCTCTCACCCTTTCACTGTCGAAACTACTAATTGTAGCCGTCTCTTCTACTTCAATAGCTTCATGCCTCGCACCTCTCGCCTGTGGAACTCCCTTCCCTATTCCAGTTTCCCTGAGAGCTATAATCTCCAACTATTCAAATGTAATGTCAATTGACATCTCCTGTTGTCTTGATCTATCTACTATCCTTCTCCTCATCCTTTCTTCTATCACTCCTATCTGATCTTGCTCTAAATTTTCTGTAACCCCTTGCGTCCTAGTGGCTTCCCGCCTTGCTTCGGGTGAAACGCTTAAAAAAAAAAAAAAAAAAGGTCACGTCATTGAAGGAGAATTCAAAACCAGCTATAAGAGGGATGGACACCTTCAGTCTATCTTGCCCTCGATACAATACTACTGCAGTACATGTGGTCACTAAGATCTTAGTGCTTTACGGAACTTGTGACGTAACGTGACAAGATGTGACGTGACGTGATGTCACAAAGTGATGTGACGTGACGTAGTGTGACAATGTTTAAGTAGATCAAGAACAAGCGGGGACATGTTGAAAAGCACTATGGAAAAAGAGAAAGGTGTTGAAAATCTTCTTGGGACGACATATTGTTAATATTGTGACATGCTAGACAACTTTGACTAACAGTGAGTAAAGAAACAAAACGTACTACATGCTTATCTGTAGTAACTCATGACTAACACTGACTCTAGTAGTCGCAGGCGCTACGCTTTATTGAAATGTGATTGGTCTCTATAAATAGTTACAAGAGAATTAACTCTCTATTTATTAATACTTCACAAGAACTGTTTCTTTGCAGACAAAAATATTTTTTCTAATCTGTAAATCTACCTGGTATAATTTAAAATAGTCTACTATCTCTCTTTCTCTTTTCTCTCTCTCTCTTCTCTCTCTCTCTTAATTGGGAGATGACAGGTAAGGATTACTTTTAGAACATTTTACCTTGTTTTTTTTTTATTGATAATTTCGTTTGGCACCGATATTCAGAGAACTTAAATCGATTACTTTGTTACATATTTTAGTGAATCATTTTACTTACAATTATTGCCACGTGAATCGAACAATCGTCGGTGCATTATTTAAACAGATTAGCCGAAAATTATCAACAGTGTCATTTTTTTTATAATCATCTGTCGCTTATATTTTTGCCAAGACGTTTTTACCTTTTTGTAACCCATCAATTAAAGCATAACTTTAATAATAACATTTCACATTGTTCGTTTTCAGTGCAGACAAAGATGGCAGCAAATTTTTTCTCATTGAATTATTCAACCATCATTTTCATCTTTCGACTTCATCTTCACCCTCAATTTCATCTTCATTATCTTCAGATGAACATCCACCAAGAATCGTACACGAGGGCCGCAAAATCCATGCCATTTTAAGGAAAAGTTTTCGGTGAATATATTGCAGAATATCGTTTGTTGGACGGAAGAAACTGCATTTGTTTATAATAAACTTAAATTAAATTCCAGTTTAAATTCATAGTAAATAATAATAATAAATTTACATTATTTTAAAATTTTTGAAATTCTATTTAATGTTTTCGATCAACTTTTATAAGGTTTGAAAACTCTCATTTAAGTAACACAGTAATCAGTTTACTGGTCGACATAAATTGTGAAATACGTAGCGAAGTAATCGTTTTAAGTAACGCGGTTAATTGAAATAATTGATGCTTTATTTGTTGCGTTTTCTTTTTATTGTTTCATCTTTGAAATTTATCAATAGTCCTTGTAATAAAATAATAACTCTAAGAAGAAGCTTATGAAGCCTTATTTGACGTTTATTTTATTGTAATGGATGGTTACATGCAAGAGGGGAGATGAGATGTGCTTACTTAATTACCACAGTCCGCATTGATAAGGGTTGATCGAAATCTTTTAAACCACCATTTTCTTTTTCGATAGTAATTCTCAACATGTCTCTACTTCTTGCTAAACAACTTTTCACACTATCACCTTTTATTAATCCTCTCTCCGATTCTATAGAGCTTGGGGACGCAAACTTGTTTCATGTAAGAGCCACTTACGGCAGAGTTCCGATGTTTGAGAACCAAAAGACACTTTTACAAATTCCAGTTGCATAAGGTCTTTTTAATTTTTTACAGGCAACTGGAATTTGTAAACAGGGATCATATCATTCATATACAGGTTCGGGGTTGATGTATCTTATTTATATCGTTTGCAATGATGTATTCTCGCCATTTAAATCATTAACCTCTATATTTGTTTTGTGTATGAATGATTCATGAATTTATAAATTATAATTGCACCTTTTAATTGAAATATATATATATATATATATATATATATATATATATATATATATATAATCAGGAGTGACCCAACCGCGGCTCGTGAGCCATATGCTTAAAAATAAGTTATTCCAAAATTCGCTTGAAGATGAAACAGAACTAATGCTTTTAATTTAATTATATGATTAAATTTGAAGTTTTTAGCTTCGGTTTTTGAAACATGGTAATTCGTGTGTAGCGAAGAAACCATATTTTAAATCAGTTAACTTATAATATTTATGCTCTGTAAATTTACATTGAGCACTGTTTTATAAAAATATCAATTAAGAACACTGGATCTTACTGTACTTTCTTCTTTTTTTTTTAATTATAATATATATATATCAGGGATGGCAGCACACGATAAAGTTCTGGTACTTTTGAACCGCAAGACATGAACAAAATTTACACATACGTTTTTGTTAAATACGCATTAACATTAAAGTTACGTCTTAATCCAATGGAGTTTCAATCCATACCCAGTAAATAATTATGAATCTTGAATTTTTTCTTATTTAAATTTTATATTTAGGTGATGAAAAAAAAAAAAAGAGCTCAACCAACATATTTCCACGAGCCGCATATTAAAGGTCAAAGCGCCACATGTGGCTCACGAGCCGCGAATTGGCCTCCGTTGCTATAGAGTGTATTAATAAAAGGCAGTTCTTTTTTTTCTTCTTCCATAAATGTGAATAAAATTAGGTGATGTTTTCGTTCTGGTGAAGTTGTAAGCATCAGTCTCCATTAAAAATTGCTTTGCACTTGCTGTTCTGATTTAATTGATATAGTTTCCTCATGGTAAGCGACTTGCGCTTCAGTTCTATTTACACTAAATGGGGCTTCGATCCACGCACCTACATTTACATTGATAAAGCCTAAAAAATTCTATGTCAATTTTATGCACAACAAGATGGCTGCTATACATTTCTCTCCCGCTCTTGTTTTTTTTTTTTTTTTTTTTTTAATGAGATGAGAGATAAGGATTAACTTTATAACGCATTCTATAACTCGTTTTCAATGGTAATTTCATTTGATCATTTAATCTTTAGATTTATCAATGATCCTCTTTGATAAAGATCGATCGAAAAGATGACCACTTTAGAGGATTTACACCATTTTATTATTTTGCGATAGTTGTTTTTGTTTAGAGGCATATCAACACCTCTATGGGTTATTTAATGCTGAACTCTATATTTTGAACACAATTTTATAGCTTCAACTAAATATATTTTGAACGCAATTGTATGCCTTCAATTACAGATAAAATGTATTGTTGGTCATTTTGCTATAAAATATATTGTTGATCATTTTGCTATAAAATGTATTGTTAGTCATTTTACTATAAAATGTATTCTTGATCATTTTGCTATAAAATGTATTGTTAGTCATTTTACTATAAAATGTATTCTTGATCATTTTGCTATAAAATGTATTGTTAGTCATTTTACTATAAAATGTATTCTTGATCATTTTGCTATAAAATGTATTGTTGGTGTTTCTACTATAAAATGTATTGCTGGTTATTTTACTTTAAAAATGTTGGTAATTTTACTATAAATATCTATTGTTAGTAATTTTACTATAAATAATTAATTATAACTAAATTATAATAAACACTTCGTATGTGAAATAGACGCCCAAAGTGATTTATTGATTTGTTTGTTTAACGGCATATTAACTCCTTATCGGTCATTTAATGCCGAAAGGTAATTTTCTTGGGAGTTTTGAAGTAATAAAATTATATATGTTATTCCGCTTTCACAATTGAATAAATGGTAGATAATACTTAGCTTTTGTGCATATACATGTTTGTATGGACATAATTCCTAGAGGTGATATGTGTGTTTTATGTTGCAGTTTTGTTGAAGATTTATTTGGGAATACAGTTTGATTTCTTTTAAAAAATTGTAGGATATTATATGGCTTAATGTCATAAAAAAGTTATTTTATGTTAGTTGTTTAGTTGGTTGATTTCATTTAGCGGCATATCAACACCTCTATGGGTTATTTAATGCAGAAAGCTAAATATTTTGAATACAATTATATCCCTTCAACCAAAGATAAAATGTATTGTTGGTAATATTTTAAAATGAATATTATTGGTGTTTTTTTTTTCTTTTTTTTTATATAAAAATATGTTGCTGGTATTCTTACTATAAAAATGTATTTTTATATTTTCATAGTGTTTTGTTTTGTTTGGGGGTTAACTACTTGCTCATAGCTGAGACACTAACAGGTGCTACCACCCCGTGTCAGGGTGAAACTGGGAACAACAGCAATTAAGAGGTGGTTCCATGCACCTCAAAACTTCCAATCTCCTGATTTGAGGTCTTACTGCCGGATGTAGTTTATCGTCATACCCAGGACTACTTTTTCGACAGCAATTTTCAACATGTCTCCACTTGTTGCTACGCAACTTTTCACACTATCACTTTTCAAAAATCCTCTCTCCGATTCTATATAGAGCGTACACAAGTAATTTTTTTTTTATATATCAGAATTTTCTCCAATCTTACGAAACTGGTACCAAATGGCACATATATTTTAACGATACAGTTTATTTACTTTTTGTTATACAAGTTTAGACTTTTAGTTTTATAAACTCAACTGATGATTTCCCGCCAAAATATTTTATTTCAACTTACAGTAATTACTTACATAGCACTTAGGTTGTACGAGGTCATATAAGTAAACTAATAATACAACGCTATTTCATATAGGTAACTTGAGCATCCGTGGATTTTGGTATCCATGGGCTTTTTTTGGAACCAATCCCCCGCGGATAATGAAAGATGGATGCAATTTTGTTTGTGTACGCATAATTAATGCTAAATTAATTACCGCATACTGTTTTTTTATGGTTGAAATGCTACCGGTGCCAACTTGATATTCGCCCGGGGTACGAAGGCAGTGGCAAATGCGTGACCCTGAAGCGGCCCCACCCAACCCGCTGCTTGCAGGGGTAGCTAACATAGTGCAGGGTCAACAGGTGTGTTCTGGGACTCTGAAGCAGTAATCAAAAACTAGTACAGGGTAAAAAAAAAAAAAAAAAAGTAAAGAGAGAAAGTACACTGGGGTTCATAGAGATGAGTTTTATACTAGTGGGGCTAAAAGGAGAATAAAAATCTCAAACAATAAATAAATAGTACATAAAAGAAACAAAATCAAAGAATAAAAAAAAGAAATTAAATCATAAAAATCACGAAATAAAATGCCGAGTATAATTTGTAAACCCTAAAACCTTACAATGGCGAAACTTCAATCAATTTAACAGACGAGAAAAATATTAACAGCAGCAGCAGGAACAACAGTAGTAGCAGGAGCAGCAGCGGTATTAGCAGGAGCAACAGCAACTACTGTTATTTAAAAGATTGGCGCAACACAATCATGCCCCCCAACCTTTGGCTCTTTTATGACAGTACCTGTTTATTTTTTTTTATATGTCTAATGAAATAGATAGATATGGTTAAGTCCCAGAGTAAAGTAAACCCATCAACTTCTACAACTGATGTTGGTTTTTGCTCATACTATTTTTCTGTATAATTAATTATATCAAAATTAGTATAAAGATATTTAAAAAAAAACAAACAACAAAAAAAAAAAAAAAAAAACGGCAGTCAATTGCGGAAACCTCTGAACAATTACAAAAATGTTCGTCTGCGAAACTCTGGAGTCGAGGTGCTGAATATACTATCAATCAGCTAAGTGACAAATTTTACTTGTAATAATCCGATATATATATATATATATATATATATATATATATATATATATATATATATAGATAGATAGATAGATAGATAGATAGATAGATAGAGAGACAGAGAGAGAGAGACAGAGAGAGAGAATACCAGACGCTGTAAGTTTGGATATGCTGGAATGTGTTGGAATTGTTAATGGGAGAGCCGAGTTCCAGTCCCCTTTGGTTTCGTTATATATATATATATATATATATATATATATATATATATATATATATATATATATATATATATATATATATATATATATATATATATATATATATACAAACATTCGCACAGTGGAGTGTATATGTACATATACATACATATACACTCCACTGTGCGAATATAGGGCCACAGTTTCACCACGCTAGGTATGGTTACTACATCAAGTAGATTTTTTTTTATGGGATAGATTTTCTAGCTCCACGCCTAACTGGTTCTGAATTTCGGGATGTTCGAGAGTTTGGCCAACCAAAGCTACAGAGGCAAGTCTGTTATAACCTATAACGGGTAGCGGAAGCGGGGGATTCATACGTTTCAGATGGAATTTCTACAAAAGCGAACAGCGGCCTCGACTGTAATTTGAACTCGAGACACCAATTTCATTTTTTCACAGATAACCGCCGCACATATCCGTTTTCTTTTATAAATTATAAAGTTGGCATATCTTCCATTGAAGACATTGCCCCACCCTATCATTATCAGCAGTATTATCTTCATCATTATTATTATTAAGCTTACGGAAACACCTTTTCCCGTACGATTTATGGGGATATGTAGTGGGGAGTGGTCCGAACAATTCTTGGAATTATAATAATTATTATTATTCCCAAGACTTCAGGCTTATGGCCAGATCACGTTGAAACACCGATTCCCGTAGGATCACTGAAGTTAAGCAACGTCGAGCCTGGTTAGTACCTAGATGGGTGACCGCTTTAGAATACCAGACGCTGTAAGTTTGGAAGTGCTGGTGGTATAATGGGTTGGAATTGTTAATCAGAGCCGAGTTCCATTTCCCGTTGGTTTCGTTATATTCACCTACGGGCGAATAACCTTGGGAAAAGTATGAATCCCCCAGCTATGGGTTAATTAGTTAAAGCTTGTATCGCCCAACCATTATCTCACAAAAAATATTCTTAAAATTTAAAATTATTTTGTAGTTTTAAATAACCTGCAAAGAGTTGATAAGCCTTAGAAAACGAATTAATCAATCAATAATTACAATAATTAATTTGTGATCAGCCCTCCAAGCTAATGTGGGCGATATGGTGACAGATTTTAATAGAAGCGGCGTCTAACCTTGTGGGTGATGCCTAGTTATAAATACTTTCGGGTCGGGTAATTCTGTCCTCTCAGACGGATTGAATCAGTTATGTGCCATGCGTGATACACGCTTGGGCGATCATGTATCTTTCGATACATGACTGATGAGGCAGATTTTTTTTCCCGTAGTAGGTTGTCATTTCTTTCTGTTGTAGACCAGTTGCCATCCAAGGCTAGAGAACCCGGTCTGTCCTGCTATTTACTCATAGCTGGAGGGAGAAGAAAAGGATTCATACCTTTCCCAAACGGTGTTCCCATTCAACAAGCAAGTTGTCTTAGCTGCCTCACCTTAAAATAAATTATAAATACAACATTTACGACACCCGGCCATGTTGCTCCACAGCTACACCCGCGTATGAACAGAGATACGCAATACGTCAGCCCAGAAAGAAACACGCCCAACTGATTTAATTCTGTCGACTCACAAACAGCTCGGTGGTACTGACCGGGTTAGCCCCTCGTAATTCACCAAGACAAAGCATAGACATGTTAACATCTCCAATGAAGTAAGACCAGAAAACATGACAAGAGTAAGAAGAAGAAGAGGGAGGAGAAGAAGAAGAAGAAGAGGGAGGAGAAGAAGAAGAAGAAGAGGGAGAAGAGGAAGAAGAGGTAGAGGAGGAAGAAGAGGTAGAAGAGGAAGAAGAAGAAGAAGAAGAAGAGGGAGGAGAAGAAGAAGAAGAAGAGGGAGAAGAGGAAGAAGAGGTAGAAGAGGAAGAAGAAGAAGAGGGAGGAGAAGAAGAAGAAGAAGAAGAGGGAGAAGAGGAAGAAGAGGAAGAAGAGGTAGAAGAGGAAGAAGAGGTAGAAGAAGAAGAAGAGGGAGGAGGAGAAGAGGAGGAGAAGAAGAAGAGGAAGAAGAGGTAGAAGAAGAGGAAGAAGAGGGAGGAGAAGAAGAAGAAGAAGAGGGAGAAGAGGAAGAAGAGGTAGAAGAAGAGGAAGAAAAAGAAGAGGGAGGAGAAGAAGAAGAAGAAGAGGAAGAAGAGGTAGAAGAGGAAGAAGAGGTAGAAGAAGAGGAAGAGGTAGAAGAAGAGGAAGAAGAAGAAGAAGAGGGAGGAGGAGGAGGAGGAGAAGAAGAAGAAGAAGAAGAAGAAGAAGAAAAAACAAAACAATGAATTACTGCTACTACTATTATTAATAATACTATTACTATTTTTGTTTAGTTATTTATGTATCATATATAACGCATATGATGCGACTTTTTGAAGAACTAATTTTGAAGCTAATTTTAAGGGGGTCACATCATAGACGAGATATAAAATTAGCCGATGTACTGCTGGCCCTGGCTACCCCGTTGACCAAACAATATATATTTGTTCTGTAGTCAAAAAGTACCGCTGTATTTAAAATAAACATGATTTTGCTAAAAGTTATGTTTTACTTAACTGTATCCAATAATAATAGATATTAGTATCGTATTAAACAGCGAATATGTGTCTTTTCCATTGTTTACGTTTCTAAGATGTTTAGCTGTTTCTCGTTCCGTTGTTCATGGCTGTACGCGTTTACGCAGCGAGTATAGCGTTACTAACGATACTTTTATCATTCTCTTTTAATCTTTTAACTTGTTTAACTAGAAGATGGGATAAAGAGATAAAGGAAAAGAGGTTAGTCTATTGTAATTTGGTCTCTCAAAAGAGGAATTCGAATGATACACAAGATACATGATAAAATCATTTCTTATAATTAAAAATTTGGGGTCGAACGATACACGAGATTGCGCGTTACACGAGTCTACACGGTATTTATTTTATACTGCTTCCGCGAAGCCTACGATGTTAGTTGTTAGCAAGAATCTTTTTCTTCAGGCCCCCCCTTCGTGACTTTAGAAAACAAACCGATTATTTATTCAGCAGCCATGCTTTTTGCAATGGTTCTATTTCCAAATCACAATCTGCAATGTTATTGGTCCTGACCTGGCATCTCAGCTTCATTCACTTTCCCCACCGCCTTTGTGTAGCTTACCTATGCCTTTTCTATATATCATGGCAATTGTTCCGATGAGCATTCCTCTATCTTACCGAGACTTTATGAATTTAAGCGCAGTACTCGATTGGCGGCAAGGTCTCATCTTTTTACAATTGAAATGATTAAATGTATCCCGCAAGTTCTATGTCACCAGTTTCTTCTTTCACCCTTTTCGCTTTCCAACCAACTTTGATCTTCAAAAATTTAAACGCAATGTCAATCGTTATCTTCTGTTTTCTTAATTCTTGTTCTTTTATTGTCCCCTCTCCTTAATCATGTTTTTCTTTTTCTTAGATTCTTTCTCACTCAGTAACCTCTTGTGACTTAGTGGCTTTATTGCCTTGCTTGGGGTAAAATGATTAAACAACAAAAAAAAAAAAATCCAATAAGATTTTTTTCTATGTTTTTCTTTCTTTCTTTTTTTTTTTTTTTTTTGTACAACACGCCAGTGCTCCGATGATCACTGGTATTGTAATTTCTTTCTTTGCTAGCCTTCCCCAAACTTTGAAAATTTTATACTTTAAATCATTTTAGTTCTTGATCTTTCCTTTTTAGTTTTCGTGTCAAATGGACAAGAGACTTCTATCCGGTAGCAAATTCCTTAATTGATTGATTCATTCATTCATCAATTAGATAATATGATAACCCTTTCTTAGCAATAATATATTCCTACATGATAACCCTTTCTTAGCAATAATATATTCCTACATGGTAACATTTTCTTAGCAATAATATATTCCTACATGGTAACCCTTCCTTATCAATAATATATTCCTACATGGTAACACTTTCTTAGCAATAATATATTCCTACATGGTAACCCTTTATTAGCAATAATATATTCCTACATGGTAACCCTTCCTTATCAATAATATATTCCTACATGATAACACTTTCTTAGCAATAATATATTCCTACATGATAACCCTTTCTTAGCAATAATGTATTCCTACATGGTAACCCTTTCTTAGCAATAATGCATTCCTACATGGAAACCCTTTCTTAGCAATAATATATTCCTACATGATAACCCTTTCTTAGCAATAATATATTCCTACATGATAACGGTGGGGTGTATGTGGTGTAAGGGACTGCGGTTCGAGATGAGAAATTAGAAAGCCGAGTTCGAATTCCAGTCAAGTTAGTCGCATCCACTTACGTACAAAGAGTCTTGAGAAAGGTATGACTCCATCTCTTCTCTCCTCCCCTTCAGCTGTAGGTTAAATAGCAAGAATGGGTTCTATCGCCTTGGGTGGCAATAGCTATATTGTTGGTGACGCGATGGCTAAGACCACACTTTTTCTCATCTTCTGAACTATGTCTACCTGTTGATTATCTATCTATCTATCTATCTATCTATCTATCTATCTATCTATCTATCTATCTATCTATCTATCTCAGCCCGTTCCTCTCTATCTATTTATATATATCTCAACCTGTTCCTCTCTCTCCCCTTCTGCATCTATCTCAGTCTGTTCATTATCTATCTATCTATCTATCTCTCTATCTATCTATCTATCTATCTATCTATCTATCTATCTATCTATCTAATGTACACACGCATTAGCGTGTCCGTTTCCATTCTCTGCGGGGATGTTTTTGTAAGTATGTTATAATTTAAAGTGTTGATATCAAAACTGTTGCTGACTTCGTGTCTGTTGTTCAGGTACCATAGGGTTCAGTACGTGCAGTCGTTCCCATGATGCCTTCTAGTACGTAAGCTGGAAAATTCATTCTTTCTCGTTTTGTTTTTGTTTGTTTTGTTTTGTTTTGTTTCGTTTCGTTTCGTCTGTTCGCTGGCTGTTTTTGTATTTTCTTTTGGCATCGGAATGTAATGGAGGTTCAAGAATTAGGTAAGAGATATTTCCTTGTGGTAAACGAGTTGGCGAGATGGTGGCGGTGGTGGCGGTGGTGGTGGCATGTTTATGCCGGCTGTGTCAAAAAAAAAAAAAACGGTGGAAAAGTAAGAGATGGGTTTAATTTGAGAAGGGAAACGTAAAAAACTGTCGAGGAAGGACAGGAGAGAAAGGAATTAAAGCAAAATAATGAAAGAGAATATGGGGGAGATAGAGAGAGAGAAAGAAAGGGAGTAGGAGAGATGGTGAAACAAGTTAAACGTATGAAAGAGAATATGAGGCAGAGAATGGGAGAGAGGGAGAGGAGGGGAGAGAGTGGGAGAGCTGGAGAGAAAAGTATCAAAGAGAATATGAGGGAGAGAGAGAGTAGAAGAGAGGGAGAGAATGGTAGAGGGGGAGATGAACAGAAAACCATGAAAGAGAATATGAGGAAGAGAGAGAGAGAGAGAGTGGGAGTGAGAGAGAAGGAGAAGGAGAGAAAAGTATGAAAAAGAATATGAAGAGAGAGAGAGAGAGTGGGAGAGATCGAGAGAAAAGTAGGAAAGAGAATATGAGGGGACACACACAGAGAGAGAGAGAGAGAGACAAAAACTATGAAAGTGAATATGAAGGAGAGAGAGTGGAAGAGATCGAGAGAAAATTATGAAAGAGAATATGAGGGGACAGAGAGAGAGAGAGAGAGAGAGAGAAACTATGAAAGTGAATATGAAGGAGAGAGAGATATGGTGAGAAAAGTATGAAAGAGAATATGAGGAGAGGGAGAAAGAGAGACAAAAACTATGAAAGTGAATGTGAGGGGCAGAGACAAGCAGAGAACAGAGCGAGAGAGAGAGAGAAAGAGAGAGCAGAAGAGATGGAGAGAATGCAAGAGCGAGAGATGGAGAGAAAACCATGAAAGAGAATATGAGGGAATGAGAGAGAGAGAGAAAGAGAGAGAGAGAGAGAGAGAAAGACGGAGAGATTAAGAGAAAGAGAGGGGGAAAGAGAATATGAAGAGAGGGAGAGAAATCGAGAGATCGAGAGAAAAGTATGAAAGAGAATATGAGGAGAGGGAGAGAGGGAACGAGAGAGAGAGACAAAAAACTATGAATGTGAATATGAGGGAGAGAGAGGGAGATATAGGGAGAGTAAAGTATGAAAGAGAATATAAGGAGAGCGTGGGAGATTGAGTGAGAGGGAGATTGAGTGAGAGGGAGAGAGTGATATGGAGAAAAAGTATGAAAGAGAATAGGGAAAGAGATAGAAAATAATGAAGAGGACTGGAGAGAGTTGATGAGGGAGAAAGAAAATGATGAAGGCGAATGTGAAGAGAGAGAGAGAGTGAGAGAGAGAGAGAGAGAGAGAACAATGAAAGAGTAAGGAAGAGAGAGAAAATTATTGAAAACGGGGAGAAAGAGGTAGACAGAGGAAAAGGGTTAAAGGAAAGTGAGAGAGGTAGAGATAAAAAAAATGAAAGACAGTGGGGAGAAAGAAAAGGAAGAAGGCGGGTGGGGAGAGAAAGCGAGAAAAGAATGACCGAAAGAGGGGAGAGTGAGTGAGAGAGAGAGAGAGAGAGAGAGAGAGAGAGAGAAAGAATGAGCCAGTAAGAGAGTGGGGAGGGTTTGAGAAAGAAAAAAATGAAAAAAGGTGAGGTGAGTGATAGAAAACATCGAAAGAGTGAGGAGAGTTTGAGAGAGAAAAGAATGACAGAAAGTGGGGAGAGTGTGTGATAGAAAAGTATGAAAGATAGTGTGGAGAGTGAGAGAGAGAAAATGTTTAAAAGAGAGTGGGGAGAGTGTGAGAGAGAATAGAATGAAAGAGAGTGGGGAAGAGAGAGAAAGAATGAAGTAGAGTGTGTGAGAGAGAGAGAGAGAGAGAGAGAAAGACAAAAGGAGAGAGAGATGCAAACAGTAAAGTAATACAAGATGGAAGTGCAAAATAAACTGTTAGTAAAAAAGTAAAGAAAAAAACATCCAAAGTTGATATGAGAAAGAAATTCTACCCCTCCTCGCAAAAAAAAAAAAAGAATACAGTGACGGCCAATTTAGCTAGTATTACACAAGGCCATAGTACTGAGCAAACTGAACAAGATCATAAAAGTGGGACAGCCAGAAAAGACAGAACTTATTAAAACAGTAAATTAGCCGACCAGACGATATAGATAACACCAACTACCACATTCGATACGAATCCATATTTACTAAGGTGATGTTTATAGGGTCCCTAGTGAAGGTCCGTGTCACTGTATTCGAGGAATGATCTGCATAGCTAGCTTGTTAATCATCGCCTTATGTTACACGACCATGTTGTTTTTTTTTAATATGAGGTGTGATCAAAAAGTATCGGCACTGTTGCTATGGTAACAGAGCTAAAGTACGCTTGGCATCCATTGACCTTCAACTCCGTCTCGCATAGACATGTTACAAGGTTCTCGCTCACTTCCGTTGTTTCTAGTAGTGCTTGGAAGGAAAGTGTGTAGAGTGTGGTCGTATCACCATACCAGAGAGGACCCATCGCTCACGTCCTGAATTGACACAGCACATAGAAAAAGAAGAACGAGTTTGGGTAAATGGTTGTTTGAACAGGGATAAGAGGATATAGCAAAAAAACAAAACAAAACAAAAAAAACAACAAAAAAACAAACATTACTAAGGGGTAGAAAGACTGGAAGGTGTGGAGAGCCATGATCGCAAACGTCCTGAAGGGACACCGCACATAGAAAAAGAAGAACGAGTTTGCGTAAATGGTTGTTAGAACAGGGATAAGAGGATATAGCAAAAAAACAAAACAAAAAAAAACAAACATTACTAAGAGGTAGAAAGACTGGAAATTGTGGAGAGCCATGATCGCAAACGTCCTGAAGGGACACCGCACATAGAAAAAGAAGAACGAGTTTGTGTAAATGGTTGTTAGAACAGGGATAAGAGGATATAGCAAAAAAAAAACAAAAAAAAAAAAATTACTAAGGGGTAGAAAGACTGGAAGTTGTGGAGAGCCATGATCGCAAACGTCCTGAAAGGACACAACACATAGAAAAAGAAGAACGAGCTTGTATAAATGGCTGATAAGATATTGATTAGGAGATATAGCAAAAAGACAAAGTTAACTAAATTAAATATAATATATACACTAATACAAATCCACATTATAACCAAAAACATTTGCGGTTTCTGTTTTTTTTAACATATATATATATATATATATATATATATATATATATATATATATATATATATATATATATATATATATAAGGTCTGATCGAAATGTATTGGGACTGTTGCTATAGAAAAGTACAGAGAGTGAAGCTGCTTGGTACAGATTGACTTTGAACACTGTTAAGCATACATACCAAGTTATAACGTTCTCGTTCACTTGCGTTGTTTGTAGTAGTGCTTGGAAGGAAAGTGTGTAGAGTGTGGTCGTCTCACAACATCCTCTGTGACCACCGCTTCAGCAGTACATTTTGGACGAACGCAACACTCCCCAAGACCGACACCCACCATAGTTCCCAGATCTCGCCACTTTCGACTTTTTCCCTTTCAAAAATCAAATCCTACTTGAGTCGAACAAGATTCCAAGACGTCGAGGAAATCCAAAAGCATGCGACGAGGCAGCTGCTCGCTACCCACTTCTTCAAAAAGAAGTTCTAGGAATGCTTCTATCAATGGACACGACTTTGGATGAAATGTGTAGCTACGGAAGGAGACTATTTCGAAGGAGATTAACTGTCAAATTGATATGTGATGTAGTTTTCTTTTTATAACACCAGTCCCGATACCCGATATTTTTTTTACCAGACCTCGTATGTTTTATATTATTTTTTGCATTCGTCGGCATTCTTGTCGCTTCTAGCCTCTTCTTCATCTGTGAGGAAATTGTCCTACATTCCCTGATACATCAAGAATTAGATATTACATAGTATAGAAAATATGACACCGAGATACGAAGACGCACTGAACGAACGAAGAAAGCATTCCAAATGCTAAGCAAAGTGCTGAAAAAATGGAAAAAATTCGTTAGAAACAAACAAAGGAGTACTGGATTGCTCTGTTATATACTCTCTCTTATATGCATGCTGGATAATCACCCCACGGATTGGGAGAAAACTGGAGGGAACAAAAATGTGGTTCTACAGAAGGATACTGAGCATTCCATGGACGGAGCGAGGAAGTCTTAAAGAAAATGGCAAACAGAAAGAACCAGAATCAGAAAGAGATAGCTGAAATTCCTTAGACATATAACGAGAAAGGAAGGCTTGGAAAGCTTAACCCTCACGCGACATATTGATGGCAAGAGAGATAAGGGAAAGCCTCTTACCTGACCAGCTTGTGTGAAAGAATGGCGGAACGGGAAGCTGGAGCATTAACAAAGGGAGAACAACTGCTAATAGATATAATGGATAGGAAGTTGTGGAGAGCCATGATCTCCTATGTACAGCTCCGGAGGACTTCATATAGAAGTATTAGGTTGGTGCAAAAATAATGTCGGTTTTTGAGAATTTTTAACGTCAAAAACTGATATTATTTTTGCACCAACCTAATAGTATATCAGTTGCATTTTTTACGGCTTATCACCTCTTTGTAGGTTATTTAAGACCGAAACACATTTCGGGTTTTAAGAATATTTATTTATTTATTTGCAAGTGAATATTGCATTAACAATCATTAAGGAGAGAGAAAAGAATGCTGGATTGCTATGTGGTATCCATCCTCTTATATGGCCGTGAATGTTGGACAATTTTCTACACGAATGAGGATAAAACTGGAGGCAGCAGAAATGTGGTTCTACAGAAGGATACTGAGAATTCCATGGGTGGAGCGAGTAAGTAACAAGAAAGTCTTAAAGAAAATGGCAAACGCAAAGAACACTTCTCAGAATCAAGAAGAGATAGCTGAAATTCTTTGAGCATATAACGAGGAAAAAAAGGCTTGGAAAGCCTAACCCTCACGGGGCATATTGATGGCAAGAGAGATAGGAGAAAGTGGTGCTTGTGTGAATGAATGGCGTAACGGAGAGCTAGAGCATTAACAAAGGGAGAGCAACTGCTAATAGCCACAATGGAAAGGAAGTTGTAGAGAGTCACGCCCTGAAGAGAGGCGGTACATAGAAGTTCAGCTATCTTATTTGTTTCTAATGACATTTTCTTATCTCTAAATACAAACTCTGTAGTTGGGTCCCCAAGAGCCTGACAAACATTCCTTTTTAGATATTCACTAGCAGCATGGCCCGGCGTTGCCCGTACTTGATTAAAAAATCGTACGACTCATACAGCAATCGCTATCACTTGACTTAAAATATTTTTGCCCTTCCTTGCCTTTAAAGGATTGCTCTTTGCCGTGCTGATGTTGCTACATGCCTTATTTCTTGCCTATCTCACACTGCGAATTTTTTCTAAGCTCTATACTAAACATTAAATCTGTTACGAAAAAAGAACTAAACAAAATGAACACAAAACTATCAGCTTTAAAAAAGGACTCGTAACTGGAAAAACCAAATGAAAAAAGAATGTTAACAACAAATACTTTTTCACACTCAACCCAGTTCTGTGG
Organism: Acanthosepion lycidas; assembly: GCA_963932145.1. Classification (NCBI taxonomy): domain Eukaryota; kingdom Metazoa; phylum Mollusca; class Cephalopoda; order Sepiida; family Sepiidae; genus Acanthosepion; species Acanthosepion lycidas. The sequence goes on along the minus strand of OZ010614.1, from coordinate 35,609,717 downwards.
AATGAGAATCAACGTTGAGTTTAAGCAAGCGAATGAACCAGTTGGAGTAAAGTGCCATGCAGATTTAAATTTTTCCCACTTGTGACGAATGCAACTATCGATTTATTTTGCATGCTATCATGCTAGTTAACATTCGTGTCAGTCAGCTGTTGGCTCTCACGCTGGCCAATAGAATCTTTCTGCCTATTCGTGGCAGCCAGCTACTAGCTCTCACTCTGGCCAGTAGAAAATGGGCGCAAACTCCATGAAAACTGACGTAGAAGCATGAAAAAAATCGATTATTTCCACTATCGATGGGAGTTGGGAAATGCAAAGTCGGTGTTGGCCTTCCCGCTAACTTGGAGCATGTGCATGCAAATTTTCGTGCAAATCCGTCAAAATTGTGGCGGTCCATTCGTCACACACACACACACACACACACACACACACACACACACTGTCTTTTATAGATAGAGATTAATAGATTCGATATTCTTTTTGGTTACATATTACATAAAATAGTAATTTATTCAAAACAAGAACAAAGACAGCAAAGGTGAAAAACATATATATTTAATCAGGGTCGGTGAAAAGGTCTTGTGCCCTCCCCGAATCTATGACACGGGATCCCCTACTCTACTACATCTCAATTTTCATAAGGTAGTATTCATGTAAAATAAAATTTTATTATAACCTAATTATGTACAAAAATGAATCATATGCAATACAGGTGAACAAATTGAAAATAAATACAATGTATCTAAATACAAATTAGAGACCTGTCATAATAGATAATTACATCTTAAAATAAATCGACAATGTTTTGTGGCAGTTTTTAACAATCAATTTAAGATTTTTCTTGTTAAAAAGTTGAACAATTTTAACGCATTCAGCATTATAGAGAGAAAAAAATAGTAAATTTTATATAGTGTTTTTCTTTCAAGACTTAGCGAGAGCAAAACAAATTCATGGATTTAAACGAAAAAAAGTCCACAGAATGAAGTCAAAATCCATGATTTTTTTCATTATTTAATAGTCAGTTGTGCTTAGTTTAATTTGTAACATATACACAGGGTACAAAGTGTAAATTGTCGCCATTTTATATTTTTAATTTCACGCATGCGCGTTGTTTGTTTTTTTTATTTTATTTTATCGCTTGCACAGTATAGTAGTGTCAGTTAGACACCGTCTGTGAGAATAAGAGCGCCATAACGCAATTTACTTCGCCAGAAATTTGGAAACGGCATGCTGTAATGTTTGGCATTCGCACCGGAAGCTCCAATACGAACATTTCAGAGTGTTTGGGTGTCAAACTGAAGACAGTGTAGAGGATTTGGAAAAAAATTGGATAAGTCTAATGGTGATTACTAAGGTACGGCAGGTTGGAAAACTTATTCTGGTCGTTCTAATAAGAAAAGAACCTACGAATTTGTTGGTGAGAGTCTCAGACTCAACACAGAGGCCTACATCAAGTGCCTTGAGGAAGTAATGCTCTCCCGGGTCAAGAGAGTGGCTGCTGGAAGAGTCTGCATCTGGCAACAGGACTCTGCACCATGCCACACAAGCAGGAGAACCCAGTCATGGCTGTCAGACAATTTCTGTGACCACATCACCCCTTACATCTGGCCATCTAACATCCCAGACTGCAACCCCTTGATTATTATATGTGGGGCACAGTTGGCCGAGAGACCAACAAAACTCCTTATAACACGAAAGGCAAGGATTATGCCAGTATTCACCAACTTAAACAAAGAGACCGCCCAGAAGAGATGCAGGAGATTCCGAAGTCATCTGGAGGCCATGGTTGAAGCCAATGGTGATTTTATTGAATAAATTTACTCTTTAGTATTTCAAGATATTTTTGTGTAATTTTGGTAAATATATCTGTTAAATGAGATGTCAGTACCCCCCCCCCCACTCAGGCTTAAGCCCCCTCGTTCGGGGGGTGTTGTGGGTAGTACACGCCGCCCCTCTATTTAATAGCGAACCCCAATTATCAAGAAACCTAACGTACTTTCTTGCGCATAATACGAGATATTTTGAACGAAAATTAAAGGCAAAAAGGTGGCGTGCGTATTATAGACAAGTACACGTTTTCAGAAATATTTACTCAGCTTAAATACCTCAACAAGATTGCAAATATACTCGGCCCAATAAATAATAAAACACAAAGTAGGTAGGTGTTGTTTCAGCCATATTTGTTTTTCTCTTCAAATTTAATGAAAGACACTATAGTGTTTTCATTTTCATAGTTTATTAATGTACAGAAATATGATAAAGAGATAAAAAACAGAAAAGTATGATATATTAATTAACACATATACAACCGGGTATGTCGAGTTAGCACCTTTCTCCGAAAATAAGTTTTGAAACGGAAATCAGAAGAAACAAGCAATGTCTGAACATCAAGTTAATTTCTATATCGTGAAAAATTAAATAATTTCTAATATCGTGAAAAATGAAATATTTCAGTGAAATATATTCACAACATTGAGAATTTAATGGATAATATGGTATAACTTTGTACTTTGATGGTTGTACTACGGACTTTTATTATACACAAGTAATTCAAGCGCCTTACGAGGCTGGCATCCCGTTCTCACCCTTTCACTGTTGAAACTATTAAATGTAGCCGTCTCTTGAACTCCAATAGCTTCATATCTCGCACCTCTCGCCTGTGGAATTCCCTTCCCTATTCCTGTTTCCCTGAGAGCTATAATCTCCAACTATCCAAATGTAGTGTCAATCGACATCTCCAGTTGCATTGATCTATCCACTATCCTTCTCCTCATCCTTTCCTCTATCACTCCTATCTAATCTTGCTTCAAATTTTCTGTAACCCCTTGCGTCCTAGTGTCTTCTCGCCTTGCTTGGGGTGAAACGCTTAAAAAAAAAAGTAATTTTTTCCCCTGTTTTCTTTTTAAACTTCAGAAACACGGGGGCCATATTATACTCAAGTCATATTATACACAAGAAAATAAGGTAAGTAATGAATTAATTGATGCTTATGGTAATATTGGAGTAGGTTCAAGCATGTGTTGGAATATATTAAAGGGGACATACAAGAGCTGCCATGTTTTGGTAAATGTGCAAATAAAATAAGCACGTCTCATCTCCCCTATCGCTTGTAACCATCCATCACAATAAAATAAACTTTTTTCTGTGCTGAAGCAGAATGAGTCAAATAAAGCTTCATAAGCTTCAACTTAGAGTTGTTACTTTATTACAAAGTCTATTGATAAATTTAAAAGATGAAATGATAAACGAAACCGCAACAAATTAAGCAGCACTTATTTCAGTTAAGTGCGTTACTTAGAACGATTACTCCGCTACGTATTTCATAATTTATCTCAAACAGTAAATTGATTACAGTGAGTCCCCGCCTATTTGTGTTTCAGCATTAGCGGCTTTACACAGCTTTAGCGGATTTTTCTTTCAAACATATGTACTTGTTATTCGCGGAAACCCCGAATATTGGCGTTTTTCTGAAGAACATATGTACAAATTATTCGGGGAGAACTCCCTCGATTCACGTATTTATTCGATAGATCGTATTTAAAATAGTCTTTTATTATTTTCCTGTTATTTAAGTGTCTTAAAACATATTTAAGTGACTTAAAACATAACCAGTGCATTTTTATGGTAAAAATTGGCAGAATTGTACATTTAAAAAACAGACGTAAAAACATGCGTAGCGCTTGGGCTTTGTTCTTTGTTAAGAGCTGCGGTTGGAGTCTTAAAAGTGGCGTATGCTAAGTCTGGGGCTATCATTACAGTTCTGTCTTTAGGAAATGTTTTAAACTTTATATTTTATACAGTATTTCCAATGGCTGTATCGATCTGTGCGTAATTAAAAACGGTTGTACGTATGAAAGAAAATTTACTCTAAGTGTATCGTCACCAATACTATTTTTCAAAAATGTTTTTAAAAGGGTCTGAAATGCTTCTAAAGTGTTTAGGGTGAAAGTTTAAGGGATATTGGATTGTAACAATCAAAATAGGTACTTTTAAGCACTTTTAGGGGTGGGGATTACAAGTATTCGCGGATTCTAACTATTCACGGCCAGTTCTGATCCCTAACCTCCGCGAATACGGGGGACTCACTGTACTGTGTTAAGGAATGAGAGTTTTTCAAACCTTATAAAAGTTGGCAGAAAGCATTATATCAAATGTCAAAAACATTAAATGCGACAAATTTATTATGAATTTAAACTGTAATTTAATTTAAATTTATTATAAACAAATACAAATTATTAAGATTTATTATGCAAATTTATTCAACTTTTAGAGTGGACGCTGCGTTCTTCGGTCTGCTTCGCTTCTTTCGCCGAATGAACGATATTCTGCAACATATACATCGAAACCATTTTCTTAAAATGCCTGAATGAGTCAAATAAATTATCTACTGAGAGTTGTTAACTACATTACAGACATTAATGTTACAACAAAGCACCTTTGTCCGAAAATTCGAAAAGAAGTTTTGAAACGGAAATTAGAAGAAACAGGTAATGGCCGAACATCCGGTTCCTTTCTATTCTTTAATATCGTGAAAAATTAAATATTTTAGTGAAATATATGCACGACATTGAGATTTTAATGGGCAATATGGTACAACTTTCAAAAAAAATATTTACATAGCGATCTCTGTACTACGGGGATTCGTATAATCCTGAAGGATGTAATTGATTCCCTGTTTTTTTTTTCGGAAGCATTGGATTGTATTATACGCAAGTTGTATTATACGCAAGAAAATATGGTACTTCCTAAAAACGAAAAAGAAAAAGAAAAGAAAAAGAAAAAGAAAAAAATCAACATATCACGTTATCCGCTAACACAGGGCCACCTGGATCGCTACGTCCCGATGTCAACACTCAATCATCGGCAGAGTGTAAACTGACATCGGGATTTAGGTTCCTGTGTGTACATAGGATGTCATTTCTGCTCTTTGCTTTATAACGTCTCGCGAGATTAGCCGAGAATTTCGTAGTTTTGCAAAATATTTTTTCTCAGATGGACAAATTCTCATTAATAGTAGCGAATGTTTTAAATATGAAACTAATTTCTGAAACATTTCTTGCGCTCCGTTCGCAAAATGTGTCTAATAAGCAAATAAATGTACACTTGACATGCGTATATATATATATATATATATATATATATATATATATATCTTTAAGTTATGAAGAACTTGGTAATGCGTGGTATTATTATAATGGTACCTTAAAGTGGTGTTTTTCTTTTATATATATATATATATATATATATATATATATATATATATATATATATATATATATATATTCATTGAATCCGGCCCGGTTGATATAAATTTCACTGTTTAAGAAAATTAATTTTAAAGTAATTTCTAATCAGTTACTTTTCCTCAAATAAAGTTTCGGAAGAGTATATTTTATTTTTGAAAGAGAATTATGCTGTGTTGACAGATTTGTCAATATGGACGATTTTAGCGATTTTTCTGATAATAAAAAAATCATTCCAATCGATTTAAATTCAGTTTGAAACGCAGCAAACTGTTTTGCTTATTGGAAATATTAAAATGAATCTATTAACTTGGAATTAAAACTAAAATAAAAACTTCAATAATTTTTTTTTATATTTAAAATGCATTTTGGACCTTAGGTATCGTTATTTTTTTTTTCCAGGTACATGTTATAGAAAAAAAAACTATGACATATTGGGAAAGGTTTTCGTGTGACGCGTTTTGTCCTTTAGCACTTACTCGACGGAATTGGTTTTTATGTTAATGCGACGACACACGTCCACGAGGCGGGGGTGGGGAGAGCGGACGTTGATATGTAGTCAGATCAATGTAAACATTATTTTAGTCTGATAATAATGCCCGAAAGAACGATATGAGTCACACGAAACCTTTTTACATTGTCATAGATTTTCTTTCTCCCAAAATTATTCTTGATATATATATATATATATATATATATATATATATATATATATATATATATATATATATATTGCAAGTACACAATGTCATTTATGGACGTCCGTATTTACAAAAATCGGCACCTTGTGCACACACACACACACACACACACACAATCAAAATTCTTTTTAAAAACTGCTGATCGCTGAATTGTAGTAAGATTTATCATATATATATATATATATATATATATATATATATATATATATATATAATCCGTATACGCTAATATATATATATATATATATATATATATATATATATATATAATCCGTATACGCTAATATATATATATATATATATATATATATATATATATATATATATATATATATATATATATATATATAATCCGTATACACCAATCCTATAGTTGGATATATATATGCGTATATATCTCTATAATAAATGCGTGAGTCAGTGTGTCACTATTTTCCAACTTTACTTCTAGGGGCCATAGCCCAACATATCACACCATTTTGGAATCAGGCCAACTCCGTGATCAAATTAAAAACATTCCGGGGTCAGATCCGGACCCGCAATCCTGAAATTTGGGATTTCTAAGTTTTCATAACTGCGATTGTTTTCGGCGATTTTTTACGTGATTTTTTGCGACGAATATTTTTCTTCGTTAACAATGTTTTTAACTTGCAAATAAATTTGGGAATAATTCAAATTAATTGCGAAATCCAGCGAAAGTCATCTATGAAATAAAAATAATTGCTTGTACGGAAAGTAAGGACCTACGTACATCAAACTGTATTTAAATTAAGTGGCGGCAGAAGAATTATCGTTGAACTTTTAAAAGGTAAGCTCAAATATTAATGCAATACTTAAACGCAGCGATCAATTTTGAGTTCTTCTATACTTTATTGTTGCTTGTCGCATCTACTCCTCCCTACTCCCTACCTATTATGATGGAAGCCTAACCAAGAGCCCTCTGCAGGAGCTAGCTTAAATGCCACCCGACAGGACGGTTTTTAAGCTAGTATACTCATATATTTAATCATTTTTACCCAAGCAAGGTAATATAGTCGCTGAGATACAAGAAGGGATTACAGAGTGTGAAAGAATATAAGAAAACGAAAAACATTATTCAAGAGCGACAACAATAAAAGAAATGAAATTAAGATAACGATTGACATTTTATTTAAATTTTAGATCAAAGTTGGCTGGAATTCAAGATTTTCGTTGTCGTCCTGTTATTACCGAGAAGTAAAAAAGAAAATGAATGATTCATGTAATATAAATTGAACTGCACCACATACTTGATATTAAAAATAACTGATCCGACGTGCAACTTTCGGATAATAACTGTGACAACGAAAATATAGATGTAATCCGAAAAAATATGCTACTGCCAACTGCAAGAAATTTTAATTAAAAACGCACAATCTTAAATTTAAAAATTCAACCTCAGCGTTGCGACTGCACGCTGCAAAAAAATTATATATATATATATATATATATATGGTTGTTTTTGTATTTTCAGATTTATTTATGTATTACTAACCTGAAAAAAGGACTTAAAAAAAAAAAAAAATTCCATTTTATTGATATCTTATGTCGATGGACCAAACATGTCTTAACTCTAAAGTGTAACTTCTTAACCAACCCTGACTCGAAGGTCGCTGACTCTCGAGAAGATAACGGGATTTCAAGATGATAACGAGATTTCGTACCGAGAGACCATTTCTACTTATCTGTCCGAAAATAGGCTTACAATTTTAGCATTTGATTAACCTTGGGACTAGCCTGAAAAGTTAAGCAACATTTGAGTAGATTAGTAACGAACAGGTACAATGTTTAAATTCATATTTTTTACTCAAAGTTACTAGTGCTACTCGTTGTTTTTTTTGTTTTTTTTTTGCTTTTTGTCCCACAACGTTTCGAATGCTTTATTCTCCGTCTTCAGACAAACGAACATATTATTCAGTAGGGGTTTTTGTTAAATTCATACGACATATTGATCGCTCACTGATATTAATTTGTAATTGGCCCTTTTTGGAAATGAACTGAAGATACAGTAGGTCCTCATTTAACGTAGTTTTACCAAACGTCGTTTCGGTTTAACGTTGATAAGGAAAAATATAATAGAAAAATTAAATGGCATAAGCTAAAATTCGTAAATTATGCAATACTCCTATATAACATCACTATTTAGCAGGTATAGTCAAATCAAACATATCACAATATATTCAAATATTTCTTTTTTTATTTCATTGATTATTTTCGTTTTTAACAATAGAGAACCAGTACTTTTCACAGGCTATATACATTTAGAAAAAAACAAACAAAAGAATTCTGAGGCTAAAACTCGTAGTCTTCTAACTTTTCTGTTATACAATAAGGAACCATCAATTTTTCACTTATATATATTTAGAAAACACGCACACACACATACACATACACACGTGTATGTGTCTGTGCGTGTGTGTGGGGGTATTAATACAAATATAAAATTTGTCACATAGCTGATTGATATTACCATCAGCATCTCGACTCTACAATTTCGTAGACGGACCTTCTAGCAATCGTTCTGACCACTGATCTTGGGTATCCTGTCATCAGACATTCTCAAGACATGACCAGTCCACCGTAACTGAGACTGTAGGAAAAAAGTCTAGATTCCTCCAATATTACACTTGTTAAACAAGACTACTTTAGATGTCCTATCTTGAAGGTTAACTTCACAGATTGCACGCAGACAGCTTTTATGGAAAACATCCAGCTGGCATATATGGTACCTGTATGGAGTCCACGACTCTGAGTCATACAAAAGGATGGCAAGTAAAACAGCTCTGTAAACCCGAATTTTCGTATCCAGTCGAATACCCCGCTCATTCCACAAGCGATGGCGAAGTTTGCCGAAAGCTCTGGTAGCCTTAGCAATCCGATGCGTGATTTCATAATCTAAAGTTCCACTGTAGTTGAATTTGCTCCCAAGATAGGTGAAAGACTTTACATTGTTTAGGGCTTTGTCTTATACTTTCAGTGGTCTCTCTGGAAAATTGTAGACTGGTGGTTTTTGTTTCTCACCACAGAATTGCTTCGGAGTAGGACAAGGTTGGCGCACTACTTCAGTTTCTTTATGCTAAGTGTAAGACCAAAGGCTTTACATGCAGCAGAGAAACGATTTATTAGATGTTGGGCCTCCTCAAAGGATGTCGTAACAAGAGCAGCAGCATCAGCAAACAAAAAATCACAAATAATTTGCGTACGAAGATGGGTCTTGGCTTTGAAACGCTGATGATTGAAGTGACCGCCAGTTGTTCGAAACTGAAACTTAACGACACTCTCCGTGTCTGCAAATGCTTATTTCAGAATTACTGAGAAGAAAAGGGCAAAAAGGACAGGGGCCATGACACAACCTTTCTTGGTGCCATTTGTGACATCAAAGGATTCTGACATCATACCATCAAACACGATATTAGCTTTCATTCCTTCATGAAATGAGATGATGACCTTTAGCATGTTTTCGGGGATGGTGAGTTTCCTCAAAACTTGCCAAAGAGCCTCTCGATTCACAGTGTCAAAGGCTTTCGTCAAGTCCACAAACATCATGTACAACTGGTTTTTCTCGCGAACCTTCTCTGCAACTTGACGAAGAGAAAATATCATGTCATTGATTACCACGACCCGACCGAAAACCACACTTCGATTCAGGATAGATGTCGTCAACAAGGTGTATAATGATTCTGTTTGGAATCAGTCTCGCTAGGATATTGCCTGCAATTAAAAGTAGTGATATCCGCCGATGATTACCACAGACAAACCTGGAACCCTTGTTTTTGTAGAGGTGTTTGATAGAGGCGTCTTTATAATCCTGTTGGACACAACCTGCCTTTTCCATATCTCCACGAAAAGGAGATGTAACCTTTTTTACCAACTTTTGGCCACCATGCTTATACACTTCGGGTGGAATAGGATCCTTAGGAGTAGGTGATTTTCCAGGTGAGATTTGCTTGATGGAGTCAATTACCTCTTGATAGGTAGGTTCAAAAGAAAACTCTGGAATTTCAGGATTTTGCTCAATTGATGTGATGGCTTCCTCATCAGTAACCAAAGTGGTGTTTAACACAGTTTCGAAATGCTCTTTCTAGCGATCTAAAATGTCTGACTTATCCGTCAAGAGAGTTTCACCATCTGCAGTGGAGATTGGAGCAACACCACTTTTCTGAGGGCCGAAAATGCTCTTGAGGCCAACATAGAAATCCTTTAGATCCTTTCTATCTGAAGCTTCTTGGAGTTCAGTGGCCTTTTCAGACCACCAACGCTCTTTCATGGCTCTGAGATCTCGTTGAACCTGACTTTTGGACTTTTTGTAAGCAATATTCTTATCGGACGAGTTCTTGTCCTCAAGCCATGCTTTATGAGAAGAGTGCAATTTAAGCTGCTGAACTCCTGTATTATTGTCATCAAACCAGTCTTGATTTTTACGATGTGGCAGGCCGAGAACCTCCAAGGATGTAGAATAATATATATATATATATATACTGAAAAAAATAAAAAATAAAATAAAAAAATAAATAAATCTCCATAGACACTTAACCAGACTAGCAGTGTCATCTTCCGCATTAAATGTAGACACCCCAACCTTACCCTGACTTGACATCTGTGAATGAAACTGAGATATTGATACAAATTATTAACACCTTACGCCCCTTTTCTTTAAACAATTGATCTAGCCGTTACCATAGAAATTTTGATTTCAACAATGAATATGCTTATAAAACGCGTAAACTTCAGAAATAAGTTATTCCAAAAAAATACCGCTTGAAGATAGAACAGAGCTTAGTAATTTAATTCAAATTAATTCAAATAATAAATAACAAGTTTTCGGCTCTTGTTTTGAAACATGAGAACTCTTATGTAGCATGTTGGAATCATATTTTTAAATAAATAATTATATATATATATATATATTTGGGGAAATTTTATCGTAAAGTGGAAAAAATTTACGCGTTTCATCCTTTAGGAGATTATCGGACTAAATTTTGTTATGTTGGTAGGACTACACATGCGCATGGCAGAGAGGACAGGGAGTTTTTAAATTTAAATTTTCATCTACCGAATTCTTTTATTTTTATCTCCCAAATCACGTGACATCTGACGAAAGGCGCTGAAAACTTGTGAAGTTAACCGTGAAAAGAGGCAACTTGTCCGAACAAATCCGTATATAACAAACTTTATAGTCCTGGGTACGACGATAAACTACATCCGGAAGCAAGGCCTCTGATCCGGAGATTCGAGGTTTTGAGGAGCGTGGAACCACTTCTTAATTGTCCATTCTGAGCCAGGGTGCTAGCCATCTGTTAAGGTCCCAGATATGGGTAAACAATAAAATTCCCAAACAAAAGAAAAACACTATGAAAGTATATAAATATACTTTTTATATAAAAAAATACCAACAATACATTTTTCTATGAAAAAGAAATTACCTACAATACCTATTTATAGTACAATGACCAATAATAAATTTTATTTGTAATTGAGGGCATGCAATTGCGTTCAAAAAATTTAGATTTCGGCATTAAATAACTCATAGAGATATTGATATGCCGCTAACCAAAATCAACAAACCAATAATACCTATTTACAGTAAAATGACCAACAATACATTTGATCTGTAATTCAAGGCATACAATTGCGTTGAAAATATTTAGATTTCGGCATTAAATAACCCATAGAGATGTTGATATGCCGTTAACCAAAATCAACCAACCAACAATACGTATTTATAGTACAATGACCAATAATACATTTGATCTGTAATTGAAGGTAAACAATTGTGTTCCAAATATTTAGATTTTGGCATTAAATAACCCATATAGGTGTTAATATGCCAGTAACCAAAATCAGCCAGCCAACAATACCTATTTATAGTTCAATGACCAACAATACATTTGATCTGTAATTGAAGGCATAAAATTTTGTTCCAAATATTTAGATTTTGGCATTAAATAATCCATAGAGGTGTTAATATGCCGCTAACAGATATCAACCAACCAACAATACTTATTTACAGTACAATGACCGACAATGCATTTGATCTGTAATTGAAGGCATACAATTGTGTTCAAAATATTTAGATTTTGTCATTAGATAATCCATAGTGGTGTTGATATGCCGCTGACCAAAATCAACCAACAAACAATACTTATTTACAGTACAATGACCAACAATACATTTGACCTGTAATTGAAAGCATACAATTATGTTCAAAGTATTTAGATTTCGGTTTTAAATAATCCATATAAGTTGATATGTTGCTAAACTAAACTGACAAACCAACATGTCGCTTCAGCTATCTTTTCTTTGTTTCTATGGACATTTTCCTGTTTTCGTTATACTTTGCTTCTTTTTGTGGGAGACATTTTTTCACTGTTCCTATGCTTCTTTGGATTTCTGTGTCACAATTTCAGTCATCTCTTACTGAACTACACGCCTCAATTTCTGTGCCTGCTTCATTTGCTAATTGGTTTCCACAATATCGTTACGATTATCAGTTTGTTACTGCTTAAACGACTTGTTTCAGAAATGCACAAGTTATATACAGATATAGAATCAAACTTTAAATAAGATATAGATAAAGTTATTGAATAAAATATAAACCATTTAGGTTTAAGCATTATTTGCCTTTGTGAAGGTCATTTATACTATGAAAATGCATTGGCAATAAGTTTACTACGAAAATTTATTGCGAATGATTTTACTATGAAAATACAATAATTTAACCATGAAAAAACATTGACAATGCTTTTACTATGAAAATGCATTGCGAGTGATTTTATTATGGGAAAGCATTGGAAATGGTTTTATTATGAAAATGCATTGCGAGTGATTTTACTATGAAAATACACTGCGAGTGATTTTACTATGAAAATACATTGCCATTGATTTTAGTATGAAAATGCACTGCAAGTGATTTTACTATGAAAAATCATTGGAAATACTTTTACTATGAAAATGTATTGCGAGTGATTTTACTATGAAAAGTTATTGGCAATGATTTTACTATGAAAATACATTGCGAGAGATTTTACTATGAAAATACATTGCGAGTGCATTTACTATGAAAATACATTGCCATTGATTTTAGTATGAAAATGCACTGCAAGTGATTTTACTATGAAAAATCATTGGAAATACTTTTACTATGAAAATGTATTGCGAGTGATTTTACTATGAAAAGTTATTGGCAATGATTTTACTATGAAAATACATTGCGAGTGATTTTACTATGAAAATTTAAATCTCTCATTAAAATCTTGACAGAATTAACATTATTCGTGTAGAAGAACTCCCCCACCAATATATTGTCAGAAGAAAGTCGATAGATCAACGAGAGCGCGTGTCTCGCTACAGCTGTTTGTTCATTAACGGGACAGATGGACCATATAAGAGAAACATCAAAGGAAGAAAACTTACATGGTGCAACATCAAACAGAGAGACCCAAGGAGAATAGGTTTCCAAGGAAAGGTTGTATACGGCATCTTACAAATATCAGTCAACCTCGAATTACGATAAGATCCGACCGATGCAGTGCACGTGGTAAGCCTGCAAACCTCCAATATATCCTCAGTGGTTACAGTATTGGGCCAGAACAAAAGTTCGTGGCGTTACTTTTAAGTGAAGTTCTAAGACTTGTTTTTTTTTTTTTTTAATCAATTTCACCCCATGCAAGACAGTAAAGTCACTAAGACACAAGTGGTTACTGCATATGAAAGAATTTAGAAAACAGAAACATTATTAAGGAACGAGAATAATAGAAGAGTAATCAGGAAGAAAGCCGATAACAGTTGACATTGTATTTAATTTTTTGAAGATCAAAGTTGGCTGGGAAGCATGGAGCCGGAAGGGAGTTCCACAAGTGAGAAGTGCGAGAAGAAAAGAAGCTGTTAGCATAGAACTTACGGTTAAATCTAACCAATTCGACTGTAAGTTGATGAAACCTTGTTGCCAATCTAGTCAGTTATGTGCCATGCATGATACACTCTTAGGCGATCATGCATCTTTCGATACATGACTGACGAGGCAGATTTTTCCAGCAGTAGGTTGCCATTTCTTTCTGCGGTAGTCCAGTTGCCATCCAAGGCTATAGAACCTGGTTTGTCCTTCTATTTATCCATAGCTGGAGGGAGAAATACTTTTATGCTCTTAACTACATATATTTTGTACATAATTTTACAATTTCAGGGTAAAGGTCTTATTTAGATATATAGTTTGTAGATCATAAAATGTATTGTTGGTAATTTTACTATAAAAATGGATTTTTATATTTTTTTTAGTATGGCATTGATTGAAAAAGGTATAGTTTCTCATTTTATTATAAAAAATATACTGTTGATCTTTTGTTTGGGGATTCACTATTTGCCTATAGCTGGGACCCTAACAGGTGCTACTACCCCGGTTCAGGGTGGACCTGAAACAGCATTTAAGAGGTGGCTACACTCTCAATTAGAAGCCTTGCTGCCGGATGCAGTTTATCGTCAAACCCAGGACTACGCGAAAGGTTAGTGGAACAAAACCACATATGTGGTTCAATAAATTAATGTAAAATGAAACTTCTTTTAATTAATCATCTGAGAGACTTCTTTCTGTCCCTTCTCAGGATGACATTCTCGGTTCCCATGAAGTGGAAATATATTGAATTCATTGCCAGGTCTGCTGCTAAAAGTTGGTTCACTGTGTCGTGCTAGACAACTTTTCTCTCCTGAATCTATCTTGCATAATTATAAGTCTACCATTCGTCGATGCTTTGAATATTTCTGCTACATATGGTCCGGTATTCCTGTTATATATTTAGAGATTCTTGTTAAAATCCAAAGAAAAATCAGCAATATTATTAGTGCTCAACTGGCCCCTCTGCTTCAGTCACATCCCCACCATTTTAAAGTTGCTAACCTGTGCCTTTTCTATAAATACTTTCAAGGTAATTGTTCGGATGAACTCTTCGCTACGGTACCTAAACTTCATGAAGTCATCGGAAAGCACAGTGGAGTAATGGATAGCGGCTCGGATTGAGGAATCGGTAGAGCCGAGTTCGAATTCCACTTGAATCCGTTACATTCACTTACGTGCTAATACCCTTTTGACACTCTTTCAAAGCAAACTATTTGGTCTCATGCAAACCAAAGCTAAGTCTACTCTTTTGATTATCATCCAAACCAAACTATTTGGTCTCATGCAAATCAAACCTAGGTCTACTCTTTTGACTCTAATACAAACCAAACCTATGCCTAACATTGTAACTTTCATGCAAGTCAAACCTATGTCTATCCTTTTGACATTCATTCAAACCAAACTATTTAGTCTCATGCAAACCAAACCTAGGTCTACTCTTTTAACTCTCATGCAAACCAAACTATTTCGTCTCATGCAAACTAAACCTATACCTACCATTGTAGCTATCATGCAAGCCAAACCTATGTCTACCTTTTAAGTATCATGCAAACCAAACCTTTGTGTATCCTTTTCACACTCATGTAAACCAAACTATTTGGTCTCATGTAAATGAAACCTATGTCTTCCCTTTTGACACTCATGCAAACAAACTATTTGGTCTCATGCAGATCAAACCTGTCTCCCCTTTTGACTCTCATGCAAACCAAACTATTTGGTCTCGTGCAAACCAAACCTATGCCTACCATTGTAAGTTTCATGCAAACCAAACCTATTTCTACCTTTTAAGTATCATGCAAACCAAACCTATGTCAATCATTTTGACACTCATGCAAACCAAACTGATGTCTACCTTTTTGACTCTCGTTTCGAACCATACCTGAACTAAACCTATGACCTTCTTTTTCTGACTTTAAACATATCTCCCTTTTGAATCTCGTGCAGACCAAATCTATATTTATCGTTTTGGGTCACATGCTGACCAAAATGATGTCTGCCTATTTTTGTCTTTCGTGCAAACAAAATCTGTCATTCTTTTGAACTCTCGTGCAAACCAAACCTATATCAACAGTAATTTTTTAAAATTCTTGTGCGAACTAAACTTATGGTATCCTTTTTGATACTCCGTACAAACCAGACGTATGTCTAGCTATCTATTGTACCACAGAATCGAGCATTAAAGATCCTGGAAAATAACTGTTATTTATAAGCTGTTTTTCTTTTCTTTTTAATCACGATAATCAAGTAATTGAATCTCAAAACTGGATTGAAATATTTGATTAAATTCTCTCAAAATAAACCTTCATTTCATTGCAACATTCAAATTATCTTGAATTCTTTATCGCCTACGTGTAGTGGGCGCGAATCCAAATTCATTTATTTATATCTCGTGCGATCCAGTCAAAGCGCGATAATTTACATGTGTAGTTTTTCGCTAGATTAAAAAGTGTGGTCGTAACTGGGTACTCAGTTACTGGCGCCTTTTGTCAGACTAAGCTGAAGTTGGCACCATGCTTAGAACGATGATTAAGCAAGCTAATGTAACAGACTTTTGTTAGTCACGTGATTTCAATCGTCATTAATAAATGTGTTTAATCGATAATTCGATACAGTAAGAGATATAAGACATACGGAAATGGCGAGGAAGAGAGATAGGAAAAGTAAAGAAAAGACAATCTCAGGTAGAGAAATCATAGATAGAGAAGGTATTTTTAGATGTGCTTATGGGTAAAAAGGATTTATATAGAATGATGAAAAATGAGGGAGTTGTGGTTAGACAAATAAATAAATTGAGAATAAGAAAGAAAGAAAGAAACTTAAGAGAAAAGGAAAGAAAAGGGAAAAATCGAAAGAAAGAAAGAAAGAAAGAAAGAAGGAAACTGAAGAGAAAAGGAAAGAAAAGGGAAAAATCGAAAGAAAGAAAGAAAGAAAGAAGGAAACTGAAGAGAAAAGGAAAGAAAAGGGAAAAAATCGAAAGAAAGAAAGAAGGAAACTCAACAAAAAAAGAAAAGAAAAAGAAAAACCGAAATGAAAAGAAAGAAAGAAAGAAAGAAAGAAAGAAAGAAAGAAAATGTACAGAAAAGAATTGAATAAAAAAAGAAAGATGATGAACAAAAAAAAAAGGAGAAAAAGGGAAACACGGAATTAAATGAAATAAAGAAAGAAGGAGAGAGAGAGAGAGAGAGAGAGAGAGAGAGAGAGGGGGGAGAGAGAGAAAGAGAAAGAAATAGAGAGAGAGAGAGAGAAGATTTGGATAAAGCAAGAAAATAAGGGAGAATGATAATTAGAAAAAGAAAGACAGAATGGTGATGAAAATTAAATAAGTAATTAATGAATGAAAGCAGGATGAGAAAACAGAAACAACAGAAAGAAAGAAAGAAAGAAAGAAAGAAAGAAAGAAAGAAAGAAAGAGGGTATTATAATAAAGAGCAAGAAAGAAAGGAGTAGGAGAAAGAAAAAACAAAAAAGAAAGGAAGGGGAATGAGAAGAATAAAAAGAAAGAAAAGTCAATAACAAGCTGATAATAAAAAAGAAAGAAAGGAAAAAGGGATTGAGAAAAAAGAAAGAAAAAATAAAGAAAGAGAGCAAGAGAGGGAACTAGAAAAATGAAAAAGAAATAAATGAAAATCCAATAAGGATAAATAAAGAAAATAAGCAATGATCTGAGAAAGAAAGAAAAAAGAAGGGGTGAAGATGAAAGAAAGAATGAAAAAAGAGGGGAAGAGGATGAAAGAAAGAAAGAAAAAGAAGCGATGACGATGAAAGAAAGAAAGAAAAAGAAGGGAAGAGGATGAAAGAAAGAAAGAAGGGAAGGAGATGAAAGAAAGAAAGAAAGAAAGAAAGAAAGGAGGGAAGGAGAAGAAAGAAAGAAAGAAAGAAAGAAAGGATGAAAGAAAGAAAGGAAGAAAGAAAGAAAAATTGAATGACAACGGCATGCGTAGAAAGAAAGAGAGAAAGAAAGAAAGAAAGAAAGAAAGAAAGAAAGGATATGATGAAAAAAGGAACAGTAGAATTAAAAAGGAATGAGCAGATAGAAAGAAAGAAAGAAAGAAAGAAAGAAAGAAAGGATTAGGTTGAAATAAATAAAAATAGAATGAAAAAGGAATGAGTGGAAAGAAAGAAAGAAAGAAAGAAAAGACGCAAAGAGAAAACAAAGGTTATGGGTAGAGACCCCTTTAAAAGTAATATTAGATATGTAAAAAGATAGAGATATTGTAGAAGAGAAAATCGCCAGTAAATATTTATACATTTGCGTACTTGCAATTCTGCTAGTGGGGCAGAAGTGGGAGGAGCCGAGTGTCACAGTGGGTCCCCAGGAGGTCACTTAGTCCATATCGTTCACTGTTAATTCTTATGATAAGGACAAAAATAATGCCAACACTTAAAGCGTACTACATCTGCCACCCACTGAGCCGAACATCACCGGACATATGCGAATTTAGACGAAAAAAAAAAAAAAAAAGTAAAGAAAAAAAAAGAACTCGAATTTAAGAGGATTATGTTACGGATATATATCTATGTATTATACATAACAAACAAACAAAAAACCTTAGAATAATTGTTCATTTCCGGAAGTTTACGTGGTATATATTTCTCCTAGCCCATTTATATACTGTTGATGATCATGGCTCTCCAAATCTTCCTATCCTTACTCTCCCTCCTAGTCTCTCTTCTGCCATCCATTTGTTCAAACTTGTTAGGTTGGTTACTCGTTGCTTCCCTCTGTCCCGCTTACCTTCAATATGTCTTGTGAGTGTTAAATTCTCCAGGCCCACTTTCCTCATTATGTGTGCCAGAAATTTCAACTGTTTCTTTTTGATCTTAAGTGTAAGCATTATTTTTCTTTCCAATTCCCTTAAAAGTTGCTCGTCACTGACATGCGCTGGCCATAGTATTTTCAGTATCCTTCTCTAGAACCGCATCTATGGTACCACTAGTCTGCGAGAGAAATTGTTCAACATTCACTGCCATATCGAAGGATTGATACTTCGGCATTCTGTACTTTGTTTCTAACAAATTTTTCCTGTCTTTTATCACTTTATTTTGCTTTTGAAAGGCAATTTTTTAAGTATTTAATCTTAAGCAAGTCGGGAGTGCCAGTAGCACCCGGGGGGTACAGAGAGTGAAAATGAGGGAAAAGACTGTGTATAGAGGGGGGCTGAGGACAAGATAAAAGAAGAACGGGGATCAAGGCAACAGAAGATGGCTATTGATGTTGCATTTAAAGTTTTGAAGATTGTAGTTATCAGGGAAGCGAGTAAGAGGAAGGGAGTTCTACTGCAGGGAAGTGCGAGAAAAGAAACTGTTGGAATGGCGGTTATATTTAACCATTTCAACAGTAAAAGGATGGGACCTAGATGCCAATCTAGTAGCACGCTTAAATTCATATAGTCGGGGCACCAGGAAAGATAGGTTATCAGAACAGTTGCCATGAAAATATTTATAGAAAAGACAAAGGGAAGCCACATCACGTCTGTGAGAAAGTGACTGAAGTCGAGATGCCAGGTCAGGACCGATTTCATTGCAGATTATTCTTTGGATTTTGTCGAGATCCTCGCATCTTTTGATATCTCAATACACCTTCAGGTTTCTTTGTCATATTTTCAGTCGTCTGTTAAAAAAAAGCTTCCCAGATATTCGCTATTTACTCAGCGTAGCTTAGATGTGACGCAGGGTCGAAAGTATGGCGCATCTAATGAGGACGTCCTGGGTAAGACAGTAAACTACATCCAATAGCAAGGTCTCTGATCAGGAGGTTTTGAGGAGCATTGTTATATAGTGGTTTCACAGTGGAGGCTTGTATTTGTACTAAGTCGGTCCTAAAATCGGTTCGACGTACAAAACGTTAGGAACTTGATATAATAGGTAATGACGCAGTAATCTAGTTGGGGTGGCTGATAATTCAATATCCGACTAACGGTCGCCCAACATCGATTGACTGGCCAACTCTCTGAGCGACTGCAACTACTACTCTTGCTACTCCTACTTATTATAGGTGGGAGAGTCTATTAACAATAGAATAGGTGTGTTTCACTATAACAAGCGTGGAACCACCGCTTAATTGCTGGTGTTCCCAGGTCCACCCTGACCCGGGGTAGTAGCACCTGTTAGGTTCCCAGCGATGGGCAAATAGTTAAACCCAAAACTGGGGTCAAGACACTATGAAAGTGTAAAAATAGGTTTTAATACCAGAAATACTTTGTAAAAAAATTATTACCAGTAATAATTTTTTGAAAAAATGTTACCAGCAATACATATTTGGAAAAAAAAAAAAAAAATTAACAGCGATACATTTTTGAAGGAAAAATATTACCAGAAAGAGATTTTGGAAAAAAAAAATTTACCAGCAGTAAAAATTTTGCCGGCCTTAAATAATCCATAGAGATTGATATGCCGCAAAACAACAAACCTAATCGAATTCATTGGTCGTAATTGATCTAGTAAGGCAAGTTTGTTAACCTTTACGTCACACTAAAGTGCGTGACTTCCCAGATAATCAATGCTTTAAAAGCAGGCGTATTTAAAAAAGAAAGAGAAGAAATTGGAAAAAATCAACAACAAAACAAAAACAAAAACAAAAAAAACACAATAAATTCAACTTTATGAAGTTAAGCGCAGTACTAAATTTGCAGCTACGTCCCATCGTTTTTCTAACCCTAAGTTGCCTGCTTTTTCTCGCACGTGGAAATCTCTTCCGGTTTCTTGCTTTCCAGTCAACTTTGATCTTCAGATTTTAAATGCAGTGTCAATGATCATCTTTTGTCTTCTTCATTACTGTTCTTTTATTGTTCATGCTGATGACCACATCACGTTGAAACACTAGTTCCCGTACGATCAGCGAAGTTAAGCAACGCTAACCCATAGCTGGAGGGAGAAGAGGAGGATTTACACATTTCCCAAGGTTATTTGCGCGTAAGTGAGTATAAAGAACCCAACAGGAATTCGAACTCGGCTCTCCGATTAACAATTCCGAGCCATTATCCATTAAATCATCCGCACATTCAAGATTACAGCACCTGGTATTTCTAAGTGGTCACCCATCTAGGTACTAACCAGGCTCGACGTTGCTTAACTTAGGTGATTGTGCGAGGTCCTGTGTTTGAACGGGATGTGACCGTAAGCACCTGAAAATAAAAGTTGTAATAACTTAATAATAAGATCCGAAGTGGCCCAATATGGGCCTCGTCGAATTTTGTTGGTAAGTTATTAAGAGGTTCCCGGAAAATTCTGTAACAAGAAATTTAACGGTTAATTTTGACAAGGTAGGAAAATTCGGTAACTGTGAAATAAAAAGACGATTGAAAATTGATTTTGGGCCGTTCTGAAGTGGAGATTTGGGGGCTAAGCTCCCTCCCCTATATTTTTTAAAAATAGAAATGAGAATATATAGTTTTTGCTTCTTTAAAAATAACTTAATTTATTTACTACTTTGTTAGTAAAATAATAATTTGAAAAGAAGATACGATAATTTTAATTGAGATAAATCGGTTTTATTTGCTTGAAAACAATAGAGTATAGTAATTACTTATTAAAAAAAAAATATTTATTATAAAATAAGGGGTTTGCCCCCTAAAGTCCCATCCAGAAAGTACGACGCTGGTATTTTTTTAGTGGGGTTTTATCTGGCCATGAACTTATGATTTTTTAGTTAATACTTATTTAAACTCAGCCACCTCCAGCAAGTACAGCCCTGGTACTGTTGTAGTGGGAAATTATCTAGACCCCCAATAATTAATAATACATTTTTTAAAATACTGGGGAAGGAAGCCAAGCCCCCTAAGATCCCTTCTGCAAATACGACCCTAGTATTTTTGTAGTAGGGTTTTATCTGGACCCCACGATTTCCAGTTATTTAAAAATATAGGGGAGGGCCGCTTAGCCCCCAAACCCCCACTCCAGAACGGCCTTAAAATCAATTATCAATTGACTTTTATTTGATAGTTACAGAATTTTCCTACCTTGTCATATTACCGAATTTTCCATACCGAATTTTTCTAAATTCATTCTAAGGAATGAGACACATTCTAAATGTTTTTTTTTCTTTATTTTTTTTTTTATTTTTTTTTTTTTACAAACGTTTGAGCAAACTATTAACCATCTATTAGGTTGGTGCAATAATAATATCTAGCGCCAAATGAATTGAATATAGGTATAATAAGGGTAGGAGAAAACCCATATTGGGATTAAAAAATTTCTCGATGCGGAAAAATATTAAGAAAAAGTATCGCCCGTGCTGGTGGTGGAAATCTTGTAATATTCTAGGACTTCACCATATTTACCGAATACATTATACAAGCCAACAGACCAGATACAGGAATAAAAACTTCAAAAAACTTAAGTGCTATCTGATACACATGGCCGTCTTGTCTGATAAAAAATATCCCGACTTCCGGATTGAAGTTGCCAGAATTTGGGACATTCAGTCCATGATTGCCCCAGTTACGAAAGGGCGTCGGTGTCTGTACCACCAAAACTTCGTTCATCGAGAAAATCTGAATAGAGCCCAAAATCCCATTCAGAAATTCTACGTTGTTTGGCATTGCAAATATTTCATGAAAGAGTCTTTCGGTTTGAGACCTTACGTATTGATGGAAAGTAGCCATGATGCAGTAACTCCGTTTTTGTTTGTTTTTTGTAATTATTTCACCCCAAGCAAGGCAATAGAGCCACTAAGACGCAAGGGATTACTGAATGAAAGAGAATATAAGAAAAAGAAAACATTATTATTATTATTTGTAGCCGTCTCTTCTACTCCAATAGCTTCATGTCTCACACTTCTCGCCTGTGGAACTCCCCCTTTTCCTGTTTCCCTGGTAGCTATAATCTCCAACTATTCAAATGTAATGTCAATCGACGTTTCCAGATGTCTTGATCTATCCCCTATCCTTCTCTTCATCCTTTCCTCTATCACCCCTCTTTGCTCTCGTCCCAACTCTCTGTAACCCCTTGCGTGCTAGTGGCTTCCCGCCTTGCCTGAGGTGAAACGCTTAAAAAAACCCAACAACAACAAAAACAATAGAATATATTAGAACGATAAAAGAACAGGAATTAAGAATACAAAAAAGACGATTGACATTGCATTTAAAGTTTTTTAAATCAAGGTCACTGGAAAGAAAGAATGTTAGCATATAACTTAGAGTTGCATCTAACCATTTTAACTGGAAAGCGATGAGACCTAACTACCATTCTAGTACAGTGCTTAAATTCTTAAAGTCCAATTTACTGTAGTTGTCAGACGCAAGTGGTTACTGAGTATAAAAAGAATATAAGGAAAATATATTATTAAGTAGAGAGAACAATAAAAGGACGGGAATCAAGAAGACAAAAGATGATGATTGACATTGCATTTCATTCTTTGAGGATCAACGTTGACTGAAAAGCGTTAAGAATTCGCAACATATAAAGGTATGAACCCCAGGTAAAAAAATAAAAGGTGGGTTCGCTCAGATAGGAACACACGAATAGGTACAGACGAACAACAAACATAAGATTAATATTTGTAAATAAATTTTATATAACAAAATATGGGAAAAGTATGACGTGGACACACGTACAATTAACAAAAGAACATTTAATTGATATTGGATATCAGTTCAAATGTTTGTGTTGCCGGAATTTGGAGTTCGAATGTTTGTAATGACAGACAAACTTGCTGAATAATGTTCACAGAAGTTGGTTGTTCTTCCTTCTGCAATGTGAAATCTAGAATTCAGGAATAATGTTTGCTATCTGTTTCCCCTTAGTACTTGGATTGCCTACGGGATGAATGTAAGATGTTTTCATTGTATTTATTCGGGTACAATATTCTCTTATCCATTACCCATTAAAATAGTCAAATAGACCCAAGATCTCTGTGACGAAATTTCCTTATTCCTTACACAACAAGTAATGGAATTGGTATGTGGGTGTACTTCTCATCCCTTACGATCGCATTATGAGAGTCTATTTTTTTTTCACGAACTGTTGTCGTTGGAGGTCACCGGGAAACTAAAATTACAATACCAAAATACCAAAATCAGTGTTGTATGTCACGTGAACATAGTTGACTGATTCCTATTCACTTTCATAGGAAGTCATCTTCTTTGTTGTCAAGCAAGCCCAAATTCCCTTTCTACTATTTCTTAGGAAGTCATTCTGTTTGCTGTCAAGTGACCCCAAATTCCTTTCACGATGTTTCTTCGCCGAAACAACACTCAGGTAGTAAAAAAAAAGGTGGGGGAGAAGCAGAAACACAAAGACAGCGCGTCTCTTATCAAATTTCTTGTACGTCTGATTTAACAGTTAATATTGAGGGCCAGAAGCAGTTCCACAAGCAAGAAGTGTAAGAGAAGAAAATCTTAGCCTAGAACTTACCGTTACATCTAACCATTTCAACTGTTAAACAAAAACCGCGCAGAGGAAAACAATAATTAAAATGCCATGTCGGTATTATTATTGTGTGGTGAATCAAAGTAGAAGTGAGCATTTTGGGGTAAAATTATTGTGTGGTCAGTCTAGGTAGAAGTGACTGTTTGGGGTAAAATTATGGCCTATGGCAATGGGCGTTGGGGATAAAATGAGCATATAGGATGCCTCAACTTTGCATATAAGTTGCATGGCGACTTTTCTAATCTTTTCTTGAGAAAAAAAGGTGGGTCTTTTATGCTGGCACACAAGTCTCATATGCATCGGGTGGCAGTAAAGGTGTGAAAGATAATCGCATCGCATGTCCCGCCGGGCCTGACCTAGGTGATAAACGTGCTGGTATGATATATAGTTATCTGGAAGTTGTGAGTTTAAATTCCGGGAAGTCCTAATATATACACCGGCTGGGCGCACACACACACACACACACACACACATATATATATATATATATATATAGAGAGAGAGAGAGAGAGAGAGAGAGAAAGAGAGAGGGAGAGAAAGGGAGAAAGAGAGAGATAGTTGGTTGGTTGATTTGTTTAACAGCATATCAACTTCTTATGGGTCATTTAATGCCGAAATTTAAATTTCTTGGGAGCTTTGAAGTAATACAATTATATGTTATTCTGCTTTCACAATTGAATACATGGTAGATGATACTCAGCATTTGTGTATTTACGAGTTTGTGCGAACGTAATTACTAGAGGCCGTGATATGCATGTTTTATGTTGTATTATTTTTTAAGTTATATTTTGGAATACAGTTTGATTTAAGAAATTGTAGGGTATATTGTGGATTAATATCTTGAGAGAGTTCATTCATGACGGGTGTTTGATTTTGTTTAGTGGTTTATCAACCACTATGGGTTATGTAATGCAGAAATCTAAATAATTTGAACATAGTTATATGGCTTCAACTAAATATATTTCGAACGCAATTGTATGCCTTCAACTACAGATTGACTATTTGCCTGCAGCTGAGACCCTAACAGGTGCTATCACCCCTGGTCAGGGTAGACCTGGGAACGACAGCAATTAAGAGTTCGTTCCAGGTTCCTCAAAACCCTCAATTTCCTGATCAGAGACTTTGCAGCCCGGATGTAGTTTATCGTCATACCCAGGACTGAGAGAGAGATAGAGAGTGAGAGAGAGAGAGAGAGAGAGAGAGAGAGAGATGGAGAGAGAGAGAGAGAGGATCAGTCTTGTGTTCAATAAATTATAAATTTCCTAGATGTGACAAATACGCAAATGCAAACGACATACACCACAGCACCACTCCGCTCTGCAGACTGAATGAAAATTTTCGGTCAATATTTCCTGAAGATGAATATTGATCCTTCGAATCGTCAAAACCTTTTCTTATATATGGCGCTAATTTTATCAGGTAGCTTTCTTTTTATCGCTGGTCAAACTGGCGTAATGAAGTCCCAATAAAACGAGAAAATAATTAAAAAAATCACATTCAACACTACTTCAAACAAAAGCTCAGGAAGGAAACCTCCATCAATACTCAAGTTAGTCATTAACCAGTATCTTTATTTTCGTCTACCTGCCTGAATATTTGAGAAACCTTATTAAAATATGCGCTCTCCGTCAATAATCTATGCCGAGGAGCATTTTGCTTAAAAGCACTGTCCAGACCTTACTTGAGCTTTTTCATGATCGAGTCAGTTAAGGCACGTTGGATCTAACGACGGTTTCCTTCTGCCCAGGGGGACACAGTTTCGATTCCTGCTGGAGAGCACATGTTTTTCTTTAATATGACCCCTCGAATATTCAGGCCGGTAACGAAAAGTAAATAAATACACTGTTTAATAGATAAACAGGGCGTCTACTCAAATATGGGTATCCACTAAAAATAACGTTTAATGTTATAAAAAACACTGTTATCTATAAGTAAAATTTCCGGCGCTCTGTTCGGGAAACTAGCGCCTTAGTGAACCCTTGAAAAATATGTTTTTGCTGGAAACTTTTGCACACATTTAAAAACACAGACTCAATAAACTCAATATTGTTAAGCAAATTCTTCAACTTTCAAAAACAGGTTCGTCCTTCGGAATCATTTTGTCTGTGTGAATTTTTTTTTTTCACTTAATACGAGACCCACGATCCATTCAATGTAGAGGTTTGCTAATTCAGGTTGATGCACGTAAGTAGAGAAGAGAAGTGAAGTTTAAAAGGATGTACAGAAAAGATAACGGTCAACGCTTATTTTAAGAGGTTAAAATTGTAGTAATATGGGAAGCATCCTCTTGGGAGTCTGTTCCACGAAGCAGGTGGCTCTAGGGAAAAAGCTGTGTTAATGAGACTTCACACGGTTGTCGATAAACATACGGTTGCATGGTGACCAAACTGGATATCGCAAAGTGTAGGAAGACAACATCTTGGATAATGTCGCAAATATGAATGCTTGCTTTCAATAAAGTCAGTATTGTTGGGAAAATTCTTGTTTTTAGTAAACTCAATATCGTTAGTAAAATTCTTGCTTTCCGTAAACTCAATATTGGGAAAGTTCTTCAACCTTCGACAGCAGCAGGCATAAGAAGAACAGGTTCGTCTTTCCGATTCATTTGGTCTGTGTTACTTTCTTTCACCCAATACAAGGCGCAAGAGACACTCAAGGTAGAGGGTTACGGTGTGGTGTTGTAAGAAAGGGCAAGAAGTGAAGTTCTTGGGGTTATGCAAGAAAGATAGCTATGTCTAGACTTGACGAGGTCAATATTTAATTAGTGAATAACATTTCTGTGTTGAATCAGAGATGTTAGAAGTATAGATTTGAAGTAGACTTTGGAAGGAACTGGAAACCCCATCCTAAACAGGAAACAAGGGATAAGCCTCTACTCCAGTTCAAAAGACCGGGGAGGTATATGAACCGGACGATAGGCAAAGCTAAAAACTCTTATTGGTGGAGGAAGAAAATAATAATTAGTGAATAAAATGCAGGCGGATACAGCAGAAGTAAAGCGAATGGACGCTACAAAATGAACTTCCACGGTCTAGAAGTATAGATAATTGATAGCTAAGAGTAAGTAGAGACTCGTTCACGTTGAAAGCAAAACTGATTTTGATGCAATTTAAAGTGCAAAATTCATGTTTCTATGTAAAAAAAAAAAAAAAAAAAAAAGCTTGAATCTTGAAGCGAACAAAATATAGACCACAGGCCATAGTTCTGAAACGTCTTAGCTTAGAGAAATCATTATCCCGGACCAATCAACGTAATCACCTTGTTAATAATCCTTATTTCTTTAAATTTATATAACGAGTCGCGTAACCCGTTAAGATCCTAGGGGAACCACATAAAGCCGCAGTAGAAGTGGTGTGTCTTGGGAAAGATAGCCTGATGGATCCCAACCCTCTCCAGGATGGTTTGAATTCAGAGTTTTTTTTTTTACCTTCTCCAAGGCTATAGAACCCAGACTGTTCTGTTATTTAACCCATAGCTGGGGGAAAAGAGATATATTCATACCTTCCTTGCGCGAAAGTGATTGTAACGATCACGATTGGAATTTGAACTCTCCAAGCCGCTATCCATTATACCACCGTGCATCAATAACAAAACTACGCATTCGTAATTTATAAACAATGATGTTTTCTACTATATTGATTGATTTTTTTACGGTCACTGGGGTAGACTGTTCTAGTTCCACGTGCCATGTCTAATGGATGTCAGTTATCTCCTGTTAAGTCTTTTCTCCAAGTTCTCCACCGCCGTAACCAGGTATTGAACTCACACTCTTTGGGTCCTGTCGCTGGATCTAACCAACGCCTTTATCCACTGTGCCATGTGTGAGTTCAATACCCGGTTAAGACGGTGGAGAACTTGGAGAGGGGAATTAACAGGAGATAACTGATAACTGACATCCATTAAAACATGGCACGTGGAACTAGAACAGTCTACCCCAGTGAGCGAAATAAAGGGTTCAGTTCGACATTCCAACCACCTGAAGAAGGCCGGAGCGTACAACGGCCGAAACGTTGTAATAAATATGGCGACAAAGATGAGGACAATAGTCAGAATAATGTAAATAGTGTGCATAATACCTCATCTCAGAAATATAGACAGATACTGAAAACACGGGAAGATGTGGAGCACCATTATCGCCCATGTTTTATGAAAGGGGTCACAGGGAACACGTTTTTCATAAAATTTACGACATTCACGTACTCTAAGTATAGTTATATTATGGTATGTTTGCACACCATTTTTCAAGAGTGACAAATTGGTACGAATATGTTACGGCTAATGCCCGTCCGTGTCCCTATTAAAAGAGAAGGACGGTCGAGGGCACTGATGCTGATTTATACGCTTATAATAAAAAAAAAAGTCCGTATTAAACCGACAAACACACTGACATAAAAGTTTAAAATGAAAAAAAAAAAAGAAAAAAGAAAGAAAAAAGGACAAACTGTAAATAAAAGTTAACCCCTGAAGAGACGCGATGAGTACCTACGGGTGGGTGGGTGGATTAAGGTTAGGATGAGAATTCTTCCGACGTCGGCCCTAAAATGGCCTCGACTGGGCTCAATCAGATTGGACGCTAAGCGTCTTTTAAAAATGCCGTGCTGAGAGTAGGGGTCGCCCGTGCTGGCCGTCAAGAATAGCAAATGGGCTTAGCACCATCTGTCCCACCCCCAAAACCTTTCTTTGCATTTTTTTTTTATCCCTCACACTTCAAACTTCTGTTGTTCCACTTAAAAGTAGAATGAACCGTAGGGCAAGTGTTGGTCGGGGTGGAATAGTGTCAGGCCGGGGTGTGGCGGGCAAGCTACGGAGGACCAGCTGTTATGGACAATTGAAATACTTGACTCCGGGGTCAACGAGGTCAGACTGGATTTGACTCTGGGGAC
Source organism: Acanthosepion lycidas (assembly GCA_963932145.1). Taxonomy (NCBI): domain Eukaryota; kingdom Metazoa; phylum Mollusca; class Cephalopoda; order Sepiida; family Sepiidae; genus Acanthosepion; species Acanthosepion lycidas. Next base: position 35,580,619 of record OZ010614.1, on the reverse strand, counting down.
CGTTTTCGCGCTCACTAGACGGGGGTCATTTGCCTCCCCCTTCTTCTTAGAGAAGGTAGAGAGAAAAGGGGTATATGAAAGTGATGATGATGATGATGATGACAGTGACCCTTTTTATGCTAGGGAGAGGGAAAAAATTAGTATAATGCTTGGGTTAGGGTTAGGGTTAACATTTAGTTTTAACTCTTCAAGCGATACGAGGCAGATCGACTTATAATGGCCAAGGAAGGGACGAAGATGGGGGTTGTTTGAAGGGAGGTACATGAAAGGACAGGTGATGGGGGCGAAGTGAAAGCCTAGAGACCGAACGTGGATTGAAATTAATAACAGAATAACTGGATAAAAAAAAATCGAGGGTACGTATGAAATAAGGATAGAATAGAAAAAAAATGGTATCAGATCTGTTCCCCTATCTTTGCTTCGGGTGTAGTAGTAGTAGTAGTAAGTAAAGCGGCTTAGAGGGGAAACTATTATTAGGTTGGTGCAAAAATAATGACGTAATAATGTCGTTTTTTGACGTTAAAAATACGTTAAAAAACGACATTATTACGTCATTATTTTTGCACCAACCTAATATTAAGATAGTTTGTAACATTTTTTTAACTCGGTTTCACCTCATTCAAGGTAGAAAAGCCACTAAAATGCAAGGTGTTACTGGGTTTGAAAATATTAAGAACAGAAACATTAATAATGAGCGGGAAGACAAAAGAAAAGAGTAATCAGGGGGTCAGTAGATAGCGATTGGCATTGCATTTAAACTTTTGCAGATTAAAGTTGGCTGGAAAACATGGGACCGGAAGGGATTTACTTAAGCGAGAAGTGCGTGAAAGAAACTGTTAGCATAGAATTTATGGCTACATCTAGCCAGCGCAACTGTAAATTGATGGGATCTTGACGCCAGTCTAATACTGTTCTTATAAGCTGGGAAAAGAACTAACCTCTTTGACAGGATATCTTCTTTTTTTTTTTTTTAAATTGTTATCACCCCATGCCAGGGGTTACAGGGTGCGGAAGAATTCGGAACAGAAACATTACTGATGAGGAGAAAGGGAAAAGAGTAATCAAGAGGCCAGTAGATAGTAATTGATATTGCATTTAAATTTTTGCAGATTAAAGTTGGCTGGAAAGCATGAAGCCGGAAGGGAGTTCACTTGTGCTTACATCTAAGTTACGCTTGGAAAATCACTGTGGGCATCTCTATGGTGTATTGGTTAGCAAGCTTGTCTCGCTAGAATTATTACGACTTAGTAGTGAGTTCGATACTCGCTGGATGCTCCATACTTTCGGCTTTGTGCCATGTCTAGGCTCAGAAAATCATCATATTAATAGTCTATTAGGTAATAAATAACAGAAAAACTAATTTGGATGTCGTATCTGACACATTTTGTAAATGAGAACCTCTCAAAGTGGACAGCGTTTTTTTTAAAGAATGTCTTTTTTTTTTTAAGATTTTATAAATTAATGACTAATTTTTTTTTTTTCACATTCGTATTCCAATGGTGAGAAGTAAGTTCCACTTTGGGAGCTTCTTCTTGTGAACCACCGGCTTATGGAACCGACTCCCAACAGGATGTTTCGCCCGAATCTTCACCTGTTCAAGGCTAGGATTAACCGTTATCTTCCACTCCTATACACACAAATGGCCTTCTAACGTAACTCTCTACCTCGAATAGCAACCGGAAAGGATGAACATTATTGTAAACAAAACAAAAATTCTTTATAAAACGGCAAATAATAATTATTTCATTATGGTTGGTTCACATATTTTTATAGTCTCTAAATATATATTAGGTTGGTGCAAAAATAATATCGTTTTTTGACGTATTTTTAACGTCAAAAAACGATATTATTTTTGCACCAACCTAATAATAATTTCATAATCTATAATATATAAAATTATTCTTGTAAATAAGCAATCTAAGAAATAAATAGTTTAAATTTAATCTGATAAATCTAATCAATTTAATAAATAAATAGTTTAAATTAAATAGTTTAAATAAATCTTTGTTGTCAATTCTCAAGAAAAAAAAATGTATAAATCCACTTTCATACTTTATTAAAATTGTAATCATCGTTTTTTATGAACATTGTCGAATCCATTACATTCACATTTACAAGCTAATACCCTTGGCGGAAAATTCAAATAACACCTTAAATAAAAGATATATGGCCTTAAATTGACAATAGAAAAGAATTTAACATTTAGATTAGACAAATGGCTTTTGAGGAGGCACTGTGGAGTAATGGATAGCAGTTCGAATTGAGGAATCGTAGAGCCGATTTCGTAATTCCGTCGAACCTATACGTGCGAATACCCTTGGGAAAGCTATAAATCATCATCGTCTCTTTTTTTATGGATAAATAATAGGACAGATCGGATTCTGTAGCCTTTGATGGCGACTGGTTTACCGCAGAAAGAAATGGCAAAAAAAAAAAAAAAATCTGTCTCGTCAGTCAAGTATCGAAAGATCGCCTAAGCGTGTATCATGGCACATAACTGACTGCCGAGGGAGTTAAAAGTGTATACAGTAATAACTGTGTTAAGGCAATAACCGTCCTTTTGACACACTATTTTTTTGTTTCTTTTTGTGTGGGCACGAAGAATAAACATTGTCAAAATAATAATAATAATAATTATTATTATTTGAATCTGCTTATTTGTTTTATGACCTGCCCTCAAGCTTCAACCTAAAAACGCAGGAGACTGTAAATCAACAACTCGATATCGTTGGTACATTTGGTTGGATATGTATCTGTAGCTGACATTCCTAGCAGCATTTTGCTTCATTGTATGATGTCATATGATTATGTATTGGAGTTTAAACTTTTACAGATAAAATTAGCGTTTCCTAACCTGAGGCAGTTGCGCGCGTCCTATGCATTGTGTATATCTGTTCATGAGTTGATGTCGAGAGTATTTTATTTTTTAAAGTTTACAGAATGGGGTCACCAAAGCGAATTGTTTGACGCATCTAGATAGCATTGATTGCAAACAGAGTGAGTGAACTTGGTTAACTGATCTGTCGGTATTTTCAACTTGACCCTACATACATTAGTTTTATCAAAACCTGTCGCCATATCGCGGATTCAGTCAGCCATACATGATAGATACATGACAGATTTTTTTTCGATACATGACAGATTTTTTCCCGCAGTAGGTTGCCATTTTTTCTATGGTAGACCAGTTGCCATCCAAGTATATAGAACCTGATCTGTCCTTCTATTTACCCATAATTGGGAGGGGGGGAGAAGAAGAGGATTAATACCTTTCCCGAGGGTCAGTTAGTTATGTGCCATACGTGATACATGCTTAGGTGATCATGTATCTTTCGATACATGACTGATGAGGCAGATTTTTTATCCGCAGTAGGTTGCCATTTCTTTCTGAGCAGTTGCCATCCAAGGCTATAGAACCCGATCTGTCCTGCTATTCAATCTTTCGTATAAGGCGAGAAGAGGAGTCATACCTTTCCCAATGGTATTAGCACGTAAGTCGTTGGTACATTTGGTTGGATATGTATCTGGGGTTTGAACTCGACTCTCCGATTCCTTAATCCGAGCCGCTATCCATTACTCCACCGTGCCTTGTAATGCAAGTGCCTTGTAATGACTGTGATATTTAATTTTATATATTTGTAACCCGACCGTCACTTTCTAATGCATGAGCTGTACTCGTGATTACAATTTTTCGTATTTCTTTCAGACATGGCCTACCAGGATTCTCTTCAATTAGTCTATCGGAACCTTTTCAAATCAATACTAGGGCCCTTGCTACAACTAGAATTATTGATTGACGTGCCACATTTTTTAGATTTCCATTTCACGATCCTTGGAATTTGATAGTATTTTTGAACTTCAAAGATAGATTACAATCTGCCGTGTCAATAAGAAAACACGTTCTGTTTTTTGTGCTTTTTGATCACAATGTCCGAGGGATTAAATTTGCTTGTTCTGTCGACGTATATTGTAAAGTCCCATAAAATTGTTACAGGTCCCGTCTCCGTAAACGGGTCTGTTTCCTTCCCGTAAAAGTTGCATATTTTCCCGTGCAGATATTGACCAACTGTGTCACACCGAGTTTTATATTAGGTTGGTGCAAAAAATATTGTCGGTTTTTGACGTATTTTTTAACGTCAAGAACCGACATTATTTTTGCACCAACCTAATATTTAATTGGTGCTAACACTATGCAATCTGGTACAAGATGGTCAATCCTTTCTGGATATTTATCAGACAATTTGAATTTCGGGTTAACACAATTTTCAGCATGTTTCCTTGGTAATTTCTACTTAGCAAGCATTCATCCTGTGCAGCAAGAATAAAACCTTCGGTTTCAGCTTTTAACCCTGTACTACGTAACCACTGATGCGTACCGGGTTTGTCTACTCCAGTTTGTTTGCTAGGGGCAGAGTATTGATCTTGAAGAGGCTTATCTTGCCATCGTTTTTGCATCTGGTACGTTGCATTTGCCTTTTGATTTCTTTTTTAGATTCTTTTTCCGCTGCAGTAGGTGTATTCTGGTTTAGTTACAATTCTTCGCCCACTTTAAATTCCCTTTTGAATTTGTTCGCTTCCGTAAAGTTTCTTATTTCTTTCATGTTCTTTGACACTGATCATCATCCAGTCTTCTGTAGTTTCCAGGTGTCTTTGAAGACCGATTGTTTCGGGTTTGTAAGAGAGTTCTAATTGAAGTCTGTGCCTGTACCTCCTTCGGATCTGGGCACATACAAACGATCAACATCAGCCGTAGGATAATGCATGCTTTCTCGTTTTGACACCCATTCGCTTAATGTCAGTTATGGTTCAATTAAGAATGTCGAAACTGCATTGCACCACAGGGGCAGCCAAAGTGTTTAGTACTGATATTATGCCCTTTTAACACTGGTCGCGCACTCCTGTAGTAATATTCATTTCTTACTTTCCCCTTCATTTGGGTATGTTGCATTCCATCTCCTTCTCTGACCCCGAGGTATTCATAGGCTTCTTGTTCCAGTTCCCTAATCTCAGTGACAAAATATGTTTCTGTAATTCTTTTTTGAATGTTAATTTTGCACATTTATCTATAATCCTGCTGTGGAGTTATTTCGCAATGGAGGCTTGTATTTGTACTAAGTCGGTCCTAAAATATGTTCGGCGTACGGAACGTTAGGAACTTGATATAATAGATATAAAGCAGAGTAATCTAGTTGTCGTCGCTGGTACTTTCGTATTCGACTAACTGACGATATTCAGTCACCCTCCCCCACTAGGGCATTATGTGGCACAAGGCCTGTTTTTTTAACGTGGGATCTCCGAGCCCGTGGGATCGGCCCCAGAATATGCCCATTAAAACCCGTATAAACGGGCTCAGGGTCGGTTTACCTTCCCGAAAGTAGCCTCGTTCGGGTTCCTCCCCGCCCGAAGGCAGAGAGTTCAACCGAACAGCCAGTCAAGACTTGAACGACGATATTCAGTCACCCCGCCACGAGGGCGTCATGTGGCACAAGGCCTTTTTAACGTGGGATCTCCGAGCCCGTGGGATCTCCGAGCCCGTGGGATCTCCGACCCCGTGGGATCTCCGACCCCGTGGGCTCGGCCAAAAATATGCCCATTGAACCCGTACAAACGGGTTCAGGGTCGGTTTACCTCCCCGAAAGAGACTCCGCCCTTCGGCGTAGCCTCGTTCGGGTTCCTCCCCACCCGAAGGCAGAGAGTTCAACCGAACAGCCAGTCAAGACTTGAACGACTGACTCCTTACTCTTACTACTCCTACAGATTATGGGTGGGAGAGTCTATTAACTATAGAATAGGTGTGTTCCACCATAAATCCGAAATCCATACCGATGTCATCACAGAAACATTTTAGATTGAAGACACCTTTCAACTCATTGTCGTCTTTAGCAAAGAGTTTAATATCATCCGTGTAGAATATGTGATTAAACACCTTTTTTTTATTACTTTTTTTTATCTATAGTTATTACTGTTTAGTTCATACGAAAGGGCGATTAAGGACGTAAAGAACAGAAGGGTCGACAGGAAGTCTCCTTGAAAGAGTCCTTGTCGGATATTCAAACAATCGCAAGTGGCAGTACCTTTGGAGTAATTTAGGCATAATATGGTTTTCTACAGCTCCATGCTATATTTAAGGAAATTTACTATCACCGAGGAGATTTTATATATTTCCTAAGTCTTGAGATTCCAAGAGTGTGGCACATTATCAAAGGCTTTACGGTAATCTATGTGTTGAGATTTCTACCTTTTTTTCCTGCAATTTTCAAGGATTATTATAATTATTAGTAGTTTGTTTCGAATTCCAGTCGAGTCCATTACATTCACTTATGTGCTTGGGAAAGGTATGAATCCTCTTCTTCTCCCCCCCCCTAGCTATGGGTAAATAGAAGGACAGATGGGGTTCTATAGGCTTTGATGTCTACCGTAGAAAGAAATGGGAACCTAACGCGGGAAAAAAATCTACCTCGTCCGTCATGTATCGAAAGATACATGATCGCCTAAGCGTGTATCACGCATGGCACATAGCTGAATGACTGACCCTTGGGAAAGGTGTGAATGCTCTTCTTCTCTCCCCACCCCAGCTATGGGTAAATAGAAGGACAGACCGGGTTCTATAGCCTTGGATGTCAAGTGGTCTACCGCAGAAAGAAATAGCAACCTACCGCGGGAAAAAATCTACCTAAAAATCTAGTCATGTATCAAAAGATACATGATCGCCTAAGCGTGTATCCCGCATGGCATATGAGATGGTCTTTGCAACCTTATGAACTGTTTCGATATCCCATCTGTTTCAGGTGAAGAATGTTGTTTTCATCAAGAAAGAGCAGGTACCGTACGTCAGGACAGACGTGATCAATTTATAGATGGTGGACAGACATGTTGTTGGCCTATAATTTTTAGGATCATCTGTTCCACCTGTTTTTGATAGGAGATATGTAATACCTTCAGTGATCCATTCTGGAATTTCATTTTGGTTTATTAATTAGCATTGCTAAAGTTTGCGCAAGAGTTTTATGGACTGATGACAGATGATAGACCTAAAATTAGGGTACCTTGTCATTTCCTGGTGGTTTCCATTTTTGGGGTTTTGTTAGATCTTGTCCAATATTATTCTTGCTTATATTTTTCTCCTTTTATTTACATTATTCGGACTATTGTCCTCATCTTTGTCGTCATATTTATTACAACGTTTCGGCCGTTGTACGCTCCGGCCTTCTTCAGCTGGTTGGAATGTCAAACTGAACCCTTTATTTCGCTCACTGGGGTAGACTGTTCTAGTTCCACGTGCCATGTTTGATGGATGTCAGTTATCGCCTGTTAATTCCCCTCTCCAATTTATCCACTGCCTTCACCGGGTATTGAACTCACAGTCTTTGGGTCCTGTCAGGACATATGGCAGAGTGGATAAAGGTGTTGGTTAGATACAGTGACAGGACCCAAAGAGTTGTGAGTTCAATACCTGGTTAAGGCAGTGGAGAACTTGGAGAGGGGAATTAACAAGAGATAACTGATAACTGACATCCATTAAACATGGCACGTGGAACTAGAACAGTCTAACCCAGTTAACGAAATAAAGGGTTCAGTTCGACATTCCAGCCACCTGAAGAAGACCGGAGCGTACAACGGCCGAAACTTTGTGATAAATATGGCGACAAAGATGAGGACAATAGTCCGAATAATGTAAATAGTGTACATAATACCTCATCTCAGGAATAAAGATAGATACTAAAGGGTCGAAACGTTGTAATAAATATGGCGACAAAGATGAGGACAATAGTCCGAATAATGGAAATAGTGTACATAATACCTCATCTCAGAAATATAGACAGATGCTGAAAGGACGAAACGTTGTAATAAATATGGCGACAAAGACGAGGACAATAGTCCGAATAATGTAAATAGTGTACATAATACCTCATCTCAGAAATATAGACAGATACTGAAAGGCCGAAACGTTGTAATAAATATGGCAACAAAGATAAAGATAATAGTCCGAATAATGTAAATAGTGTACATAATGCCTCATCTCAGAAATATAGACAGATACTGAAGGGCCGAAACGTTGTAATAAATATGGCGACAAAGATGAGGACAATAGTCCGAATAATGGAAATAGTGTACATAATACCTCATCTCAGAAATATAGACAGATACTAAATGGCCGAAACGTTGTAATAAATATGGCGACAAAGATGAGGACAATAGTCCGAATAATGTAAATAGTGTACATAATACCTCATTTCAGAAATAAAGACAGGTACTGATTTTCTAATTTTGTACATTTTTATTCTTCATTTTTTTCTGATTCTCGTTTGATCCACTCTGCATTGGAATCATATTCCTTTGAGTTGCTTTCTTTCAAAATGTTTTGCACTTCTTCAATAGATGGTGGCTTTTTGATTTATAAAACTGCCTTTTCAATTACCCTGCAAAACATCTTGAGGTAAGTTAGGAATATCTTATTTTGTCGACAGAATTTATAACGTTTTTCATATCTGCGCCTTTAATTACAGTTTCTGTTTAAGTATTTCCTTGATTGGTGGAATTTCATTTACTGCTTTCATTTTATATTTCCGCTTGACATTCTTGCTTTTCCGTGATGAAACGTTTGAATTTCTTGAAATCCCATCTAATATAGCAGCCATATTATTATTTTATTTTACTTTTTTGAATCTGCTTGTTTGTTTTACGAGCGACCTCCAAGTTTCAACCAGAAACCTCAAGAGACCGTAAGTCAACAGATCGGGGTCGTTGGTACATTTGGTTAGGTATGTAGCTGACATTTCCAGTACCATTTTTCTTAATTATATCATTTCAATGAAATATGTTTGCTAGTTTAAACTTTCATTAAATGTTGCATGTGTGCGTATAGATCAAATTTATGTCCAGTTAAAATGTGTAAACAGATAAAATGCAGAGTCTGAAAATAAAAATTATGCCACGGGTATAAAATTCAATAACATTCATAGAACATTGAAATTATGAAAGTGAAATAATTGTAAAATTATATATTATATATATATATATATATATATATATATATATATATATATATATATATATATATATATATATATATATATCGAGAATAGACATGCCAATTCTAGTAATATAAGTCCTTTAAATATTCCCCAATAACTTGTTATAAAATTCAATAACATTCATAGAACATTGAAATTATGAAAGTGAAATAATTGTAAAATTATATATATATATATATATATATATATATATATATATATATATATATATATATATATATATATATATATATATATATATATATATCGAGAATAGACATGCCAAGTCTAGTAATATAAGTCCTTTAAATATTCCCCAATAACTTGTTACAGTGATTAAAACTTTTTTGGTGATGTAAAAATTTGTTGGTTGTTATTATTATCATTGTTTGTGCTTCTGGAGTTTTTACATTTGTAGTGACGGGAGACTCTCTCGGAAGACCAAGTGGCAACAAGCCTACTCACTGTTCCGGGACTCTCCGCAGAATTCTTTGCTATTTTTAGTAACATAGTCGGTCAGATGCTCTCCATTATACCACAAATTCCCAGGGGTCTTTCTGCCTCTTTCTTACACATTTCTGGGTTGTTCCTTGCACACCGAATACAATTGGCACTACTGTCATCTTCATACACAATATTTTTTTTTTTTTAATTCTCTGTTAAAATCAATCTTCTTCTTTGTTCTTCTTTCAATCTCTTATCTCCCTTCCTTCTTCTTTTTCTTCTTCTTTGTTCATCTTTCATTCTCCCACTACTTTTCTTTCTTTTTTTCTTTCTTTCTTTCTTTCTTTCTTTCTTTCTTTCTTTCTTACCCTTTCCTCCTCCTTATTCTTCTTTGTTCATCTTTCAGTCTCTCACCCCCTTTCTTTCTTTCTTTCTTTCTTTCTTTCTTTCTTTCTTTCTTTCTTTCTTTCAATCTCTCATCCCCTTTCCTCCTTCTTTTTCTTCTTTGTTCATCTTTCAGTCTCTCACCCCCTTTCTTTCTTTCTTTCTTTCTTTCTTTCTTTCTTTCTATCTTTCTTTCTTTCTTTCTTTCTTCAACTTTCAATCTCTCATCCCCTTTCCTCCTTCTTTTTCATCTTTGTTCATCTTTCAGTCTCTTACCCCCTTTCTTTCTTTCTTTCTTTCTTTCTTTCTTTCTTTCTTTCAATCTCTCATCCCCTTTCCTCCTTCTTTTTCTTCTTTGTTCATCTTTCAGTCTCTCACCCCCTTTCTTTCTTTCTTTCTATCTTTCTTTCTTTCTTTCTTTCTTTCTTCAACTTTCAATCTCTCAACTCTTTTCCTCCTTCTTTTTCTTCTTTGTTCATCTTTCAGTCTCTCACCCTCTTTCTTTCTTTCTTTCTTTCTTTCTTTCTTTCTTCATCTTTCAATCTCTCAACTCTTTTCCTCCTTCTTTTTCTTCTTTGTTCATCTTACAGTCTCTCACCCCCTTTCTTTCTTTCTTTCTTTCTTTCTTTCTTTCTTCATCTTTCAATCTCTCATCCGCTTTCCTCCTTCTTTTTCTTCTTTGTTCATCTTTCAGTCTCTCACCCTCTTTATTTGTTTGTTTCTTTCTTTCAATCTCTCATCCCCTTTCCTCCTTCTTTATCTTCTTCATCTTTCAGTCTCTCACCCCCTTTCTTTCTTTCTTTCTTTCTTTCTTTCTTTCTTTCTTTCTTTCTTTCTTTCTTCAACTTTCAATCTCTCAACTCTTTTCCTCCTTCTTTTTCTTCTTTGTTCATCTTTCAGTCTCTCACCCCCTTTCTTTCTTTCTTTCTTTCTTCATCTTTCAATCTCTCATCCGCTTCCCTCCTTTTTCTTCTTTCTTCATCTTTCAGTCTCACACCCCCTTTCTTTCTTTCTTTCTTTCTTTCAATCTCTCATCCCCTTTCCTCCTTCCTTTTCTTCTTTGTTCATCTTTCAGTCTCTCACCCCCTTTCTTTCTTTCTTTCTTTCTTTCTTTCTTTCTTTCTTTCTTTCTTCATCTTTCAATCTCTCATCCCCTTTCCTCCTTCTTTTTCTTCTTCTTCATCATCTTTCAGTCTCTCACCCCCTTTCTTTCTTTCTTTCTTTCTTTCTTCATCTTTCAATCTCTCATCCCCTTTCCTCCTTCTTTTTCTTCTTCTTCATCATCTTTCAGTCTCTCACCCCCTTTCTTTCTTTCTTTCTTTCTTTCTTTCTTTCTTTCTTACTTCATCTTTCAATCTCTCATCCCCTTTCCTCCTTCTTTTTCTTCTTTGTTCATCTTTCAGTCTCTCACCCCCTTTCTTTCTTTCTTTCTTTCTTTCTTTCTTTCTTCATCTTTCAATCTTTCATCCTCTTTCCTCATTCTTTTTCTTCTTCTTTGTTCATCTTTCAGCCTCCCGCTACTTTTCTTTCTTTCTTTCTTTCTTTCTTTCTTTCTTTCTTTCTTTCTTTCTTTCTTTCTTTCTTTCTTTCTTTCATACCCTTTCTTCCTCCTTTTTCTTCTTTGTTCATCTTTCAGTCACTCACCCCCTTTCTTTCTTTCTTTCTTTCTTTCTTTCTTTCTTTCTTTCTCTCTTTCAATCTCTCATCCCCTTTCCTCCTTCTTTTTCTTCTTTGTTCATCTTTCAGTCTCTCACCCCCTTTCTTTCTTTCTTTCTTTCTTTCTTTCTTTCTTTCTTTCTTTCTTTCTTCATCTTTCAATCTCTCATCCTCTTTCCTGCTCCTTTTTCTTCTTCTTTGTTCATCTTTCAGTCTCTCACTCCCTTTCTCTCTTTCTTTCTTTCTTTCTTCAACTTTCAATCTCTCAACTCTCTTCCTCCTTCTTTTTCTTCTTTGTTCATCTTTCAGTCTCTCACCCTCTTTATTTGTTTGTTTGTTTGTTTGTTTGTTTCTTTCTTTCAATCTCTCATCCCCTTTCCTTCTTTCTTTTCTTTTCTTCTTTGTTCATCTTTCAGTCTCTCACCCCCTTTCTTTTTTTCTTTCTTTCTTCATCTTTCAGTCTCTCATGCCCTTTCCTCCTTCTTTTTCTTCTTCATCTTTCAGTCTCTCACCCCCTTTCTTTCTTTCTTTCTTTCTTTCTTTCTTTCTTTCTTTCTTTCTTTCAATCTCTCATCCCCTTTCCTCCTTCTTTTTCTTCTTTGTTCATCTTTCAGTCTCTCACCCCCTTTCTTTCTTTCTTTCTTCATCTTTCAATCTCTCATCCTCTTTTCTCCTTCTTTTTCTTCTTTCTTCATCTTTCAGTCTCTCACCCCCTTTCTTTCTTTCTTTCTTTCTTTCTTTCTTTCTTCATCTTTTAATCTCTCATCCCCTTTCCTCCTTCTTTTTCTTCTTTATTCATCTTTCAGTCTCTCACCCCCTTTCTTTCTTTCTTTCTTTTTTCTTTCTTCATCTTTTAATCTCTCATCCTCTTTCCTCCTTCTTTTTCTTCTTTGTTCATCTTTCAGTCTCTCACCCCCTTTCTTTCTTTCATTCTTCATCTTTCAATCTCTCATCCTCTTTCCTCCTTCTTTTTCTTCTTTGTTCATCTTTCAGTCTCTCACGCCCTTTCTTTCTTTCTTTCTTTCTTTCTTCATCTTTCAATCTCTCATCCTCTTTCCTCCTTCTTTTTCTTCTTTGTTCATCTTTCAGTCTCTCACCCACTTTCTTTCTTTCTTTCTTTCTTTCTTCATCTTTCAATCTCTCATCCTCTTTCTTCCTTTTTCTTCTTTGTTCACCTTTCAGTCTCTCACCCCCTTTCTTTCTTTCTTTCTTTCTTTCTTTCAATCTCTCATCCCCTTTCCTCCTCCTTTTTCTTCTTTGTTCATCTTTCAATCTCTCATCCCCCTTCTTTCTTCTTTTTCTTTTTTTCATCTTTCAATCTCTCATCCCCCTCACTTCTTCTCCTCCCCTCTCCTCCTCATTCTTCATCTCACTGCGTATTTACTCATCTTTCTATCTCTCAACCCCTTTTCTTCTTCTTCTTCTACATTATTTATCTTTATATTTCTCATCCTCTTTTCTTCTTCTTCTCTGATGATCATATCTCAGCCCCTGTCCGCACCTTAAAGACATTGCACTTTCCGTAGCACATGAGCTGTTCCAAGCTGTGCTGCCGCACGCGCACGTATATTGATGTCAATTATTTCCCAATGTGCCTCACGTGACAGAGACCTTTCTAGTAATTATCCCAAAAGGGGCTACACGATTGATTGCTTAGTACATTTCGCCGATTTGCACCATCAGGTTTTCATACCTTAATGTCTGCCTACTTTGCCTTCACGATATTCTTATTCAAACGTACCGCAACGTCTATCAGGATACAATCCTGGTTGCTCTTGTGAACAAGTGTGATGGCAGGGCGATTGCTCTCCACTCGCTTGTTTGTCAAGATGGTCTTATACCGCACGAGCTTCACTTGTTCATTCCCAGCTACCGTCTCTGCAGATTGTGATGTATCTTTGAAGATCTTAAAAAAAACTATCAAAATATATAAAAAACTTATATGTCTAAATAAATTTATTACCGAATTCATACATAATGTGTTCATTTTTTACCTTTGATATATATATATATATATATAGCTCTTGAAAATATATTTTCAATTGAATGACAAGCTAATTCTAAAAACAACGGCCATCTGCGTAAATGCGAAGCTCTTCAGTAAAATGAATGGAACACTATTGCTGCTAGGCTGACTCATTCTCTCGAGTGAAGATAGCTTGGTGGTAGAAGCTCTGACTGACATTAAATCAGTTGGTTTCGATCCAGGCTTGAGGCATTCGATTGTCTAGTCGCACTGAGGAGCTGTGATACAGCCAAACATTACTGTCTGCGAATGACACACACACACACATATATATGTGTGTGTGTGTGTGTATATATATATATATATATTATAATAATATTTAGTTCTCATGTTTCAAAAACGTGAGCCGAAATCATCCAAATAATTAATAAAATTAAGTTGGATTGAGGTGTTTAGTCACGTTTCATCTTCAAGCGAAATTTTTAGGAATAAGCTTATTCCTAAAATTTCGCTTGAAGATGAAACGTGACTAAACACCTCAATCCAACTTAATTTTATTAATTATTTGGATGATTTCGGCTCACGTTTTTGAAACATGAGAACTCTTATGTAGCGAAGGAATCATATATATATATATATATATATATTACTTATCCTATCCCATCTTATATATATATGTGTGTGTGTAGTGCGTGTGTGTGCCTGTTACTTATCCTATCCTCTCATTCGTAAGGATGACTTGTGACTTCCTGTTAGTATTGACTATATATATAGGATTTCTAAAATGCGCAAGCCGATACGCGTGGTACAGAATGTATAATGAATAAAAATAGGGCGCCTGTTATTTAGAAATATATATATATATATATATATATATATATATATATATATATATATATATATATATATATATATATATATATATTTGACAGGTCTTGTTTTGATAAAATTTACCATCTGAACAACTTGATCTAAACCTTCTTTTAATTTTTCTCCCAATGTTTTCGCCACCAAGCCTCCCTATGAATAAAGCAGTGAGTTACGATAACATTCTCATTTTGTTTTGTTTTTTTACAAAAGACGTAACGACCTTCCATGGAAAGGGTCTCATCTGTATATATCCCTACACACGACTTCCATGATGACTGCCATTTATCAAGATAGTTATTCAGAACGTTAAAAACATTCTCACCTTTTGTAGTCATACTTAACTCTTTGTAAAAAAGAAACTGATTTAGTATTTGGTCTTCATTAATAAAACGAATAAATACTAATAGTTGCGCCTTGCTGGTAATGTTTGTTGTCTCATCAATTTGCAATGCAAAATTTGAACACTGAAGTTTATTACTACATAATTTTCATTGATATCAGAAGACATCTCTAGAATATGCCTGTGAACTGTGTGGACAGAGGAATCTTGATTGTTTTCATCGTTGCTTCATTTCCCAGCGTCGTCATGACAATTTTTTTGCATACAGACTATAAATGACTGACCTAAAGTGTGAGCTTTCATATTTTGTGCTACCAGTTCTGAAACTTGATAAGAACCGATTTAAACTTTCTCGGAAACAGTCATTATACTTTTAAAAGAATTTACAGCTTTTGTTTGCTGTCCGGACAATCTCTTGAAATAACTTGTAGATTTATTTTATAAGTGAGAATGTTTGGTTTTTAAATGTTTGCTCAATTCACTAGGAAGCAATGATTCATTTGCCATTTTACATCCACATACTAAACAGAGTGAAAAAGGCTTATCTTCACTTCCGGTTCAGGTAAAACCAAAGCTTTAATAACTTTCATTGTATTTGCGAGTAACCCGCAGTTTTGCTTTCTTACTTGCACTTATGTTTTGCTTTCTTACTTGCACTTATGCTTTGCTCACTTCCAGAATCGGATTCTTCAGTATCACGCTTCTTTTTAAGAAACCTGTTCATTTGTATAGGTGTATTTATCTGAAAAAAAGGAGTATGTGCGACACTTCCACTTTTAACGCCTGTTAGAGCCATACTGGCGCATGCTTGGTTGGCAGAGCTGTACAGATTTCCGAGGAAAGACGCCATATTTGAATTTAAAAAATACGGTAATGTTATTTTTATAGATGTGGGTAGAGAAAGGATAAATTGTGCAAAACAAGACCCTCACTAAAAACAAAAGCATTTGAAAAAACGAAACAAAAATGTAGATATGTTAATTGAACTGTTATTATAATTAAATGATTTTCTACGACAGTCTGTTTGATTAAGCCTCGCTAATTTAAATCCTTCTAAAGTTTTATCACGAAATTCCCTAGAAAATCTGAAAGACAAGCTTCAATGATATTTAATGGTTGGTTGGTAGAAATCTGATCAGTTACTTAGTCAGATTTTAAATGTTTTCTTTGAATGAAAAAAGAAAAGAATGTTTTAGTGCAGACTGAAATCTTTTGCATTTTAAATTCAGAAATGATATCGCAGTGCACCCACTGCATAGAATAAGTTATCTCGATTGACGTTTTTATGATAAAGTAACTAATTTATCACATTTGCTTATAATAAATTGTGATAAATTATAAATGATAAATTACTATGAAAGTATAAATTTAAATAAACAATCCTAAGCCTCGTCAATATTTTATGTTACATATTACGTCTTTTAATAATCAACTTTCTTGAACTAAGCATGGAGGATCTACCAGCAACTCCTACCAGTTCTATACAGCAAAACAAAAGCTTCCTATCATTGAAGCTTTTCTCAAGGGATATCCGTAACGAGACGGGTACAGTTATTAGGTTGGTGCAAAAATAATGACGTAATAATGTCGTTTTTTGACGTTCAAAAATACGTCAAAAAACGACATTATTACGTCATTATTTTTGCACCAACCTAATATATAATAAAGTAAATATATTTATTTCTTATATCTGGACACATATTTCTCTGAAATGCCAGGGCGCACCCAAAAAACTTCCAGACGCACAATTGGAGAACCACTGCCCTAATGTAGCAACCGAGCCGGCATGAATGTTCTTTGCGGCTAAAACCCTTTTTTTTGTTCTGCGGATATGTGATAATAGCATGATGCCAAAATTTGCCCATTTACAAGAGAATTCGCTACTTGTTACTTTTAAAATTTTCTTTGAAAAGCCAAATATCAGTTTTAGCTGAAAAAAAAAACAAAAAAAAACGATGCCGTTATTAATACAGTGTAACCCGGATATAAGAGAGTTGTCGGGACCGGAGAAGTCTCTTATATCCGGGTTTATCTTATATCCGGGTTTGGTCTATTTTGTTTAGGTAAGTATGGCTCTAATTTGGGACCAGATAAAATCTCTCTTATATCCGGGTTTCTCTTATATCAAGGTCTCTTATATCCGGGTTACACTGTAAGAAGAGTTGAAATTAATTCATGCAAAATTTCACAGATCTAGCGTCATTCCTTCATAGTCTGTGAACTTTTAAACCCACCGTCGTACCTGGAAAGAAACAATACAGTTATTAATAAGGAGAGTTGGAATCCATACATGAAAGATTTCACAGTTCTAGCATCACTCCTTTATAGTCAGTCTATGAACTTTTAAGCCCAACATCGCATTATACGTAACATTATATAATTTAACGTATATCAAATTTAACAGAATTTCTGCTAGTAAAGTGTCCGGTATAAGACTAGAGTAATAATTATTATTAAAACAGAAACACTTTCAATATTTATTGATGGTCAACTTAAAGTTTCGTAATCATTCTATTACTCATCGGGATTCTCGATAAGAATGTATTAAACGCAGAAAATCTATTTCACAAACATTGAAACGTTGAAATATAAATTCTACAGGTACAAATGTCAGTTTCACAAGTTCCTCACATAAATTGAATAGCCAAAATTCCTCACATAAATTGAATAGCCAAAATATTCATGTTTCGTTTGTAATTTGAAATTTAAGATTTTACGGGGGCTAATATATACTGCAACAACGAAGAACGAACCTTAGTTACTGTTTCTAGGAGATTGCAGTTAATCCGATGTGATCTGGAGTTGACCAAGCCAGTACACTCAATGAGAATTGAACACTTTACTAAATGTTACTTAGGTTAGTTTGGTTTGGTTTGGTTTGGCCTGTTTTATGGCATATCAACCTCAGTGGGTTATTTAATGCCGACAGGATTTTTATTACTGCTAACATCTTCTTTTGTCCAAAAATTTATTGCTGGCATTAAAACCTATTTTTACCCTTTCATAGTGTTTTGACCCCGGTTTTGGGATTAACTATTTGCCCAGAGTTGGGACCCTAACAGGTGCTACCTACCCGGGTCAGGGTGAACCTGGGAACACTAGCAATTAAGAGGTGGTTTCACGCTCCTCAAAACCTCCCGATCAGAGGCATAGCTGTCGGATGTCGTTTATCATCATAATCAGGACGCGGATGTATTTTTATCGTCATACCCAGGATTCTTCATTGCGGGTCGGGGGTGCGTCTTACCCCACCCCCTTTGCGGGGATGCAGTCAGGGTATTCTGAAGCCCCGGCCGACAGGGCAGCTTAGGTTAGATTGATCATAGGTAATCAGGCCTGATGCGTACTACCTGACTGGAGGACCCTGGCAGTGCTTTCTAACCCTTGTTATCTGATCAACATTTGCTTTTTTTTTTCTATCCACATTTACATACGATAAAAATTAAACTGCGTACCACTGACTATTAAAGAATGAAAAATTTTCACCGATTTTGACGTCATTCTGTTTTTATTTTATTTTTCGTCCAAATCCGTGAGTTTGTTTTGTTCAAACTACGCCTAAAAAAAAACACTACATAAAATTCACCATTTTTGAATCCCTAATTTCGAACGTGTTAAAATTATTAAACTTTTTAACAAGAAAAATCTCAAGTGATTTTTAAAATTGCCGAAAAACATTGTCGATTTGTTTAAGATGGACTGATCGATTATGGCATGCCTTTAATTTGTATTCAGATAAATTTGGATTTATTTTCCATTTTTCTAGTTGAATTGTTCACCTATATTGCATAGGATCCATTATTGTGCATAATTAGATTACAATAAAATCTGTATTTTATATGAATACTACCTTTAAGATGTAGTAGAATAAAGTGTGGCGTATCATAGATTTGGGATGGGGACAACAGACCCTTATACCGGCCCTGAATAGATATATTATTTTCCGATCTCAACTATTATATTCTTTGACGAATAGCATTATTGCCAGTATCTTATAGCGATTTACTAAGCATAGATATGGCACAAACCGAAAGTATGGTGCACGCAGGGAGGATCGAACTCAGTATTCAGTCGTAATTGATCAAACGAGACAAGCTTACACCACGTTGGGGTGCTCTGGAATGGTCTTTTATGACAGGTCTCTAAGTTGGATTTAGATACATTGTATTTATTTTGATTTTTTTAGTTGAATTGTTCACCTATATTGCATATGATTCATTATTGTGCATAATTAGGTTACAATAAAATTTGTATTTGATATGGATACTACTCTAAAACTGAAGTTTACTGGGTGGCCCGGTATTATAGATTCAAGTGGATGGCCCAGTATCATAGATTCCGGACCTGTATGCAATGCGCACCCAGCATTGCTTAGTAGGGCTTAAGGTCATAAGTTAAGAGCGTCCAGTGGACATCGAATTAATTGAGTGTTGTTTAGTCAAGAACAATGTCATATAATAAGAAGCTGCTAGTGAGCATCAAACTCTTTATGAACTAAGTTTACCGTAATGTGGCACAAGGCTAACTTTTTAAGAGTATTTGAGCGCGTGTGTATGTATGCAAGTTTGTTCGCATTTGTCCGTAAATTAACGCCCATCCCGATGTAAATCAGTTCCTACGTACGCACGGCCGTGCTTCGAGGTTACAGGACGGTGGTGTAAAGGGCGTGGTGTGGGTCGGTGGGGGGTGCGAGGAAAGAACACTCATGACCCCAAGGGGTCACTCGGTATAAAAGTTGGCATTTTATGGGGGTTGTCGCTATCAATGATTATCTATCCGGTCCCCGAACCCGCGCCATTTTGGGAAGAAGAAACGTTTTAAAGGCTTTTGGAATATATTTTCGCACTAATATATCCGGTCCGTATTTTGTCTTTAACGCGAATTCACATGCACGCATGCGCGCGCATACACGCACAAACATATTCACACAACCGAGTATAAACATACAAACAAATATATACGCACACAAATAAGTACATGTCCAGAAACACACACACACACACACACACACACACACGAAATACACCTTAATGACACAGTGGGGCTATAGACAGCCTTTGAATGTGTACATCAAATATATCTGGAGTAAAGGTATGTAAAAAAAAAACGAAAATATTTTTCATACACCCTTATATATATCAATAATATAGTGGCTTCATGGGACAGCCTTTAAATGTGGACATCAAATATCTCTTGGGTCAGTCAGTTTTGTGCCATGCGTGATACATGACTGACGAGGCAGATTGCCATTTCTTTCTGCGGTAGACCAGTTGTCACCCAAGGCTATAGAAACCGGTCTGTCCTGCTATTTGCCCGTAACTGAGGGGATAAGAAGAGGATTCATAGCTCTCCCAAGAGTATTAGCACGTATATGAATATAATGAGTTCAATTGGAATTCGGCTCTCCAATTCCTCAATCCGAGCCGCTATCCATTACTGCACCGGGTAATTAAAAAAAACGAAAATATCTTTCATACACCCTCAATAAATACATGACCCCCCCACACACTACACCTTGGTGTATAAAATATAATAAAGTCGTGCCATAGACCACCTTTAAATGTGGACATAAAATATCTTTGGAGTAATGGTCTGTAAAAAGCGAAAATACTTTTTATACACCCTAATATATATCAACAATATAGTGGTGTCATAGATAGCCTTTAAATGTGGACATTAAATATCTGGAGTACTCTCTAATGTATATCAATAATATATAATTTTTAAAAATATTTGTTAACCATTTAAATGTGGACATGAAATATCTTTGGCGTAACCGCCTGTAAAAAACGAAAACACTTTTCATTCATCTTAATATACATGAATAATACAGTGGAGTTATAGATAGTTTTCACAATCTGTCAACAAACTGCCAAACATGTCAACAGTTTAAATAAACAGCTATCGTCGTGTTAAAAAAATGCACTTTTGCGATATTTTAAATCTGAGGTAAATATATTTGTTTCATATCAGATTAATTATACTTTAAATCACTTAATATTCCTCAAATAAATTTTCAGAAAAGTATATTTTATTTTTGGAAGAATTTATTTAAATAAAGAGAATTACTTTGCGATGAATGACGACTAAAAAAATGGCGCTAATAAAATATATATATATATATATATATTTATATTTAACGATATATATAAAAAACTATATATATATATATATATATATATATATATATATATATATATATATATATATAATTATTTATTTAAAATATGATTCCAACACGCAATATTTTTAAATAAATAATTATATTTATGCTCTACTCTCGTATCGAGCACTATTTTTTAAAAATAATTACAAAAATACTAAGGAACTTTGGATTATTTACCAAACCAGTTTCTTTCCTATTTTCTACAATATTTTCACACACACACACACACACACACACACACACATATATATATATATATATATATATATATATATATATGAAAATATATAGAAAATAGGAAAGAACTCGTAAGGTAAATGAACCTCTTTAGACATTGAATAATTAGCATAATCAAACAATAAAAATACAAATACAAATTTTAAACTCCATAGTCTAAATAAAAAGTTTAAAAGCCCTACCCAATAATAATAATAATAATAATAATAATAATAATAATAATAATAATAAACCTTTATGAAAAACAAATGTTAGCGAATTATGACAGTTTTTTATATACACAAAACCCTTTCAGAAAAAAAAAATATATAAATAAATCTCCATAGAAACTTAACCAGACTAGACGATGTCATCTTCCGCTTTGAATTTAGACACCCCGACCTTACCCTGACTCCTTGAATGTGACTGAGATATTGATACAAATTATTAACCCTTACGCCCCTTTTTAAAAAAATAATTGCACTTGCCGTTACCATAGTAATTTTAATTTTAATAATGAATATGCTTATAAAATGCGTAAATTTCAAGAATTAGTTATTCTCCCAAAAATTTCGCTTGAAGATGGAACAGAGCTTGGTACTTTAATTCAATTTAATTCAAATAATTATATTGAAGTTTTCGGCGCTTTTTTTGAAACATGAGAACTGTTATGTAGCGATGGAATCATATTTTTAAATAAATAATTATATATATATATATATATATATATATATATATATATATAACAACTCCGTCCAGTCAATTTAAATTAGTTTTGAAATAGAGCAAAGTATTTTCCTTATTGGAAATATTAAATTTAATCTATTAGCATGAAATTAAAACTAAAATAGGAACTTCCAGAAAGATTTTATCATTTTTAAAAATTCATTAGATGTACGTTTTCTGTGGTGGTACATAGTTTTAAGCCATTTTCTAATAGCCCAGCACGTTGGGAATAGCTCCCATGATCGATAACATTAAGAAGTTTCCTGAAAAATTGACCATGGTGGGATTCAAATATTCGTATATATATATATATATATATATATATATATATATATATGTCTGATTGAATAAATTATGTCTGCTAATTTTTCATAAAATCCGTTCATACTCACGGATATCCTTCCGTGTATTGATGCTAAAAGTTGAGAGAAATGTGTTATAGCTGTTTAAAATTCTTTTATTTTCATTTCCCAAGTACTTTCGGTCTACTCCCAAGATCATCTTCAGGAGTGCAAGCGGTACAAAACTATATGTTTTTGATTAGTATAAGTATTTATACAAAGATTTCCGTTGTTATTCATTGCCGTAAATTTTTGCATTATACTTTTAAATACAAAACTCTTGGTAATGTGCCGAGCGTTCATTAGGACGTGAAAAAAATTTTCCATTATGGAATTTTTTTCTTCTGTGTTATAATGTCATAGTGACGCATACATTAAAGCATGAAAAACTGTTCCTTTACAGGCATTTCAGAACATTACTGCAGTATTCATAGTTGATTTTGTTCAGTGTTGGCTTTAATTTTTTTTATATAAATTGCTTCTAGGATCTGTAATTTAAATTTATTGTTTTCTTGGTGTAGGATAGTTGTGTTGCCGTTCTAATGAACGGATTTTATGAAAAATTAGCAGACATAATATCTGTAATTTATTCACTCAGACATGCCTAAAAGAGAATTTGTTGCCTAAATACACAAATATATATATATATATATATATATATATATATATATATATATATATATATATATATGTATATATATTTGTTTGAATAAAAACAGACCACGTTAAGGTTCCATGTAATAAATTATTTCACCATAACCCCTTTAACAGGGCTCTGGATCATCAGACTTTACTTCCAAAAATTGAAATGAATATATATATATATATATATATATATATATATATATATATATATATATATATATATGCATGCTTCATTAGAAACGACACACAAGGTACTACGATTAAGCTATTTATTTAATTTTTCTTGTGTTCGAACAAGTGTTTCTTTTTTAAACACAGAGTGCGTAGAAACTGTCCAAAAATTCATAAATAAAAAAACAAGAATAAAAAATGTAATGAATAATTACATCATGTTACATAACTACACGTTTATCGAAATGCCTTACGTTGTACCTATCTGACCACAGCTCCATCAGAAGCCATTTAAACACACACACACAAACTTACCAGACTCCATCCGAAACATACTAGTTGAAAGTACAAAGACAATAACCTCATCCACCTGTAAAAAAAGATTAAAAATAATGGAAGCCCTAATAATAAAAAAAAGCCAATTCTTAACAATATTAACTACGAACACGGCCACAATGTCCTAACCGTGTTCGGAAAATAAAACATCTCTATAACATACTAAAAGAATACACATAATATACACACTCAATTAAACTGAAAAAAATAAAATCATCCTTGACAATGGCTAAAAGGGTAGCCGAAAGCGCCCGGAACCATAGAACATTTGGACAGTTTGTACATATTCTGTGTCCAAAAAAGGAAGCATAAAAAGGATGCATCTATCTATCTATCTATCTATCTATCTCTGTATATATATATATATATATATATATATATATATATATATATATCCTTTTTATGTAAATTTTCTTGTGTTCGAACAAGTGCCTTCTATTTTGGACACAGAATTATATATATATATATATATATATATATATATATATATATATACATACACACACACACACACACATATATATATATAGATATTGATATATATAGATATAGATATATATATCACAACGTTATGTTTAGTCGATACTCGTATTTGAGTAGACGCTCCGAACACAAGAAAAATTAAATAAAAAGCTTAATCGTAGTGCCTTCTCTGTCGTTTTTAATGAAACATGCATAAATGAACGATTGCTGCCTAAATGCACAATCACTCTATCTATCTCTCTCTCTCTCTCTCTCTATATATATATATATATATATATATATATATATATTTATATATATTAAGCAAATTCTGTTGAAAACGACAGATATTTTACATAACAGTACTCATTTAGATAAAAGGTGCAGTTAATGTTCTTTTATCACATTCCTTTTAACGTTTAACTGTTAACAGTTTATTTTAAAAGTAAACTGCGTCGTGACACCAAAACTTAGAAACTACTTCCACTGATGATAACTTAAGGCAGTCGAAAAACTTGGGCAATATTACTTTTATTTTTTCTTTCGAAAAGAACTTTTGACATTTTCTTGACCGAATGACCCTGTTTGTGAAGGATTATTCGTAAGTTAGAAAAAGTAGATCATTAAGATTAATAGACATAAAATATCTGTCGTTTTCTTTAGTATTTAACTGTTGTAACCTAGGGGAAAGTTACTGAATAGAATAATCAAACGAAGGTTGGTAATGGTAATACTTAGGACAAAAACAACACATATAAGATTCGCCAGCAGCGCGTAGAAGTGGTAGTCAATTACTAGAAGTGAGTAAAGTGAATTCAACAATAAATCTCCAACTGCAGAATATCTACCAACCACCCCACGCGGTCACATGTAGCACAAAGCCGAATTTAATGTAGGGTATCCGAGCCTGTCGGCTCGGCCAAAAATTCCCCGTGGACCTCATATAAAACGGGATCGGGTTTCTGGAGACGAGACTCTGATTTCAACATAGCCTCGTCTGGAGATCCTCTCTGTCCGGAGTCAGATAGTTTGACAAGCACAGCTGGAGAGGAATCTCCAACTGCATGATATCTACCAACCAACCCACCCAGTTAGGTGTGGCACAAGGCCGAATTTAATGTGGGGTATCCGAGCCCGTAGGCTCGGTCAAAAATTTCCTGTAGACCTCGTATAAAAACGCGGTCGGGTAACTGTTTCCTGAGACAAGACTTTGCCCTTGAACCATGCCTCGTTTGGGGATCCTCTTTGCCCGGAGCCAGAGAGTTTGGCCAGCGCAGCTGGAGACGAATCACCAACTGCAGACCAACATAGAGTATTTATGTGAATGGGGACATAGCCATTATCGTCCTAAGGTATGCTACAACATTAACAAAGGGAATCTGCTGCGTAAATACACAGAATACAGATGACACTGTGTTGATAGCCGACTCGGAAAGGAAACTATAGGACTTCCAGGATAGAGTGAGAGATTAAAACGAGAAAAAAAGACTAACTATGAAGACAGAAAGTATGTGTCATCAGCAAGAGAAAACGCCTAAGACGCGAGTTACGAAGTGAACAGGTCAACATCAAATAGGTTCAGAAGTTCTAATGTCCGAGAAGCGTTTTCCCAGAGGATAGAAAATGGGATATCGAGATCCAAACACCCGTTGAACTAACGCAAAAGCGCTCCCAGAAAATAAGCAAGGTGCCGAGAAACGGAAAACTATTAGTTAGAACCAAAGAAAAGTGTGCTGGTTTGCTATGTGCTATCTATCCTGTTATGTGACAGAGAATGCTGGACATTTTCCCTATGGACGACCGTAAGATGTTAAACTACGTCCAACAGCAAAACCTGTGATCAGGAGCTTTTGAGGAGCGTGAAACCACCTCTTAATTTCTGGTGTTCCCAGGTCCACCCTAACTCGGGGTGGTAGCACCTGATAGGGTCCCAGCTATGGGCAAATAGTTAACTGGGGTCAAAACACTATAAAAGTGTAAAAATAGGTTTTAATTACAGAAATACTTCGTAATTAAATTATTACCAGAAATATATTTTAGAAAATAAATTACCAGCAATACATGTTTGTAGAAAAAATATTACCAGAAATAAATTTCTGAAAAAAATATTACCAGCAATAAAAAAGTTGCCGACATTAAATAACCCATTGAGGTTGATATGCCATAAAACAAAATAAACCAAACCAATCTAAACCACAGAATACATATTCTATTCATATGAATCTATCCTAAAAATGTTGTCGGCATTAAATAACCCATTGAGGTTGATATGCCATAAAACAAAATAAACCAAACCAATCTAAACCACAGAATACATATTCTATTCATATGAATCTATCCTAAAAATCTTGTCGGCATTAAATAACCCATTGAGGTTGATATGACGTAAAACAAAATAAACCAAACCAACCTAAACCAAAGAATACATATTCTATTCATACGAATCTATCCTAAAAATGTTGTCAGCATTAAATAACCCATTGAGGTTGATATGCCATAAAACAAAATAAACCAAACCAATCTAAACCACAGAATACTTATTCTATTCATATGAATCTATCCTAAAAATGTTGTCGGCATTAAATAACCCATTGAGGTTGATATGGGGTAAAACAAAATAAACCAAACCAATCTAAACCAAAGAATACATATTCTATTCATACAAATCTATCCTAAAAATGTTGTCGGTATTAAATAACCCATTGAGGTTGATATGCCATAAAATAAAATAAACCAAACCAATCTAAACCAAAGAATACATATTCTATTCATACGAATCTATCCTAAAAATGTTGTCAGCATTAAATAACCCATTGAGGTTGATATGCCGTAAAACAAAATAAATCAAACCTAAGGACGAGGGAAAAAAACAACAAAACAAAACAAAAAAAAAACAAAACATGAGGCAACAGAAATATGGTTCTACAGAAGGATACCGAAAATTCTATAGACGGATCAAGGAAGTCTTAAAGATAATGGCAACAGAAAGAACACTACTACTCATACTCCTCCTCGGTCTTTTGAACAGGAGTAGAGGTTTATCTCTTGTTTCCTTTTTAGGATTGTATTTCTGGTTCCTTGTAAAACCTTTTCATTCTCTTTCACCTCCAGTGCCCTCTCCCACTTGCGTCTTGGTGGCATCATCCCCTTGCTTTGAGTGGGGCTTTGTACTCTTTAACCCTCTACTTCGAATGGCTCTTGGGACTTGTACAGATTAAACATCATTGTAAAAAATAACATATACACATTAATTATTTATTCTTTATTTTACACCTTTGATAATGTTATATACCGTATCTATGAGCACTAAAGCATATGTCCCAATCCTCATAAATACGTTGGATATTTTTGTAAGTGGGATTAATATGTTGTCTATGTAGTCCACCATTAGCAGTGGTTTACCTACTTCACGCCGCTGGCGAGTATTGTATTTTGTTGATGTTATAAAGATTACCATTTCATTCCCAACCTCTGTTTAGGTTATTCCTCATTCAGTAATCCTTCCTAGGTTACAACAGATAATAACTGGGGAAAATTGAAATTAGAGTCATTTAACACTATCTGTAGGGAAAAAGGACTGAGTGCACGGGCAGCGTCAAAAGAAGTTACTGATGTGGAAGGCTTAAGAACTGTCAACGAACGTGTGGTATAAAAACTAGTTCAGACTTTTCAAGGCAGGTGACAAAACAAAATCAGGGAGAACTTCTGTTGTGGAAGATGAAGCCTTGCTTGAAATTGTTGGACAACAACCAAACATAAGCACTCGTATAATGTCGACAGAACTCGGTCCATCAATCGATATCACCATAAGCTCAGCTTTATGTACAGACGCTGTTGAGAAATTCCTCATGAAATGACCATTGACCAGAATTAACAACGTGTGAGCATTTGCAAACAACTGCTGGCGAATCCTCAAGATTTCCGTTTTGGGTGTCGAATTGTGACTGGGGATGAAAAATGGATTTGTTTTTGTAATCCTAGTAAGAGAAATCATTGGCTTCGTCCCGAAGAACCTGTTGTCAAACAAGGGCTGCTTGGAACAGAAGGCCATGTTGTGTGTTTGGTGGAACATCGAACGGATGTTGCACTTTGGGCTTGTCCGAGATGGTCATACTGTGAACGCTGACCTTTATGCTCAATAACTGGCAGCGACTATATGATGCATTGGTCAATCAAAGACGTGCACTCCTACAGCATGACAATGTCCCAGCACACAACGGCAATGTGACCAAGGGCAAACTTGAATAATTCGATTCTGGAAATGCTGCCTCAACCTGTTTACAGTACCTTGCACCATCAGATTACCACCTTTTCCGTGACATGGCTCATTTCCCGCACGATGGCTCATTTCCCGCACGATGGCTCATTTCCCGTGCGGACGGAAGTGCGGTCATGAGGATGAGGTTAAAAACTGGGATTTTTTTGTTGCTCTAAACCAGCCAAACGGTATAAGCATGAAATTGAGCTTCTGGCACAACGATGGGAATATACAATAGAATCTATTTTGATAAAAAAGGCTTTTCAGATGTAATTTGTTTGAATTATTCATGCTTGAAATACGAAAAACATTTTGCTCAACCTAGTAAAAATATATTAATCAATAAATATTGCATACCTTAAAACTATAATTTACCATATATATCGTCGTCGTCGGCACCCGTTCGTCTCGAGAGACGATGGAGTAGCGCGGTGGGCTACGAGAGCCTGGGCGGGATATATGGTGAACTAGGGCTGCCCAGACGTCTAGTTCCCCACTCTCGGTCATGCTAGCAGAATCCAAAGGAGAGGATAAGCAGTTTGGTACCAGCGCGGCTGCAGGAGTTGCCGGAAGGTGGAACAAAGTGCCGTCCATCCGCCTTAGGGGCTTTACTCCGGGTTTGAATTCAGAGTTGTCCTTCTCCTAGACCAGTTGCCATTCAAGGTTATAGAACCTAGTCTGTCCTAAATTCCTCAATCCAAGCCGCTATCCATTACTCCACCGTGCCTCCTACCATATATATATATATATATATATATATATCAAAGTGAACATTGAAGTCAACACTCAGAGGCGACAGGCTGTTTCATGCTGGACGCAATTCGCGGCCTGACGATTGCGTACAGCATGAAACAGCCTGTCGCCTCTGAGTGTTGACTTCAATGTTCACTTTTATATTTATATTTACATACGCTCTGTCTCTGATATTGAGCACTTTATCCCATAAATATAGCACACTTTAAAACTATATTTCTTCATATATATATATATATATATATATATATATATATATATATATATATACATTTTCTTTTCAAACTTGCACTATTTTAACTGAAAATCTGTTCTGAATTAAAAAATAATGAATGCAAAAAAAAAAAAAGCTATGACATTATTTAATTAGAAAAGTTTTTAATTGTATTAAGGACACTATTGAATTTAAAATGTTTCGATGAATTAGGAATTTTTACAATAATTTTAAAAAATTTTTTAATTATAGTAATTTATAATAGTTTAAAATCGTGCAAAATTCTGTATCCTGGATGTGAT
The DNA here is from genome assembly GCA_963932145.1 of Acanthosepion lycidas. Lineage (NCBI taxonomy): Eukaryota > Metazoa > Mollusca > Cephalopoda > Sepiida > Sepiidae > Acanthosepion > Acanthosepion lycidas. The sequence continues at coordinate 35,551,358 of OZ010614.1, read as the reverse complement.
ATAGTAATGAAGTGAAAACGAAATTTACGAATCCAAAATTGAAAAGATTAATAAACGTAGTTGCACTGTCCTATTTTTTAAATTATCTTTTTATTTTTTCACTTAATTTGTTCTCTCTTTTCATCTATGAAAGGCTAAACGTGACGTTATTATGAAAAATTGTCACGTGATCTAAGAGTTTTGTCTTTTTACAGAGGAATTAATTTAAGAAAATTTTATAGTATTTTATTTTTTATTTTTATTTTTGCATAAAGCATCTACGAAAGGCAAATAAAAGTCAATAAATTATTAGTTAAAATCCACCCCCCACGAAAATATGTTCGTTTAGATTTCGTAAATTTATCTCAATTCTAGTCAGCCATACTAGCTGTCATCGCTTTGTCACTCAATCAACCATCATCGCCTCAAATAAACAGAACCAATCGTTAACAAATGGTTGTATATTACTTTTTTTTACGTTATAAGTAATATTTATTTCAAATCAGATTAGTTTAACTTTAAATTTTCCAGTTTTACTCAAATAACGTGTCAGAAATATATATATATATATATATATATATATATATATATTGGAAGAGTTTTAAAATCGATAAATTTGTTTTGCTTACAAATTTCTTAAAATTAAGAAAATTGCCGCTTTTAAGAAAAATTTAAGAAATCGAAATTTAATTTGAGATTCCAATCTATTAGGTTGGTGCAAAATAATGACGTAACAATGTCGTTTTTTGACGTACTTTTAGCGTCAAAAAACGACATTATTACGTCATTATTTTTGCACCAACCTAATATATAATTTCTATTTGAAATACACCAGAATATTTTACTTACTGGAAATAATAAATTTAATCATTTAGCTTTCAATTGAAGCTAAAATGAAATCTTCAAGAATGCTTTTTCATTTTTAAAAATTAATTTTAAACCTTAGGAATCGAAAATTTATGCCGAAAAAGGGGACGTACCTAGACGTACTCATTTTTTTTTTCACTCTTCTGTCAAGTTCGTCCGATACTAATTCTGGGGGTGTCTTCCACTTTTGAACTGTAGTGTATGATGATGATGATGATAATGATAATATATATATATATATATATATATATATATATATATATATATATATATATATATATATATATACATATAGCGAAGTGTGTGTGTGTGTATTAGGTGTGTTCACAGCGATCTTTTGAAAACTAGGAACTAAATAAACAGTTGAAAACCAGTTTTTTTTCTTTGTAAACTTTTCGAAATATTAGTCACCATTTAAAAATTTGTATTTCTCTCCTTGTTCGACACGGAAAAAGAGGGGCAGGGTTTGTTTTACTTTTGTTTGTGTAGTATGATAATCACTGTCGATTAAAACCGGATTTATTACTGGCATAAAAAAAGAAAAAAAAAGAAAAAAAGAAAAAGGACCGCTCTCAACTTCTGAAATAAAACGGAAGTGAGGTTCTTTGTGTGTTTGATTCGAAGGGAGATTTTATAATCAGCTCGAAATTGCACAAGGTTGAACGCATTTAACTGCACAGAATTAAATCATCATCATCGTCATCATCGTCATCGTCATCATCATCATCGTCGTCGTCCGACTGACCAGGTATAGTTTTAGGGTCACTGTGTAGTTGACTACCCGACCAGTCCCCCCAACCCCGTCAACATGTCTAGGTTAAAAGCTGGAGTGCGATATATTCGTGAGTAGCGTGTCTTGGGCAAGCAGACCAGGCGGAGCCGGTCGCTCTTCAGGTCACGATAAAAACTGATCTACTCCAAACTGAAGGGTCGCTTTGGTCACGGACACGTGGCCATTGATTCCGTCGGACAGGGGGAAACCATTCACCTTGGACCTTAACTTCAGTCTAGGAAACCTTCCGTACGCCAATGCCGTATCATGCGCAGACTGCCTGCATACAACGGTATGGACTTTACCCATAGTGCTAGATGGCCGCTGACCCTACAAGATGCTTCATACGCCCTTTGACAGGTTTTATCTTAAATCTTAGTTGGTGTCTAAGGACCTTCCTCATTAGAAAATTCCAGTGGATGAACCAGTTGAGTCGCCGATGAGACCGAGTTATACGGCACTAGTAACACTCTTAGAGAAACCTCTCTCTCTCTCTCTCTCTCTCTCACACACACACACATATATATGGGTAAATATCAGGACAGACCGGATTCTATAGCATTGGTTGGCAATCGGTCTAGTAGAAGGACAAGTCTGAATTTAAAACCTGATATTATTGTTATAACATTGTTCACCATTAAAATGAACAATTAATTCCTTAAAATGGAGCACTGAAAAAGAGAAACATACTGTTCAAAATCTTATATATATATATATATATATATATATATATATATATATATATATATATTAGGTTGGTGCAAAAATAATGACGTAATAATGTCGTTTTTTGACGTTAAAAATACGTCAAAAAACGACATTATGACGTCATTATTTTTGCACCAACCTTATATATATATATATATATATATATATATATATATATAACTGGTTCGTGATGCGAGCCATCCACTTATAAACTGGCAGTTTGTAAAAATTTACACAAGTTGAAAGCAGTGGTTCCTAAACTTATTGGGGTTTCCGACCCCTTACGCACTAAAACACAGCCCTTACCCTCCCCAGTGTATAGACACAACCTTACTCACCCCCTCCAATGTGTAGTCAACATTTGATTTGAATTTTCTTGCTGCTTGTATTTCATGTTAAATGAGTGTTTTAGTAATTATCATAATAATATAATTGTTATATAAATCAGTCAGAATCACTTTCCCACCGTCGTAAGGTTGCCTCTCTATGTCCTTTCTAGAAATACTTTCATGGTAATTGTTCGAACGAGCTCTTCGTTATTGTTTTATTCCACTGCCCAGCATATGCAATGGATTGTACATATGGGGTTTAGAGTCTGTCTATATTTCTGAGATGAGGTATTATGTACAAAGGATCTGCGGTCCATATAACATCAGGACAACGTTCAAAAGCTTGACGATACTTCGCAGATATCTCTCCCGAGTGAGAGCCCCCATAGAGGAGAACATGACTAAAGACTGTGTGTACGCTATCCTGTGCAGCTGCGGAAAGGAATATAAAGGAGAGACAGGCCGCCCTCTCAAGGTAAGGCTTCAAGAACATCAGAAAGCTGTAACACGAAGTGAAGTAGAAAAATCAGGCGTGGCTGACCACATATGGAGAGAGAAGGGAGATCACTGCCCTCTGTGGGATCAAGTTCAGATCATAGACAAAGAACACAATTGGAAAATTCATAAACTTAAGGAATCAGCACATATGCTAGGCCACAGAAATCGCCTGAGCCGACCAAGCATAGAAATAAATACAATATGGGAACCAGTAATAAGGAGTGCCAGAGAAAAGCAATGATAACAACAATGTTGCAATATGAGCACTGGTAAAAATGGTTGCTGAGGACATTAGGTTTATAATACCCAGATGTCCTCAAGGACACATGGCACAGTGGATAAAAACGTTGGTTAGATCCAGTGACAGGACCCAAAAGAGTGTGAGTTCAATACCCGGTTAAGGCAGTGGAGACCTTTCAGAGGGAAATTAGCAGGAGATAACTGATAACTGACATCCATCAAACATGGCACGTGGAACTAGAACAGTCTACCCCAGTGAGCGAAATAAAGGGTTCAGTTCGAAATTCCACCACCTGAAGAAGGCCGGAGTGTACAACGGCCGAAACGTTGTGATAAATATGGCGACAAAGATGAGGACAATAGTCCGAATAATGTAAATAATATATATGGGGTTTAGTTAGGATTTTCATAGAGACATTGAGGTATTATGGTGAATGTAGTAAGAAAGGTAAGTAACAATGCGTTGTTTTGGTGTAAGGAATATTGTGGTATGTTTTGGTCAGTGTTTGTGGCTAGCTAAGTTCGACGTTAAGACAGAAGAAAAGCTTCCTTCCCCCCATTCCCTATTTTGACCTTGTGCCACATTTTGTTAATAAATTACAAATAAATATCGCTTTTCACTATGGTACGAAACTTTTTGAATTTAAGTGCAGCACAAGTAGTGTTGAGCTAGATAGATGCAGCCGTAAGTTCTATGCTAACAGTTTCTTCTCTTGCATTTCTCGATTGTGGAACTGCCTTCCGGCATCATTCTTTCCAGTCAAATTTAATCTGCAAAAATGATGTGAATCGTTATCTACTGTCCGTCTCATTAATCTCTTCTCTTTCCGCTCATCATTAATGTTTCTGTTCCTAATTCTTCCACACCCTGGAACCCCTTGAGTTTTAGCGGTATTACTGCCTTGCTTGGGGTAAGTCTGATGAAAAAAATATACATATATTAGAAAGTTTTTTTGTATTTTTTTTTATTTATATATGCGAAAACGGGTAAAAAAAAAAAATAAAAAAAATAAAAAAAATAAAGGAGTTTAAGTTTTAAGAATATTTATTTAGATTTTTTTTTGAATTATCATTCCTTCCGTACACACACACACACACACACACACACACACACACACACACACATATATATATATATATATATATATATATATATATATGTAGTGGTTATTACATCTGCTTAACACACACACGCACATATATATGTAGTGGTTATTCCATCTTGCTTAACACACACACACACACACATAGAGAGAGAGAGAGAGAGAGAGAGTGAGAGAGAGAGAGAGAGAGAGAGTCCGCCGAAAAATATATATACACTTCAGGAAAGGAAAAACTTGTCTTTCGTAATTTTATCAAATTGTGATAATACTGTTTACTGTAATATTTTCTCGACACATGACATTACCCTCATGGCTGTAGTATCAACAAGCCCTAAATGGTGCTGTATATCGCAGAAAATCATCTATATTGGCGACCCTTAGAAAAGAAATTGAAAGTGCATTTGGACCAATTCCACTGGACCCTTTGGCCAATGTTGCCCAAGTAGTAGTTCGCCTTACTAATAAATGTCTGGAAGCTAAAAGCAATCATTTTGAGCATCTCTTGTGATTGGAGAGTTCAAAGGTAACTTTGTATTAATCTTGTAATGTCTGAATAAAGTATTTCCTTTCCTGAAGTGTGCATATATTTTTCTGGCGGACTCTGTATATATATATATATATATATATATATATATATATATTACTGCTCTGTAAATTTACATTGAGCACTATTTTGTAAAAATAAAAATATCTATAAGAACACCGGATTATATATCTTACTGTTCTTTCTTTCTTTTTATTTATACATACATACATACATGCATACATACATACAGACCGACTCTGAATTTCTCAACTCCCATCGATAGTGGAAATAATCGATTTTTTCATGCTTCTACGACAGTTCTCATGTAGTTTGCGGTCATTTTGTACTGGCCAGAGTGAGAGCCAATAGCTGGCTGCCACGAATAGGCAGGAAGATTCTATTGGCTAGCGGGAGAGCCAACAGCTGACTGACACAAATGTTAACTAGCATGCTAGCATGCAAAAAGAATCGATAGCTGCATTCGTCACAAGTGGGAAAAATTTAAATCTGCATGGCACTTTAATCCAATTGGCTCATTCGCTTGCTTAAACTCAATGTTGATTCTGATTCCGCAGAACTGGGTTGGGTGTGAAAAAGTATTTGTTGTTAACATTCTTTTTTCATTCAGTTTTTCCAGTTACGAGTCCTTTTTAAAGCTGATCGTTTTGTGTTCATTTTGTTTAGTTCTTTTTTCGTAACAGACTTAATGTTTAGTATAGAGCTTAGAAAAAATTCGCAGTGTGAGATAGGCAAGAAGTAAGGCATGTAGCAACATCAGCACGGAAAAGGGCACTCCTTTAAAGGCAAGGAAGGGCAAAAATATTTTAAATCAAGTGATAGCGATTGCCGTATGAGTCGCACGATTTTTGAATCAAGCTCGGGCAACGCCGGGCCATGCTGCTAGTATATATATATATGTGTGCGATACTACTGGAAAGCGCTCAGTATCAGCAATAGAGCTAACATATTTAGTTGCGTGAAACCAAGGGTCACAAACTCACATCAACGCAACTAACTAACTAACTAAGTATATATATATATATATATACAGAGTCCGCCATATGAATGTGTGTGTGTGTGTGTTTGGCAACATGCATCACGGCATCGCCTCTAACAAACTGATCTAATTGTCCTACCCATGCCCCTGTTACGGGAAACAAAGTAACAGACATTTCTGGGCGCCATCATGTAGACTCGAGCCCCGACCTTTGTGATGACAGGTAAGCGAGCACAATGTTTATTAATGAAAGAAAATACGATTGCACCGAATGACCCTGGCTCCGTACGACATGACAAAGCGATTAGCTGATACGCTCGTGTTTTTATGTGAATGCGCCTCTGTACCAAGTGTCAGTGAAGGTGCGCGTGTTGGTAGGAAACACGGCGCGAATTAGCCTCGCTCTCGCTTTTAAATTCACCGTAATCTCTTGTTTGCATTGTGTTCGTCTTCACAAGGGGCTAACAACTACTTAATATATGTCTTCGGTTGTGTCTGTCCATCTAGTTAGCTAACGAAATAAGTTCAAATCTATCTATCTATCTATCTATCTATCTATCTATCTATCTATCTATCTATCTATATCTCTTCTTCTATCTATCTATCTATCTATCTATCTATCTATCTATCTATCTATCTATCTATCTATCTAATAGGCTAGCTAGTTAGCTCGGTTTAGAATCTATCTATCTATCTATCTATCTATCTATCTATCTATCTATCTATCTATCTATCTATATCTCTTCTTCTATCTATCTATCTATCTATCTATCTATCTATCTATCTATCTATCTATCTATCTAATAGGCTAGCTAGTTAGCTCGGTTTAGAATCTATCTATCTATCTATCTATCTATCTAGCTAGCTAGCTAGCTAGCTAGCTAGCTAGCTGTTGCAATCAACGCTGCATAGAAAGTCATTTTCACGCTTAAATGCTGTCTTCTATTTAATATTTGCAACTCGCAATGAGGTGTGAAACTGACAGTCTTTACACAGTGTTGACTCCTATGTCTCCATGCTATCTATCTATTTATCTATCTATCTATGATAATAAATATTATAAAATTAAGTCACTCAAGTGTTGATATCACGTAAAATCAACCAACTAAATTCATTATATTGCTTAACTACGTTTTCTTTTCTTTTGTTTATTTGAGCGCTCCTTTACTTTAATGTTAGAAGAAGGTAAAATATCAGTGCTATGTTGAATAAATATTCTCTTGAATAGTAATAGAGCGAGCGAGCGAGAGAGAGAGAGAGAGAGAGAGAGAGCGACAGAGTGAGAGAGAGAGAGAGAGCGAGAGAGAGAGAGAGGAAAACATGCGTAAAAAAGAAACATTTTCAGGAATAATTAAATGATCGGCAAATCTCGAAAACGACCTTAGTGTAGCGATTGGATGTACGATATAGTGTAATGGCTAACGGTACGAAATGAGAAATCGTACTGTCCGGTTCGAATTCCAGTCAGGTTTGTTATATACACTTACGCGCAAATCCCCTTGGGGAAAGGTCTGAATCCATCTCTTCTTCTTCACCGACCCCCAACTTTGGGTTGAATAGTAGAACAGATTGCGTCTTCTAACCAGTCTAACGCAGAAAGAAACGGCAGCCTACTGTAGGAACATTTCTTGCCTAGTCAGTCATGAATCGAAAGAGACGTGATCGCTGAAGTGTGTATCACGTATAGCTTTTGACTTTGACCATAAAGATTATCCATACGGAAAATGGAATCGGCGTGCCGAGTTCAAATCCCGGCACCAGTTAGTAAGATGGATGTAATGAACGTAAGAAACACTTGCTAGGTTAAATAAGCTTTAACGTATCATTTTATTGGTATATGTTGAGGGGTCCACCCCTTTTTATACAAATGGACTCACCCAGTATATACATATACTACTGCTACGGGAAGACCCGGGAGAACGGAGTCGATTCCAGAGTGACAGAGTAAAAGGTTGTAGGTAACCGGAAGAGTGAGGGTGAGGTAACAGGGTTGTAGGAGTCACAGTGAGCGAGCACGTAGACTCAGTAAGAAGTCATACAGCGATACTTCAATACCAAAGACTATATATATATATATTGCTACTAACCCGTATTCCTGGAACTACTAACCTGCTTTACCAGTTTGTATTATTACGTTAATATATTATTTTCATATATTCATTCCTGGCGTTTGTTATTTATTGCTACCGGATTTCAACCAGCAATCCACAACAGTATATTACAGTGTTAACCGTAGTCGGTCACTGATAATTAATTATACTTGAATGGTGTTCTGGTGAACTACCCATATTCCACCCGTATTGGAAGTGGTGAGAAGTAAGTCCCCCTCGGGTAGCTTCTCCCCGCGAAAACCACTGCTCTTTGGAACAGACTCCCAAAAGGGTGTTTCCTCGATCACCACAATCTTAACGTGTTCAAGTCTAGGGTCAACCGTTATCTTCCCGACCTATCCCCATAAACTATACCTTTTATTCTGTAACTCTCTACCCCGAGTGACCCCTGGATGTTGTACCTGTTGAACCCTACTGTTAAAAAAAATGTTAAAAACCCAGATTGCGTTCACTTATATTCGAGAGTTCCATTAAGGGACGATAATACATCAATGCACGTTCTGAAAATGGGAAATGACCTAAAAATAACTCATTAGGGGTTACTCGGAGTGAAAGAGAATGAGAAGACTTTAGGACAAGGATTGCCAACCTGTGGCGCATGCGCCGTAAGTGGCGCATTGGATGCTTACAAATGGCGCATTGCATCCTTTTGATGAAAAGGTCGCGACTGTCCGATTCCAACTTGAAGAATTGTTTGTTGCTTTCAGTTACGAATTTAACTCCTAATATCGTTGGTTTGGCGAAAACAAAGCAGAATCAGGACACATTAAAGTTATTTATGTTTATTTTGCCTGTGTAAACATTATAAACTCTGCCATGCCCCCCACTCTGCAAAATCAGAAAAAAAAAAAGTCAAAGCATTGATTGATGGCCCCCCTTTCAAAACTCCTGGATACGCCCCTGGTCATAAGTATATATTTTTCAAATAAATAGATTTTATTATATCTTTAAAATATGTCCATATTACAACACGTACTGAAAGGAGTGAATATTTGTGTGGCGCATTTAAATTAATCGTACAAAATATTGGCGCATGGAATCAAAAGGTTGGCCACCCCTAATTTAGGAGAAGGAGCCAGAAACCAAACCCTAAACAGGAAACGTGGGATAAACCTCTACTTCTGTCTAAAAATACGGGGAAGGAGCTGTGAACCGGGCGATAGGCGAACTTATATTCTCCTATTGAAAGCACCCCATAAATTGCGGGTTAAAAATGGATATTCTCGTTCTGGAAAAATAGTCGATATATAGCTCGTTAGAAAGACGGGTCTTATTGATCAGAGCAAGTGACACCTAAATATATCATTACTGTTGTGACCAAGTAAACGATTAAGTAATAACAAAAACCAGTAAACAGTAAGTACAGCAGAAGAGTGTTACACGACTAGTCTGCGTGTATTGAATGCACTGGCTCTCAATCCGTTCACTGTCCGCTGTTTCCCGAGCTTTCTCTCCTACTAAATTTACAGTAGGCGGAAGAGACTAACATAGACTCTTAGAGGGAGGACACCGCAACAGTTACTAAGGTGGATCTCATGGATGAAGGGAACGTGCAAATAGATAAGATGAAGGGTAAATTGCCAATAAGTAGCTAGCTAAGATGAATCATACGATTAAGAGGAAATGGCCCATATACAAAGCTGCTTCAATAAGTATAATGCTTAATTTATGTGATTAATATTCAGAACAGAATTAAGTGCATTAACAAAGGGGTAGATAATAATGCTGAAAAATAAATTTATGTCAAATGTTTTTTCATTATTAAGCTATAGACTTTTTGATGTACCTTCATAGATGAAGAACTTGCATGTTGAATAAGTAAAATAGAACAAGTTTGAAATTATGTTCTGAAACGTCAAGCATCCAAATCTCTTCACATCAAGATAGTCCTGGGTATGACGATAGACTACATCTGGCAGCAAGGCCTCTGCCCTGGAAACTGGAGGTTTTTAGGATTGTGGAACAACTTCTTATTTGCTGTTATTACCAGGTCAACCCTGACCCGGGGGTGACAGCAACTGTTAGGGTTCGTGCTATGAGCAAATAGTGAACACGTAAAAAAAAAAATAAATAAATAAAAAATAAAATAAAAATAAGAAAGCTTAAAAACTGGGTAGATGCAACTGTCCGAAAGCCGTCGATAGTTGTGCTAGCACAAAATCATAAGTAATCGTGACTGAGGTTTTGTTTGTTCAAACTGCTGATCATACCAGTTATACCCTCTCTCTCTCTCTGTCACTCTGTCACTCTGTCACTCTCTCTCTCTCTCTCTCTCTCTCTCTCTCAGAAACACTAACTAAGGTCTGCTCAGCAGAGTTGCAGTATAAACTACAGGAGGGCTTTGTGGTTGTTGAACAAACACAAATGTCCCTGAACAGGTGTCTGTGTCAGGGATTGGTTAGCCACTCTAGTAGACGGGAGTACCTCGAAAACGGGAGTAAACGGCCATTACATATGAAAAGGATGTAATCAATAGCCTGTAGCCTGACTTATAATCATTTGCTAAATTTTAAGCTGAGATTTTAATTTTTCAATGTTCAGTCTATGGAATTAATATTCACAACAAAATTAAGTGCATTGACAAAGCGGTAGATTATTTTTCACAATAATATTTTCTGTCTGAAATTTAGCGATGAGGGATTATCATTATTGTACGCTGATGTTCACAATAATAACACCATCTTAATTGTTATTGTCACAACATTTCGACTGAGATACTCTCCAATCTTCTTTATATTGATTCCTTTTTTACGGTTTATCAATCTTTTTGAAGGTTATTTAAAGCCAGAAATATTTTTTAGACAGTATAATTTTTTTTTTTTAGATAATAATGGTTTACTGATACAAGTCTTGGAGGGGGATTCATATCTTTCCTATGTGTATTTTACGCGTAAGTGAATATAATGAACCTGACTAAAATTCGAACTCGGCTCTCAGATTAACAATTGCAAGCCATTATCCATTATTACGCCACCCGCACAGCCAAGCTTACAGCAGCAATTATTCCCAAGCAGTCACCCATCTAGGTACAGACCAGGCTCGATGTTGCTTAAATGGTGTTTCAAAATGATATGGCTGTAAGCCGGCCTTCTTTAGATGTCCCTAGCAGTTGCAACCTTCAGGTATTTTCAAAGAGAACGCTTTATTCAATCCACGGCGGTCGATTGTTCTCCTTTCTTTGTCCATGCCAGATGATATCTCATATCAGTTAATTCTGTCGATTGGGTTTTATCTGTGTGGGTCGTTTAGTGCAGAATGTCGTAGAATCTGGTTCATTGGAAGACACGAGTGACATCACAAGGTCGACTTAATGAGACGGAATTATCTGATACGAGTTATCTCCCCTAGAATGAGTGGCGGAATTAGAACAATCTACCCCCTGTTGACTGAATAAAGGTTTCGGTTCGAAATTCTCACAAGGTTACCGAGTACAACAGACATCTGAAGGTGACCAGAGGGCACAACATAAAATGAGCACGTGGACAGAACAAATCAATATATATATATATATATATATATATATATATATATATATATATATATATATATATATATATATATATATATATATATATATATATATTTTGTGTGTGTGTATTCTGCCAATATGTTTTCATTGAAGCAAGTTTCGTCGAATAATTTAGACAAGTTTTGTCTGCTTATTTTCAACAGGATCCGTTCATATTTTCGGATGAGCTTTCTGGAGTCGGTATTAAAAGAAGAAACAGACAAATACCGACTACAGAAAGCTCATATATATATATATATATATATATATATATATATATATATATATATATATATATATATAAATATGAAATTGACTAATTCCGACAATTATTTCGATATATTTTCTGTTTTTACGTTATTTTTATAGATACAAATATTTGAGTAAATGCTATGTTTATAATAAACAGTATTAACAATATTTACCGGCCTGAATGGCCGAAAAATTTCATAAAAAAATATGCGTCCTTCGACAGGAATCGAACATGTACCCTACACGCAACAGTCATATAGCCTGACATGATATATCAATTTGTAAATCGACCTCCCAAAAGTTTATTTTTTTTAAAAACTCATAAACGCTATTATTTTAAATAAATAAATAAACAGATAAACGCACGAGGTTGGGCGTGATAGAAAGGCGGGAGGAGAATGTGAAGAAGGAAGAAGAAGTGTGAAGAGAAGAAAAGCAAGAGTTTAAATGTATTGATGTGGAATAACTGCAATGTCCATTTTTTTTATTTAGCCTCATATTTGCTTAAGAGGATTTTTTAGTATGTCTGCAAAGATTCATGACTTCGGTTTTCTGGTTCAAAAGGTTCTTTGGATCCGGAAATGTCATTATTGCTAATTTTTCCTGTTGGCAGAGGTTGCAAATATTATTGTAGTTATTATAAGGCTTATATATATATATATATATATATATATATATATATATATATATATATATATATATGTGTGTGTGTGTGAAAATATATAGAAAATAGGTAAGAACTCGTTAGGTAAATAATCCAAAGTTGTTTTGTATTTTTGTTATTATCTTTAAAAAATAGTGCTCGATACAAAAGTAGAGCATAAATATAATTATTTATTTAAAAATATGATTTCAACACGCTACATAAGAGTTCTCATGTTTCAAAACAAGAGCCGAAAACTTCAATATAATTATTTGAATTAGATTGAATTAAAGTAAGCTCTGTTCCATCTTCAAGCGAAATTTTTTTGGGAATAACTTATTTCTGAGGTTTACGTGTTTTAATAGCAGATTCATTATTGAAATCAAAATTTCCATGGTAACGGCTAGAGCGATTGTTTAAAGAAAAAGGAGTGTAGGGTGTTAATAATTTGTATCAGTATAGATATTGTATATTTGGGCAGCAACCTTTCTTTTATACATGTTTCACTGAATGTATCAAACAAAAAAAAAACTTTTTAAAAGTGTTTTTCAATGTTCTTACAGTTTCCTTTGTGGGACGTCTAATGGAGTACAGAAACTCATCGTAATGGTTATTGTCCCAAGCACTTTCGGCCAATAATTTGGGCATTTTCAAAGGGTTTGTTGTTAATTTGATTGTCAACGGTTGAGATCTAAGGTGTATTATGTAGAATTAGTAGTGATCTTAGACTGTGCGAGAGGATACGACCGTGACTCCGTGTTAGAGAGACATATTAAAAGACCACACACTCATTTCTGGGGACTAAAAATTATCGAGGCTTTTCATATAAAACAACCCAAGCCAAGTATCAACCATATTTTATTTAACAACAGCGGTAATGTGTTGGTGGTCTTTAAAAAGACACCCCCCAACACGGCCGCATTCTCTTGTGCACTTGTTTTGATGATCTTTCCTTTAAGCAATTGGTCTTAACCTAGCATCTCGCCTTCAATCATCCCATCGCCATAACATAGCTTCCCTGTGCCTTTTCTATAAATACTTTCATCGTAATTCTTCTGATGAACTTTCCACTATGGTACCTAGACTTTAAGCAAGGTTTCGTCATTTTACTGTTGAAATTCCTAAATATAACCGTAAGTTCTATGCTAATAGTTTCTTCTCTCGCACTTCTCGCTTGCGAAACTCTCTTCCGGGTTCTTGCTTCCCAATCAACTTTGATTTTCAAAAATTTAAATGCAATATCAATCGTTATTTCTTGTCTTACTAATTCTTGTTTTTTTTCTCTTGTTCTCCATTTTTTTTTAATCATTTCACTCGAAGCAAGGCAATAAAGCCACTAGGACGCAAGAGGTTACTGAGTGTTACTGAATATGAGGAAAAACTACTATTAAGGGCGTGGACGTGGCAAGGCGGGACTTGCCTGTAAACGTCTGTGTTGCTGGCTATAAAAAATAAAGCTTGTCTGCACCTTTGCAATGGAAGCAGCGATAGATAGATTGATTTTTTTTACAGCTTATCAGCCCTTTGCGGGTTATTTAAAGTCAGAAAATATTTTAAAAAGGCAACAATTTTATGAAGATACTATTGATTTACTGATACAAGTACTACTATTTAACCTATAGTTGGGGGTTGGAGAAAAGGTGTATTCATAACTTTCCCAAGGTTATTTATGCATGTGACTATAACGAACCCGACTGGAATTCGAACTCTGATCTTCAGTTCCCAATTCTGAGTCGTTATCTATCAGGCCACACGCACATCCAGGCTTACAGCACCTGATATTTCTAAGCGGCCATCCATCTATATATTGACAAGGCTCGACTTTGCTTAACTTTGGTGATCGTACGAGAACCACCCGCATATCTAATGTTTCAGCACTTGATATTTCCAAGCGGTCATCCATCCATATATTAACCTGGCTTGACGTTGCGGTCACCCATCCATATATTAACCGGGCTCGACGTTGCTTAACTTTGGTGATCGTACGAGAACCGATGTTTCAAAGTGTAAGGAGGCATGGATGTAATGGATAGCGGCTCAGATTGAGGAATCGGGGAGCCGAGTTCGAATTCCTGTCGAATCCATTACATTCACGTACGTGCTAATACCTTTGGGTATGAATCCTTTTCTCCTCCCCCCCCCCACATTCGCTATGGGTAAATAGCAGGACAGATCATCAACTGGTCTACTGCAGAAAAAATGGCAACCTACTGCGGGAAAAAATCTGCCTCGTCAGTCATGTATCGAAAGATACATGATCGCCTAAGCGTGTGTCACGCACGGCACATAATTGACTGATGGTCGCAAGTAGTGATAGAATAACGGTAGGCGTGCCACGTTGCGAACGTAGGTAAGGGGATGCACTGTCGATATGGCAGATTTTAGTAGCACACAATTTTCTGTGTGATTAGCTTCATTCTAAACAGGGAGGGGTGTCCTCTTCCCTTTGGTAATATTTGATTTCACTCCGACATTTTATCTGGATTAGGATACAGAATACCATCGCAGAATTCAAAGATAAAAATCGCAAACGAACAGAACCTACCGACAGGCGTTATGGGCACACAGACTAAGATGGACACAGAGAATTTTTTTTTTTATAGATTAATTGATTGGCACAAGTCAAAGATACGATCGAATTCCACTCTAGATAAGCAAGGCAGATAAATAATTGCGGCCGCTGAAAGACTGAAACATCATCCTGAAAGGTCGCATACATCGGTCCGATGATCGATGCTTTCATGAAACGGCGACTGATAACTTTTGCTTGGGAAGGAGACAGACATGTTACCGTACGATCTATCAACGGGATGCCTGTTACATGTCATGTCTACGGCAGGGCAGCTGTCTCTTAGGAGGCTGACAAATTTTAGCCCAGTACAAGGAGGCAGTTCTAAGAGAATTGGAAATCCTGCCAGGATTCACCATTGGCGGGGACACAACCTTAACAAAATAAGACACGCAAATGGAACAATACCTGATAGCAGACACGGAAACGAAACTACAAAACCTCCTCGAGAAGGTATCGAAAGGGAGCGAGAAGAAAGGGACTAAGCATAAACTACAAGAAGACAGAATACATAGTCATCAGCAAAAAGATGAACCCGAAATTCTATTCACAGGTCGGGGACACTAAAATCAAGCGGAAATTTAAATAACTGGGAAGTATTCTGACGGAGGACGGTAAGTGCGACGCTGAGATCCGAAGAAATATTGGGATGGCCAAAGACGCATTCCAAAGTATTACGAGACAGGAGGGTTTCTTTGGTAACAAAAGAAAAGAGCACTGAACTCCTATGTGATATCTGTTCCCCCTTCAGGGTAACGAACGTTGGACGATCTCCTCAAAGGTGAAGAAGAGATTCGAAGTAATAGAGGTATGGTTCTACAGAAGGATGCTGAGAATAACATGGACCGAACGTGTGAGAAACGATGTTTTGGAGAGGAGTCAAACAAGGAGGAAGCTTATACTTAACGGTAGGAAGAGGCAGCTGAAATTTCTGGGACACCTAATGAGAAAGGAAGGCTTGGAGGATCTGATACTTACAGGGCGGAGAGAGAGAAAGGAAAGAGGAAAGCAACGCATGACATACTTAACGGGCTTAAGCAATTGAATGACAGAAGAGGGTCTGAGAGAGATAACAAAAAGACAAAACTCATTGAGAACAAGAGATAGGAAGAAGTGGAGAGCCATGATCGCCTGCGTCCTGAAGGGACATGAAAAATAAAGAAGACACCAACAGCCAGAGGTAATAAATAAAATGAAATAAATAAATGAAATAAATAAATAAATAAAAACAATATGTGTGTGCGCGCGCGTGGGTGTGTGAATGTCTGGATAGGGATTTTATTTTCTCTCTCTCTCACTTTCCTGCTCTCTATCTTCCTTCATCTCGCTCTCCCTTCTCATTATCTTCATTTCTCTTTTCTTCCCCTTTCTCTTTTCTCTCCACCTCTCTCTCTCTTACGCTTTATCTTTAACTCTTTCTCCTCCTCTCTCTTCACTCTTATTCTTTCCTCCTTCTAACTCCTTTTATCTGTTTCTTTCTTTAGCACTTGCTCTCTTTCTCCCTCGCCTTCTCTCTCTCGCTCGTTCCCTTTCACTTCAGTACTATATTGCTTGTCCAATCCAACAATTATTGCATATTGTTTAATAGTCTTTCAAAGAAAGAACAAAATACAGAAACTCTGAAAACCGAATGCGCATTGGGATAGAGAAAGGTGTCTTAAAAAAGCTAAGCAAAATATTAAGAAATAGACAAATTTTGTTAAAGACAAAGAAAAGGA
>OZ010614.1:35494538-35529538 GCA_963932145.1 Acanthosepion lycidas | reverse complement strand
TGGATGGCAACCGGTCTACCGCAGAAAGAAATCTGCCTTGTCAGTCATGTATCGAAATATACAAGATCGCTTACGCGTGTATCACGTATGGCACATAGCTGTCCCTTGGGAAAGGTATGATTCCTCCCTCTCCTAGCTATGGGTAAATAGCAAGACAGACCGGGTTTTCTAGCCTTGGATGACAACTGGTCTACCGCAGAAACAAATGGCAATCTACTGCGGTAAAATATCTGCCTGGCCAGTCATGTATTGAAATATAAAAGATCGCTTCAGTGTGTATCCCGCATGGCATATAAGTGACTGATAGACAGATCAGTGGACCGAGTGGCTGGAAGGTGTGTCAGTAAATCTGGAAATGACGCGGTCACCGAAGAAATGGCGAAGCAAGTCCATTGATGATCTCTCGCCCCATCCTGCTGAAATCACCCACGTCGGATATTACTATGTTTTCGTCGTAATTCAGGCAGAATCGTCCGGAGTTCACAGTAATAGCATTTCCATTATGCTCTTCATAAAAGTAAGCTTTTGGGTTGTGCAATGGTCTTTCATGCAGCTCTTTAGGACTCTCGAGGGCCAAATAATGACAGTTCTGTTGACTCACCATACCATTAAGATGAAAATGAGCTTCATATGAATTGTCATATGCCTAAAAAAAATTAGTTCTATCTGACGTGTGAAGTTAAGCCGCTGTTCTCTGGTCTCAACTGTTGCCCAATGACAGATTCGTACGGGTGGAAATGCAGTTCTTCATGCAAAATTATACCTTACCGAACGATTATCGGTGTGAAGTTCAGTAGCATATCCACCTGCCCCAGCATAGTGATTCGAACTGCGCAGCAAAACTTGTCTAACGCGTCCTATATTTTCTGAAGTAGGTACCATTCGTGGGCCCTTGCCGGTTTCCTACTCATTAGTGTACCTTGTGTGCGAAATGCATGGACTCAGCATAAGATTATGTTACTGGTGGGAATGGACTGATTTCGGTGAATGTTGAATCGACTGAACTGCTGAGAGAGACTCGGTATTACTGTCGTTGGCGAACACGCATTGCTCTATCATCCACGGCGCCAGGGATGAAAAAAAAAATTCTAAGACACGACGGATAGAATGGTACCTGTGGGATATATGTCCCACCTCCTGGTACAGTGTAATAACCATTTCAAAAATGTTCGCCCTCTCTGCCTCAACATATATATATATATATATATATATATTAGGTTGGTGCAAAAAAATATATCGTTTTTTGACGTTAAAAAATACGTCAAAAAACGATATTATTTTTGCACCAACCTTTAAGGTTTTCTTCTTGATTTATTATTATTATTATTATAATGCTCTGTAGTTTACATTCAGCTCTCTCTGGATTAATATTCTCCCTGGAATTATCTCAACCAGTCACAAATTGGTAATATATATATATATATATATATGTGTGTGTGTGTTTATATATATATATATATATATATATATATATATATATATATATATATATATATATATATATATATATGTATTAACACACACACCCAGACATATATATATATATATAATTTAAATTTAAATATTAATTTGAAACATAAATTAATTTTTTCACCGATGGAAGTGTGGTTTGATGAGCCAGGGAAAAAGAAATTCCCTGGAGAAATAAATTATAACCAATGAACCCTTAAAGTTGTCTGTTTTCGTTATAATTATATATATATATATATATATATATATATATATATATATATATATATATATATATATTCGAGCCATTGGACTCTGTAGGGTTTTAAATCAACCCACAGAAATTAGAAATAGATTAATTTATATATATATATATATATATATATATATATATATATATATATATATATATATATATATATGTGTGTATATATGTGTGTGTGTGTGTGTGTGTGTGTGTAAAATATCAGATAGAATATATCTGTAAAAAGACAATATGAACAAAGTCAAAAGGAAAACTCATCTTAGCTGACGCGTTTAGTCCTCTGAGAGACTTTATCAAAGCAAATGCAAGGATTTCCTATTATAGCAATTATTATTATTTTTTAATTTTAGGTTTAAGATTCATTAAGTTAGCTGAAAAGACTAGGTAAGTTATAGAGGACGCTAAGTGATATAATTTAATGTCTAATACACGAAAGAGAGTAAAAATGTTACTGAAATGTTTATTATTCAAAATTAATATTTAAATTATTTTAGGTTCGACATTTTATTTTAAGCAATATGAGGTTGGGAATGTAAACCGTTTACTTTTATTTTTTTTAACAATTTTATAATCCTACATGTTGGCTTGGGAAAGTGTTAATTCTTTTGGGAATAGAGATATTTGAAAAAATCCGGAGCGCAGATTTATATTTAGATATAACTCGATAGCGGCATTCGGGAGAAGTTTCCGTCTAAATATGTTATTTTCTCTTTAAATAAGTGTGGCATTCTCTAGATCAAAGTTGTGGTTGAATTTATTTCTATGTAAATTGTTGGGTATAAGATCTCTTTTGTGTTCATAGATACGTCTTCTTAAATTTCTGCAAGTTTCACCAATGAAAGATGAGAAGTTCCGACAGTTTACTTTATATATACCCGCTTTAGAATTACTATTGCTATGGACATCCAAAACTATTATGGTTATGATCAGGACCAAAGATACACATAACAATAAGAAGCTATATATAAAATAAACTTTATACCTGGGTGCTAAATACTTTCGGCCTTGTGCCATAACAAAGCTACGCTTAGAAAATCGCCATAAGCATTTAATTGCACTAAATAATGAATATGAAGGCATCTTCTGATGTCTGCGGCTAAACTAAATACCCAGATATAACTATTTTCATGTATTTTTTTTTTTTATCTTAAATTCTATTTTTTAAACGATCGGGTTAAAAAAAAATCAAAATGCAATGAAAAAATATTGGTTAGTCCTCATTTCTCTCGTAAGATGAAAGTTTGGTAAACGGCAGGAAAAAAAGTGTTACCCTAACTCAAAAAAAAAAAAGGGAATATTCAGTTTTAACGGGTAGTTTTATGCTTATGTTCTGCTTTAATTATATACAAATGATATTTTAATTATTTCCCGCGTGGATGCTCCAACCGAATACTACAATCTTAACCTCTTCAAGTTCTGGATCAGTCGTTATCTATCCTCCTTATCCTCATAATCTTCACCCCCAGCTTCCTCCTTTTACGTCTAGACCACACGCCTCTTTCAGTAACCCTTTACCGTGAGTGGCGCTTGGGTTTAGTATTGGATAAAAAAAAGTGATAATAATTCTCTTCTAACACCAGAAAAAGATAAGGAGAATAAAATTATCTTAATGCAAACTAGATTAGAATTTAACACTTAAATGGCGAGAAAGTTTTGCCCGAACTTGCACGCCAAAAGAAACAAGAGGAGGAGAAGGCTCCCTAAGTAGGTTAACTAATGAGAAGGGCGGCCCAAGTAAGTGCTGCGCCAGGGCTACAGTTTTAAATTCAGAGTTACTTTCTCCTAGATCGGTTACCACCCAAGATTATAGAACCCAGTCTGTCCTACTATTTACCCATATCTGGGGGGAGAACAGAACCTCCGATTCCTCAATCCTAACCGCTATCCATTACTCCACCGTGCAGAAAAAAACATTAAAGGATACTCTTTATAGTCATTTTTGCTTACATTATTGTTGTAGCATACCTACGGAGGATAGTGGATATGTCCCCATTCACATAAATAAAGTAGTAAATACTGTATGTTGGTCTGCAGTTGGAGATTCGTCTCTAGCTGTGCTGGTTAAATTCCGGGCAGAGAGAATCCCCAGACGAGGCCACGTCGAAGGGCAGAGTCTCGTCTCGGAAGACAGCTACCCGACCCCGTTTTATATGGGGTCTACGGGGATTTTTCGGCCGAGCCTACGGGCACGGATACCTCACATTAAATTCGGCCTTGTGCCACATCTGCCTGCATGGGGCGGTTGGTAGATATCCTGCAGTTGGAGATTCATCTCCAGCAGTGCTGGTCCAACTCTATGTTTTCGGGCAGAGAGGATCCCCAGGCGAGGCTATGTCGAAATCAGAGTCTCCTGTCGGGAAACAGCTACTCGACGCCGTTTTATACGGAGTCTACAAGGAATTTTTGGCTGAGCCTATGGGCTCGGATACCCAACATTAAATTCGGCCTTGTGCCACATCTGATCTCGTGGGGCGGTTGGAAATTCATTGTGGAATTCACTTGACTCCCTTCTGGCATTTGACTACTCCTACGCGCCGCTGGCGAATCTTATATGTGTTGTTCTTGTCCTAAGTATTATTATTCATCACCAACCTTCGTGTGATTATTATATTCAGTAACCTTCCCTAGGTTACAAAAATTATATACAAAAATATGAAAGTAACTTTTTATATAATAAATATATAATGAAAATAAAGGGATAAAATAACACTAAATAAAAAATATTCTTCTATGTTCCGTGTCTTTTTGTGGGACATTAGCGACCATAGCTATCCCTAATTTCTTATACTTTGTAGCTCTTAATAAGTTTGGTCTTTTTGCTCTCTCTCTCTCCCTCTCACTCTCTCTCTCCCTCTCTCTCTCTCTCTCTCTCTCTCCCTACTAATCCCCTTTCTGCCATCCATATACTAAGGCACTCTAGGTAGGTAATGTGCTGTTCTCTTCTGTCTCAGTTCTTTTCAGTCCGTCGAATGAGTATCAAAATTTCTACACCTTCTTTCCTCATTAAGTGCACTAGAAAATTCTATAATCGCTTCCTGATATTAAGAAAGTGTCTGTTTTGTTTCCGTTTTTTCTAAAGCTTCGTCGTTGCTCAGATGTTCCGTAGATGGTATTCTCAGCATCTTTGTGTAGAACCACATTTCTGCTGCTTCAAGTATCTTCTTCACTTGTGAGGAGATTGTCCAACATTCACTGTCATATAGGAGGACTGATATTACGTAAAAGTTCAGTACTCTTTTCTTTCATTCTGTTGCTTCAAGTCTCTTCTTCACCCGTGAGGAGATTGTCCAGCAATCAATGCCATATAGGAGGACTGATATTACATAACAGTTCAGTACTCTTTTCTTTGTTTCTGTTGCTTCAAGTCTCTTTTTCATCTGTGAGGAAATTGTCCATCATTCACTGCCATATAGGAAGACTGATATTACATAACAGTTCAGTACTGTTGTCTTTGTTTCTGCTGCTTCAAGTCTCTTCTTCACCTGTGAGCCATCTTTCACTGCCATATAGGAGGACTGATATTACGTAACAGTTCAGTACATTTTTCTTTGTTTCTGTTGCTTCAAGTCTCTTCTTCATCTGTGAGTAGATTGTCCATCTTTCACTGCCATATAGGAGGACTGATATTACGTAACAGTTCTTTACACTTTTCTTTGATTCTCTTGCTTCAAGTCTCTTCTTCATCTGTGAGTAGATTGTCCAGCATTCACTGCCATATAGGAGGATTGATGATACGTTACAGTTCAGTACTCTTTTCTTTGTTTCTGTAGCTTCAAGTCTGTTCTTCATCTGTGAGTAGATTGTCCAGAATTCACTGCCATATAGGAGGACTGATATTACGTAAGAGTTCCGTACTCTTTTCTTTGTTTCTGTTGCTTCAAGTCTCTTTTTCATCTGTGAGTAGATTGTCCAGCATTCACTGCCATATAGGAGGACTGATATTACGTAACAGTTCAGTACTCTTTTCTTTGTTTCTGTTGCTTCAAGTCTCTTCTTCATCTGTGAGTAGATTGTCCAGCATTCACTGCCATATAGGAGGACTGATATTACGTAACAGTTCAGTAGTCTTTTCTTTGTTTCTGTTGCTTCAAGTCCCTTCTTCATCTGTGAGTAGATTGTCCAGCATTCACTGCCATATAGGAGGACTGATATTACGTAACAGTTCCGTACTCTTTTCTTTGTTTCTGTTGCTTCAAGTCTCTTTTTCATCTGTGAGTAGATTGTCCAGCATTCACTGCCATATAGGAGGACTGATATTACGTAACAGTTCCGTACTCTTTTCTTTGTTTCTGTTGCTTCAAGTCTCTTTTTCATCTGTGAGTAGATTGTCCAGCATTCACTGCCATATAGGAGGACTGATATTACGTAACAGTTCCGTACTCTTTTCTTTGTTTCTGTTGCTTCAAGTTTCTTTTTCATCTGTGAGTAGATTGTCCAGCATTCACTGCCATATAGGAGGACTGATATTACGTAACAGTTCTGTACTCTTTTCTTTCTTTCTGTTGCTTCAAGTTTCTTCTTCATCTGTGAGTAGATTGTCCAGCATTCACTGCCATATAGGAGGACTGATATTACGTAACAGTTCCGTACTCTTTTCTTTGTTTCTGTTGCTTCAAGTCTCTTCTTCATCTGTGAGTAGATTGTCCATCTTTCACTGCCATATAGGAGGACTGATATTACGTAACAGTTCTTTACACTTTTCTTTGTTTCTCTTGCTTCAAGTCTCTTCTTCATCTGTGAGTAGATTGTCCAGCATTCACTGCCATATAGGAGGACTGATATTACGTAACAGTTCAGTACACTTTTCTTTGTTTCTCTTGCTTCAAACCTCTCTTTCATCTGTGAGTAGATTGTCCATCTTTCACTGCCATATAGGAGGACTGATATTACGTAACAGTTCAGTACACTTTTCTTTGTTTCTCTTGCTTGAAGTCTCTTCTTCATCTGTGAGGAGATTGTCCAGCATTCACTGCCATATAGGAGGACTGATATTACGTAACAGTTCAGTACACTTTTCTTTGTTTCTCTTGCTTCAAGTCTCTTCTTCATCTGTGAGTAGATTGTCCATCTTTCACTGCCATATAGGAGGACTGATATTACGTAACAGTTCAGTACTCTTTTCTTTGTTTCTCTTGCTTCAAGTCTCTTCTTCATCTGTGAGTAGATTGTCCATCTTTCACTGCCATATAGGAGGACTGATATTACGTAACAGTTCAGTACCCTTTTCTTTGTTTCTCTTGCTTCAAGTCTCTTCTTCATCTGTGAGTAGATTGTCCATCTTTCACTGCCATATAAGAGGACTGATATTACGTAACAGTTCAGTACCCTTTTCTTATTATTTCTAACGAAATTCTGTTTCTTCGTAGTTCGCTTAGCTTTTGAAAATCCTATCCCAATGCGTCATTGTTTCTAACAATGATATTTTTTGAAGAATTCTAGGTTCAGTAGAGTTGCGCTTTCTTTGCACCAAGTTAACACCATTTTTTTTTCTTATTTTCTCTTTGAGATTTATACATATTGACTATAACACTGTCTTTGTTTTCTTTTCTCTTACAACTTTATTTGCTGGCAAATATTTCGGGTAATAACATAACCTCATGGCCCCTAGGAAATAGTAATTTCGTCAATCTTAAGACTTAACTCGATTCATGAAAGAAACATTGCCGTATCTTTGGAAAGAGTTTTAATCGTCAGTGGATGTTATCCGCAGGTTTCCAATCAAATACCAATAGAGGATGCCCGCCGTTTAAGGCTTAGAAAATTGAGTTGTACAAAGGTTTCTTTTTTTTATGATATAATGGAATATGCATACACCTGTGTTCCCCCTCACTGGAATATGGTTGGCTGGTGTCCGTCATAAATACCGACGGACGTGTAGGAGAGTCAGAGAGCCTTAGTCTGAGAGCTAACTCTCTAATGACGGCCATTGGACTACGCCATTGATCTACACTTCGCGTACCAGTCGATTACTGCTACTGTATTCTACTTGGTTATAGTAGCCAAAACCACTTAGCTACTTCATTCAAATATATCCCTTTCCGGGACATATCACTATCTATCTATCTATCTATCTATCTATCTATCTATCTATCTATCTTAGTTTATTCCTTTATCTATCTATCTATCTATCTATCTATCTATCTATCTATCTATCTATCTATCTATCTATGTTCCCCCTCACTGGAATAGAATTGGCTGGTGTCCGTCATAAATACAGACGAACGTGTAGGTACGACAGGGTCAAAGAGCCTTAGTCTGAGAGCTAAGTCTATAACGACGCCCATTGGACTACGCCATTAATCTACACTTCTTACCTGCGACTACGACACGCACCAGTCGATTACTGCTACCGTATTCTAATTGGTTATAGTAGCCAAAACCACTTAGCTACTTCGTTCAAATATATCCCTTTCCGGGACATATCACTTTATCATTGCTCCGTTATACACGGTTAGTCAGAAGAATATCAAGAGTGCAGTAAGAAAAACCGCTTGAAAACAAGAGTCGCTTAACAGTTCAATTTAAGCCGGTCACTTACATGGTTTACAGACCATAAAATCACGCTCCTTTATTGTTCATACAAGCGTTGTGCACAATAATTTATAAAGTTCCGCCATAACTATTGTCGACGACAGAGAAACAATTAACTGACCGAATAAAACGCTGAGTGACAAACACACGATATTTAAAGCAGTCTCGTACATGAATCACTTCAGAAGAGTGTCCCAAAGTGTAGATTCATAGCGTTTAGGCTGGTACAAAGTGCACTCAGGGACGATTCCGTCAAAGGACGCAACTGAGGAAAATTATACTGAGAGATGCCCAAACTTGGGGAACAGCTGGCCGAGGCCGCGACCCCTCATTGCGCCAGAGAGAGGGATCGCTGCTCGCACCGAGGCCAGCGCAACCGATGTTTGCGGGAGCTGCGGGTCCACACCTAAAAGAAAGACCTTGTGTCACAACACGTTTTGGTGGGGAGACAGAATAAATATCCAATGTTTAGGCCGTTACTACTTAAATAGACTGGTCCACTCGTAAAAAATAGGGAAAACATTTTGGGGAAATTATCCTTTGTTGGTTAAAATTTTCAAAGAGTTACGGTTAACAAGCTTGTCTCGCTAGATCAATTACGACTAAGTAGTAAGTTGGATCCACACTGGATGCTCTAAACTTTCGGCCTTGTTCCACATCTAAGCTACACTCAGAAAATCGTCTTAGTTACTTCGACGTGGTGTAATAGTTAGCAAGCTTGTCTCGCTAGATCAATTACGACTAGTTCGATCCTCACTGGGTGCTTCACACTTTCGGTCTTTTATCACATCTAAGCTACACTTAGAAAATCATTTGGAGCACCTCGACGTGTTGGAGTGGTTGGCAAACTTTCCTTGCTAGATCAGTTACGATTGCTAAGTGAGTTGATCCTCACTGGGCGCCCCATATTTTCGGCCTTGTGCCACATCGAAGCTTCAAGAGCAGTGGTTCTCAACTTTTTTTCCCTAATGCCCCCTTTTCACCATAAATCAGGATGTCATCGATCCACTTTCCAAGATTGTCCAACTCAAAAAGTGCATTCCAAATAGTATGCATATATTACTGAAAATCTTCATTCTTTTTCATATTAGTACATATATATTTACATGGATTATTTTTCTAGAGGAGTTTTAGAAATTTAGTAGCAACAGAAAATTTTGATAGATTTTAAAACTTGAATACATGTACAGTAATTTGTTTTAATTCCTAACTATTTATTAAATAAACTGAAGTGCATATTTCAATAAACAAAACATTCACTAGAATGTCATTTATTGTAATTCAGTAAAGAAAATTCTGTAAATAAAAAAACAAGAAAAAGTAAAAGATTTTTCTATCCACACCTGAAATCCTGAAATTCTTTGCTGGTTGAAAATATCTGCTTTAGAAGATGGCACATATTGAAAAACTTTCCATCCTAGCTTTATGATCATTTGTTGTCAAGATGGGTGCTGTCAGTAAAATTACAGATCAATTTTCTTGCTCAGATAAGTTATTCTGATCCAGTGTAGCATTCAAATAAACCAATTGCTCATTGCAGTATTACATCATTAGACTGTGTATGACACAATAGGTACCCTTACACAATTAGCTGAACACCCACAAAGTTAAGTGGGCCTTATTGACTCAATTTTCTTGTACTTTTCCATTTAGTTAATCATAATTCAAAACTTCCATCTGCCAAATTTAATTCTATATGTTTTCTCCTCATTAAACCCCTATCTCTAAATATATATAAATATATTTAATAGCAATAGAAAATGCTGATGGATTTTTAAACTTGAATCCACGCACAGTAATTGGTTTTAATTCATAATTAATTATTAAATAAATAAACTGAAGTGCATATTTCAATAAACAAAACATTCAATAGAATGTCATTTATTGTAATTCATTAAAGAAAATTCTGTAAATAAAAAGCAAGAAAAAGTAAAAGATTTTTCTATTCACACTTGAAATCCTGAAATTCCCTGCTGGTTGAAAACACCAGCTTTAGAAGATGACAAATATTGAAAAACTTTCTATCCCAGAGAGCATGTTATCTAGCGTGATCGACAATCTGAACAAGGCCAGCACACTCAAACCCTCGGTTCCGATGACTTGTAGCCCAGCTATCGATGCCCCCACCCCACCAGGATTTCGTCCACCCACTTTCATTCACAAGGCTTGGGTCAACCCGTGGTATGTTTTTTTTTTCCATAGGTGCCGCACGTTAGGATTGCCCCCTCCAGACCAATAACATCAGGAAGTTTACTTCCTGACAAATCAACCGTGGTGAGATTCGAACCCGGGTCTCATGGTCAGAAAGCGAACGTTCTATATATATATATATATATATATGTATACCGGGTGTAACAGCAAAATTCTACAAATCGTGTAAAAGCAAAATTGTTCAATTGTGTTAGATTATGCGCTCTGAACAGTTATCTCTTAGAAGTGTTAAAAGATATCTCACTGGAATTCTCCGAAATTTTTATAACACGACTGGACTCTACTTTAAGCAATAAGAATGCATAATTTCCCTCTAAGTTTAACAGAAGTATCGTCATGAAATCGATCATAAACGAAAATGACATCTTCATCATTAATCAATCATAACTAAGGATAGCAAGCTCATGAAGTATTGCAATAAAGTTCAAATATATATATATATATATATATATATATATATATATATATATATATTATTCCAGGATCATTTTCCAACTTATTCAAGATGATCTTCGCCCTCTCTAACCTTCGAGCTTTCTGTCCCAGTGTAACAAGTTGCCACACAGATTTCACGTACGATTTCATTTTCAAATCTTTTTTCATTGCCCTTTGGACTTTCATATCTGAAACTTCTCTCTTACTTGCCAAACGTCTTATGAATAGAGTTGGATCGTTTCTAATTGATATCTTTACCTCTAAGTTGAAATGATGATCTCTCTTCCTGCTGTGACCTTCTGATCCGGTTTTCCTCTCTACTGTTCCTTCATTTTTAAACTTATTCAGCGTTCTCTTCATTTTTACTGAATGGACTTTGATGATGGAAGCCAGAATATGAATGTTGGGACAATTACTGAATACCTGAATGGTCTTTTCCCTCTCACCATTGCTCAGTTGGGAAGACAGTGCGTGTGATACAAAATGCTCTGTTCTCTTTCTAGCTTAATAACTCAAAGAGTTTTTCAGTGATTCTTATGACAAATGGTATCAAGATGGCTAAATGTCTTATCTGAAAACCTAGAAAAGAGAAACTCAGTGAGCTTAGTGTTTTTTTTTTAGATATTGAATATTTTGTGGGATGGACAATTTTGCTGTCACACGATTTGGATAATTTTACTGTTACATCCGGTATATACGAGAGAAAGTCAAAAATTATCCGCATTCTTGTGTAAAGATATGTTATGGCGAAAGTGTGGATAAGTCTTGGCTTACACTGATATTGAGCACTTTATCCCATAAATATAGCACAACATAAAACTATATTTCTTCATATATAATATTGTAACATTGGTAACAGAGGTCAACATTAAGCGCGGTGAAGGTCTGTTTCATGCTTGAACGCAATCTTCAGGCGATGAAGTTTTCATTCAAGCATGAAACACACTGTCATTGCTTGGTGTTGACATCAGTTACAAATTTTACACACACACACACACACACACACACACACACACACACACACACACACACACACATATATATATGTATGCACCCGGAAATCCGGTTGAGCTCTCAAGGGAAAGGGGTTTTTAAAAACAGCGGCTCGTACTGCTCTTAAGCATTGCTCTTCACAATGAATTTGGGATTAATTTGTGTGTTATATAATTTAAATAACATGAGCTTATGAATTTCAATGTTTTAAGATTTGTAAGATCTTGGCTCTTAAGTCGTAATTATTTCAGGAATGAAAAAAATCAGATTTATACGATTATAAGATTCGATAGCGGCATTCTCGAGAATTTTCATTCTATGTGAGTTACACTATTTACATTATTCGGACTATTGTCCTCATCTTTGTCGCCATATTTATTACAACGTTTCGTTGTACGCTCCTTCTTCAGGTGATTGGAATGTCGAACTGAACTCTTTATTTCGCTCACTGGGGTAGACTGTTCGAGTTCCACGTGCCATCTCCTGTTAATTCCCCTCTGCCTTAACAGGGTATTGAACTCACACTCTTTTGGTCCTGTCAATGGATCTAACCAACGCCTTTATCCACTGTGCCATGTGTCCTTGAGGACATCTGTACATGGATTTCTGGGTATTATAAACCTAATGTCTTCAGCAACCAATTTTACCAGAGCTCATATTACAATTTTTTGTTGTTATTATCGCTTCTCTCTGGCACTCCTTATTACTGGTTCCCATATTGTATTCATTTCTATGCTTGGTCGGCTCGGGAGATTTTTGTAGCCTAGCATATGTGCTGATTCCTTAAGTTTACGAATTTTCCAATGGCGTTCTTTGTCTATGAATTATAGACAGATACTATGTAAGTTAATTTCTCTTTCAATAAATGTGACATTCGTTAGATAAAAGTTGAATTTATTTTATGTATAACTAATGCATTTGATAAATTGTATGTAAGTGTATAAAAATTCTAATTTGTCTCTGAGGGATTCAAATGACAATGTATATTCGTAAGAATGTATGTCTCTCTCTATTAGATATTATGTTATTTTTTTTTTGCATGTTGATTTGGGAACGTTTTTATGTATGTATTTACTTGACTCTCCCCACTGAGTCAGGTTGTGACACAAGGTCAGTTTTTAACGTGAGGACACGACTGTCTTCACTCGAGCCGCTGGTCTTAGCTGGTCATAGCTTGTCCAAGCTGGTCAGAGCTGGTCTAAGCTAGTCATAGCTGTGATACTACCAGCGAAGGAACGGATCCCTGTGATCGGCAAGTATCAGAATGTGTATAGCACTCGAGAGATCAGCTTACACCGGGAACGTTTTTATGTACATACCGTATACATACATACACACACACACACACACACACACACACACACACACACACACACACACACACACACACACACACACATATATATATGTGTGTGTGTGTGTGTGCCTTTTTACGAATTAACAATCAAGTGCAAGTTTGTTTTTAATATGTTTAAGAGGAGTATCTCGAAATTTCTTAGTTCCATCAGCTTCCACGTCGGTTGTTAAGAGGTACTCACGCCATTAACCATTTTATGACGATTTTCTAAGCGTAACTTAAATGTGGCACAAGGCCGAAAAAGTGAGGATGAAACTCACTATTAAATTGCAATTGATCCAGCGAGACAAGCTTGCTTACCATTACACCACGCCGACGTACCCTGATGGTGATTTTCTAAGTGTAACTTAGATGTGGCACAAGGCCAAAAGTATGCGGCACTCACTACTCAGTCGCAATTGATCATGCGAGACAAGCTCGCTCGCCATTACGCCACGTCGAAGTGCCCTGAGTATATAAACCCTTTTATGCAATTTGGGTGTGTGTGTGGGGGGGGGTTGTCCTGAAATCGAATCAGCAGTCACCACTAGTTTTGTTTCATAACTCGCTCTGTCAGACGATGAAGAGCAGCTTGGCTATTTCCGGCGAGCCTACTGGACGGCACTGGACTGTACTGATGAGTGTCAGCCATGGTGCGATTCAGTTACGCACGTTTCAATGCAAATGCACACACGCATGCGCGCACAACAAAAATAAATGAATGATCATTTTTCTTTTTTTTTGAGCGAGGTAATGTTACTCGGCTTAGTAAAAACGAAATTATCAGGATCATAGAATGGGCTTTTGTCTACAATCTGAACGTCCTTTCAGGTTAATATTCGAGTCTGTCAACATGGATAGCGCTCTGATACAGGGGTAACTACGCATCCCCGACATCTGAATAACAATTAGTGAATCTCGAGGCGCCGGCTGTGTGTCTGACAGTATTGTGTCGCCTACAATCTATTTAATACATCTTAGTGCAAAAAAAGCACACAAAAGAATAGACAACCACTGCCAGTAGTTTTAAAAATCAGTTCCCTCTCTCTCTCCTTTACTGATAGCGTTCGTTTTTTTTTATATATCTTTGTTTGCTTCTTTCTTTCTTTCTTTCTTTCTTTCTATCTATCTATCTATCTATCTATCTATTTATCTATCTAATCACTTCTTTTTGTTTACTTCTTTTTCTTCCTTTCATTCTTTTTTCTTTCTTTTCTATTTATTTCTCACTTATATTCTTTTCTTTCTTTCTTTCTTTCTTTCTTTCTTTCTTTCTTTCTTTCTTACTTTTTCTTTCTTTCTTTCTTTCTTTCTTTCTTCTGTTCTATCTATCTATCTATCTATCTATCTATCTATCTATCTATCTATCTATCTATCTATCTGTTCACTTCCTTTTGTTTATTTGCTCCTTTCTTTCTTTCTTTTCTATTTATTTCTCACTTATATTCTTTTTTCTTTCTTTCTTACTTTTTCTTTCTTACTTTTTCTTTCTTTCTTTCTTTCTTTCTTTCTTTCTTTCTTTCTTTCTTTCTTATCTATCTATCTATCTATCTATCTATCACTTCACTTCCTTTTGTTTATTTGCTCCTTTCTTTCTTTCTTTCTTTCTTTCTTTCTTTCTTTCTTTCTTTCTTTCTTTGCACGCATATCTTTATTCTCTTTCTTTCTTTTCATTCATTCTCTTTATTTTTCTCTTTATTCTTTCTTTATTCTGTTGTATTTTTGTATCTTTCTTTCTTTCTTTCTTTTCATTACATCACTTTCTTTCCTTTCATTATGTTTCTTTCTTTTCACTCCTCTTTACTTTTCTCTTATAATTTCTTTCTCGACTGTTATCCACTACATTTTCTCACTAAAACATACCCCCCCCAATTTTATAATTTAATTTCTATTCGTCATCTGGGGTGTTTCATATAGTAATATAAAATTAAATTGACATAGAATTATTATTTCTGGTCGCAGTGCCAATTGCCAAATCTTACCGAATTATTTTTTTCCAGAGGCAATCGATGATGACCGACTAAAATCGAAATCAAAATCGATATCATTGATTTTTTGATTTTGGAACAGGCTGAGACGCAGGAAATCTGTGATTGTATGCAAAATGTCTTCCAGGAGAATTATATTTCCTATGTGATGATCGAGCGTTGGGCTGTTTTCAAGCAGCATGCAATCAAAATTCTCCACAGCTTCTTTCCTTTAATGATTTTGAATTACCATAACTGTTTTTTTTTTTGTGGGGAATACAGCGGAGTTATTTCCCATTAACTTTCCCATTATTTGAAATTCAGAGTTGTCGTCTAAATTTAATGCATTACCAAGGCTACAAAACCTAGTCTGCTCTATGATTTTACCGGTAGGACCACGAACTAGCACCAGTTACGATGAGGAGGCCCTATGTCTTGAGCACTTATTGGGCCTTAAACTCAATCCGGTCTCCAAGTGGGAACTCGTACATACGATCCATTGCTAAAGATGCAGGAAAAAATGATCGGTTCCCTGTACCGCCCCAGCAAGTACCTCACTCTTCCTGCTATCCTCTACCTTTACAAGAGCCAGATCAGGACTAAAATGGAGTACGGCTGTCATATTTGGGCAGAGGTTGCCCAGTCTTCACTTTCGTGTCTCGATAGAGTTCAAAAGCGTCTCCGAGTCATTTTCACTCATCAAAAGCTCTCTTTCTCTCTCACTGGTGGAATGTGACAAGCCTCTCACTGCTTCATCGCTACTTCAATGGAAAGTGCTCGGACAAACTACATCAAGTACTAATCTTCCTGACTAGGACCCTCCATGTCACTTATATTCTTTCTTTCTTTCTTTCTTTCTTTCTTTCTTTCTTTGAAATCAAAACAGCGTATTCTGACTTTCTTCGTGATCAAAACACAACAATTATTTTTGAGATATTGTGAAAGTCTTTCTTTCTTTCTTTCTTCTGTTGTATTTTTCTTTCTTTCTGTCTTTCTTTCTTCTGATGTATCTTTCTTTCTTTCTTTCTTCTGTTGCATTTTTCTTTCTTTCTTTCTTTCTTTCTTTCTTTGAAATCAAAACAGCGTATTCCGACTTTCTTCGTGATCAAAACGCAACAATCAATTATTTGTGAGGTATTGTGGAAGTCTTTCTTTCTTTCTTTCTTTCTCAATCAATTCTTTTCTATCTCAGTAAATTTTTCTTTCTATCTGTCTATCTATCTATCTATCTATCTATCTATCTATCTATCTATCTATCTATCTATCTATCTATCTATCTATCTATCTATCTATCATAGATCTCCACATCTTCTTTTTCTTCAATGATTTTGAATTACCATAACTACAATATCATTGTAGCAAACAGCTTCTTACCGCGAACCACTGCTCTATAAAACCGACCCCCAAGAGGATGTTTTCCCGATTACCACAATCCTAACCCGTTCAAGACGATGATGAGCGGTTTTCGTCGTAGGGTCGCTTCGCCGCTGAGCACATGACCAGTTCCCGCCAGATATTTGGGTTGCAAGCCTGAGACGTATTCATTCATGCGTAGTATTGCCTTTGGCAAGTAGACTTGGTGGAACCCGTCCCTCACCAGGTCAAACCACAGATGACGTCCTGCAACGTGAAGGCTCGTCTTGGTTACAGATAACTGGCCGCTGATTCTATCAAGGAGAACTCTTCGCCCAGCGATGCCGTATCATTAACCCCACTGGATGCATACATATTTGGAGTCCAGTCTACTTCATTATGTTAGATGTCCCCTGAAGGTCCATCCGCGCTCTTCAACAGGGGTCCTGTTTTTAATCCTGTTGGGTGTCTATCCAATCGTCTCACCAGAAAAGCCTGGGGAGAAAACCGGTTTAATCACCGATAACCTGATCATAAGGCAGGTAGTACTGGGTTATATGGCATCATTAGCACTCGCAGTGTCGGCTAACATAAAACGAACATCAACTTTTTTGTAAGTATATTAAACCAGTACTTCAAAGTTTGTTTCCCCTTATGATTATATATTAAAATTATATAATGATATAAATAAACTATATAATTATAAGAAAACTATACAATTATATAAAAAATTCTTTCTAAATTTTGAAACTACCAGCATCTCTCGTTCACGCACATGTTTAGCCCCCAACAAACCTAGTTCGATGAAGCCATAACGGATGAAACGCGTCACAATTTTTTTCAATTTGTCACATATCTTTTCTTTCAAAAGATTTATATAAATAAATTATACAATCATAAAAAAAACTATACAATTATATAAAATGACTATATGATTAAAATAAAACTATATAATTATAGAAATAAAGCGTATAATGATATTAAAACTATATAATTATATAAATAATCTATATAATGAAAAGAAAACTATAAAATTATAAGAAAACCATATAATTACATAAATAAACTATATAATTATAAGAAAACCATATAATTACATAAATAAACTATATAATTATAAGAAAACTATATAATTATAGAAATAACGCCTATAATGATAATAAAACTATATAATTATAGAAATAATTTATATAATGAAAAGAAAACTATATAATTATAAGAAAACCATATAATTACATAAATAAACTATATAATTACAAGAAAACTATATAATTATAATATATAATTATATAAATACAATTATAAGAAAACCATATAATTATGTAAATAAACTATATAATTAGTTGTAACAGTTATGTACCATGCGTGATACATGCTTAGACTGACGAGGCAGGTTTTTTCCCCGCAGTAGGTTGCCGTTTTTTTCTGCGGTAGACCAGTTTCCGCCCAAGGCTATAGAACCCGGTTTGTCCTATTATTTACCCGTAGCTGGGGGAGAAGATGAGGATCGTAACTTTCCCAATGTAATGGAGTCGACTTGAATTCGAACTCGGCTTTCCGATTCTTAAACCCGAGCCGCTATTCATTACTCCACCGTAGACCACAATACTCAACCATTATACAGTTATAAGAAAACTATATAAATATAAGAAAATTATATAATTTAGTTATTTGGTATTTTTCCATGTCGACTGTAAAGATACCATATTTTTCCATGTCGATAACATAACAATACATAAATTATTATATATCAAGAACAATTTTGAAAGAAAAGATATATTCTTTTTCCAATTTGTCATACATCTTTTCTTTCAATAAATATATATAACTAAACTTTATAAAGAAACTATATAATTATATATACAGGGTGCGCCAAAAATTTGAGAAAACACTTTGAAAAAGCCATAAATGGAATACGACCTTCCTTAATATTATGCAGCTTGTATTAAATTTGTTTATTCTAAATTCTCGCTCAGATGTCTCGAGAGAATTAACATGTCAGCTTTCAGTCTCTCAGAGGAAATGAAAAGGCACGCCATGCTTGCAGTGGGAGCCACCAACGACAAGAACTCAGAAATAGCGAATGTTCTTGAAAGTGGTTCATTTTCAAGGTCAGAACAGAGCTGGGGGTCCCTGGCGGGGACTTGTCATGAATGTCATGCATGGTCAAAAGAAATAAAAATGATTAGCGGTCAGACGTCTTAATGACGGCCATGTTCGTCCAGCTGGTCCTGGATATTATCTATCACGGTGTGAGCCGGGGGTGGGGGTTTCGGTGTCAAACTACTACTCGTCTGATGACAACCAACTTTTTATTTTGAAGTCCATTAAAAAAATGATGGCAATATATTTTTGGTGTGTGTGTGTGGTGGGGGTTGTCTTGCACTAAATAGGAATCTATTTGAAACAGGAAAAATATACAAGGCCCGAGAACCACTCAAGTAAGAGGATTACTGAATGAGATTGTGGTAAGGGCGTATTGATTGATTGAATTGTTTTTTACGGCATATAAATAATAATCTTAATCAGAGGACACTGAAAACACTTCCAGCCAGTCCAATGGGAATACCAGAGGCTGAAATCTTGGATGTGCGTTTGGGACGGCTTACGGCGAAATCATGTTGAAACACGGGTCTTCGTACGATTACCGAAATTAACCTACATCGGGCCTGGTCTAGTATCTAGATGGGTGACTACTTGGGAATAATAGAGGCTGAAATCTTGGATGTACGGATGGGACGGCTTAGGCGACATCATGATGAAACACGATTTTTCGTACGATTACCGAAATTAAGATACATCGAGCCAGGTCTAGTATCTTGATTGGTAATTGCTTGAGAATACCAGTGGCTAGGTTGTGTGTTTTTAAAACTGAAACATATTTTGGATTGGGAGAATAATGATTTTTTCCCGTGTTCTACTATTTAATCCATAGCAAGGGGAGTAGTGGATTCCTACTTTTCACAAGGGTATTTGCGCCTAATTTTTAAGTGTATAGGGGAGGAGGGAGAGGTGCATATTATGAGGATATGTAGGATAGATATTGGTTGATCGCAGACTTGAAATGGTTAAAATTAATAATTTTCTAACTTTCCTTTACTACCTTGTCTTGAAGTCTGTGCAGTTTTCTTTCTGTTTGCTATGAACACAATGACGTCTGCGTAGCAAGTTTGTTAGCGTAGCTAATATGTGGCACAAGGCCGAAAGTATGGAGCACCCAGTGAGCATCTAACTCACTAATCAGTTGACCTAGCAAGGCAAGCTTGGTAACCATTAAACTGCGTGGAAGTGTCTACAGTGTCATCTGATTAAGATTGTGTCTACCGATAATAAATCCTGGTTAGTATACCCCCACTACTTGCTTCAAGTCTTTTTTCATCTCTGAGAAGATTGTCCAGCAGTTATTGCCATCTCGGAGGATTAATATTATATAGTACAGGACTAGGCAAACTGCGGGTCGCATGCAGTCCATTTGATTATTTTATGGAAGTCACAAGAGCACAACAAACCATTAAAAAAGATTTTGGCATTTTTTGAAGCACAAAATTGTAATCTGTTCTAAACAGGAAGAAAAGAGAGCAAAGACAGAAACGATATATTATTTACATTATTCGGGATACTGTCTTCATTTTTGTCGCCATATTTATTACAATGTTTCAGCCGCTGTACGCTCCGGCCTTCTTCGGGTGGTTGGAATGTCAAACTGAATCCTTTATTTCACTCACTAGGGTAGACTGTTCTAGTT
Organism: Acanthosepion lycidas; assembly: GCA_963932145.1. NCBI lineage: Eukaryota > Metazoa > Mollusca > Cephalopoda > Sepiida > Sepiidae > Acanthosepion > Acanthosepion lycidas. The sequence goes on along the minus strand of OZ010614.1, from coordinate 35,509,253 downwards.
CTACATGCCATGTTTAATGGATGTCAGTTATCAGTTACCTCCTGTTAATTTCCCTCTGAAAGTTCTCTACTGCCTTAACTGGGTATCGAACTCACACTCTTTGGGTCCTGTCACTGGATCTAACCAACGCCTTTATCCACTGTGCCATGTTAAGGCAGTGGATAACTTACAGAGGGAAATTAACAGCTGATAACTGATAACTGACACACATTATAGTTGGAGCCCTCAGATTGATTTGGAAAATGTTCCGATTGACTCATTGAAGGGATTCCTGGTAGTTTAAACCTTAAAGTAATACAAAATATTTTGCTCATAAGTACCGTTCACACTTTACGAAGAGCTATGTAAAATGTTTGTGATCTTAGGGTTTTGTTCGTTTGTTTTACAAAAATGCTCAGTGGAAAATGTCATGATATCATTTCTGACCTTAGGTCTCTGTTTGGGACCCGGAAAGAAATGAGTATACACCAGAAATCAAAGGAGGTGAAATTAAAAACGTAATATTAGGTTGGTGCAAAAATAATGTCGTTTTCTCACATAGTAACATATGTGAGAAAAAGACATTATTTTTGCACCAACCTAATAATAATAATGATAAATGTATTAAATATGAAATAATAATAAACAAATAAATCTACACAAAGGTGGGGATAGCTGCGCCTATCACCCGGTTCCTACTCCTTTCTCGTCCCATTCGAAAATATAATTGTTATGTATATTGTTGTTGTGGACCTCGTCTTGTTATTGCGTTACGGCCCGTTTAGCATAGAGCCGACAATTATGCCACCCTTTATGAAAGAAGTTTGCACACCGTTGATCTATCACAATCCCAGCAAGACGATGAGAGCCATTGGTGAAAAATCTCACGGTGTCCACTATCAGCATAAGCACTGCTGGCTGCCACCCACGTCCACAGAACCGCATCGGTGGCAATTCCGGCTTAGAAGTCTTCGGCCGTTATCCTGCAAGACACGTGAACCTTTGCTTCGATTCCATGCTTCCTCTCGTACTGGACGAGATAGCTGTGGCCACGGCCGACGTGTCGATCCGTAGGATAAAACTAACATGTCTCACGACACTCTAAACCCAGCTAACAATCCCTATCAGTGAGTGAACAATCCAACGCTTGACGAATTCTGCTTCGCAAAGATAGGAAGAGCCGACATCGAACCCCCAACCCCCCAAAAAACAACAACAAAACACGTCGCTTGAGCGCCACAAACTATTTATGTTGACCATGTTTGCCGTAGTCTCTGAATATGGAATCCAGTGAAGTCCGTAATCTCTTCAATGTCAGAGGTTGGCAGAGTATATTCGGAGAAAGTAGCGGCTGTTAATTCTTTAAGCCTTCGATATCAGGTTGGCAGTGAAGATATTTTGGGAGAAAAAACAAAATGGCTGCCTTTATACACGTCGCATTGAACATTTTGAGCTTTCTGATTGGTTAACCTTTCTATTGGTGAACTATAAAATGAGTCAGCTCATTTTGGCTAGCTTACTAGTACTAAAAGCTACCCAAATATTCCAACAATTTATTCCACCGATACCTTTTCCGATAACTCTCGGCGAGATGGAGCTTTCCGCTCGGAAAGAATCGATGTGTCACGCATGCGTGGTCCGTATTCGTACCGAAAAGCGAGATCGCGCAAACTTTTGCTATACGAGGTTTTCGTTCTCGCTGAGCTCGTCTGGCAACATCTGCATTACCGTTTGACAGAGAGTAATGCAGATGTCAAACTCTCCGTTAAACTCTCCGCCCCAGTCAAACACACCGCTCCAGTCAAACTCAGCACCCAGCACGGTCCTCGTGTAAGGGGCGTGTGCGGCCCCTAATCGGGGAGGGGAACCGCGCGTCCTTGGCGCTAACAAAAATGCCGCTGAGCAACCGTCCCCCTTTTCATTGGGTGAGGGAGGTAACGACGGGAGAGGAGGTATTTCAGGTTCGACAACGCCGATTACATCGGCTTACTAGAAGAGAATCAAAAAGAAAGCAAGCAAGCAGAAGACAGAGAGAGAGAGAGAGAGAGAGAGAGAAAGAGAGAGAGAGAGAGGGAGGGAGAGAGAAAGAGAAAGAGAGAGAGAGAGCGGGGCTCGGGTGGAACTTTTTAATTCTCTCGAGACATCTGAGCGATAACGCGCTCGGACGGTGAAACGAAAAAAAAAATAGGAAAAAATGAAAGTGAGGCCAACTATAACTATGTTCACCTTCTCCTCCCCGAAATCCGCGGTGGTACCAAAATCCCAGAGACCACCCCTTCCGAACCGACCTCTTCACAAACGAATCGCGCTTAATTCGACGCCCATCCGACGCCGACAAGTACGTGTCTCTTGCCCATGATACACCTCCCGTTGACTACTCGCAGCGTCAAACTAGAGTCAAACACAACTGTTTTTTTAAATCTCAGTGATGGTTCCAAGACCTTCCCCTTAGTAAAAGAAGTACCATATTTGGCACCATGAAAGACATCCGGGACTGGCAGACATAACCACATTTCAAGAGAGCATAATAAAAAATGAGTAAGGTTTTTTGTTTATTGCAAATGAAAGCGATCAAATCATTACAAGTTATTAGAAGCACTTTAGTTCTAGCAGAAAACGTTACTGTATATAAAAAGCAAGCTATACCATCATTTTATATAAAAAGCAAGCTAGTAGTACATTACGAAACATTAAAAAAGCGCTTTACGTATAACAGAAAACATCACTGTATATAAAAATGCAAGCTAGTAGTTTAGCCCTTTAGGTATAACAGAAGATATCGCTGTATATAACAAGCAAGCTAGCAGTACGAAATCAAAATAGTGAGACATGCCCAGTCAGTGGCATGCTTAGGCGATCATGTAACTCTCGATACATGACTGACGAGTCAGATTTTTTCCCCGCACTAAGTTGCATTTCTTTACTGCGGCAGAACAATTGCTACCCGGTCTGTCCTAACGCTTGCTCATAGAAGAGGATTCATACCTTTGCAAAGGATATTAGCACGTAAGTGAATGCAATAGATTCGACTGGAATTTGAACTCGGCTCGCCGATTCCTCAATCCGATCCGCTATCCATTACTCCATCGTGCTTGCTAGATATGCTATTTGATTATATTAATAAAACATTGCAAGAGAATGTCGCCGATAATTTCTTTTACTGTACTGGTAGTAGTAGTAGTAGTAGTAGCAGTAGTAGTAATAATAATAATAATAATAATAATAATGATGATGTGGGACTACACAATACACACAGAACAATCAAAGCTAACCGCCCAGACATAGACCACAAACAAAAAAAGTGCCTCCTTATTGATATGGCAGTCCCTGTAGACTGCAATGTATCTTTGAAGATCTTCAAAAAGCTGTCAAAATACAACGACCTTGAAATCGAAATCTCAAAAATATGGCATATGGGAACATCAACAATCCCTGTTGTAGTTGGAGCCCTCGGACTGGTTGGAAAAGACTCCAGTAGACTAATTGAAGGGGTTCCTGGAAGCCCATGCCTTAAAGAAGTACAAAAAATTGTTCTCACGAGTACAGCCCATACCTTACGAAGGGCTTTATCTATGTAAAATATGTTTTTTGTTGTTGTCATGATGCCATTTCTAACCTTAGCCCCGGAAAGAAATGCGTACAGACCAGAAATCAAAGGAAATAAAATAATAATAATAATAATCCAGTTGTTTCGTTGGAAATTATTCTGATAGTCAAAGAAGGTTTCTTTGACAGCCCATGTCTTCAGGAAATACAAAGAATTGTTCTTTCAAACACGGCTCACAACTTACGAAGGATTTTATCTATATATGTGTATATCTGGATATTTTTTTTTTTTTTTACATAACTGTCAAGTTGAGTTGGGGATCCTATGGTAGTATTTCTGACCTTATGTCTCCGGTTGAGACCCGAGAGGGAATGGTTAGACAGCAGAAATAATAATAATAATAATATTAGGTTGGTGCAAAAATAATGACGTATTTTTTAACGTCAAAAAACGACATTATTACGTCATTATTTTTTGCACCAACCTAATAATAATAATAATAATAATAATAATAATAATGTTTTATCCTTAATGCACAGGGTCAATGCTTGCTAACTAGAAATTAACAAGCACATATACTGAAAAATTGTGTCAACCCGAAAAGCAGATTCTGAGATAGATATCCAGGAACAATTGACCATCTTGTATCAGGTTGCACGCTATGGCACCCACTGAATATAAAACTCGGTATGATTGAGTAGGTCAATAGCTGGACTGGAAAATATGCAACTTTTACGGGAAGGAAACTGTAAGAAACTGTTATGAACATCACCCAGACCCGGTGGCAGAGATAGGACACATACAAAATACACATAGACAGAACAATCAAACTAATCACTCAGACATCGTGATCAATGGCTACAAGAACAGGATGTGCTTTTTTATCGAATTAAAATAGCAGTCACTGTAGATTGCAATGTATCTTTGAAGATTAAAAAAAAAACTATCAAATACAAAGACCTTGAAGTGGAAATCCTGAAAATGTGGCACATGAGGACATCAATAACTGCAGTTGAAATTGGAGCCATCGGCTTGATTGGAAAAGGTTCTGATAGATTCATTGAAGGGATTCTTGACAGGCCATGCCTTAAAGAAATACAAAAAAAAAGAAAGAAAAAAAATGTAGTCACAAGTGCAACTCACATATTACGAAGAGCTTTATCTATGCAAAATGTGCCTCATCTTAGGGGTTTTTGTTTTTTTACAAAAATGATCACTGGAAAATGCCATGAAGCCATTTCAGATCTTAGGTCTCTTGTTGGGATCCAGAAGGAAACGTGTATACAAGAGATATTCAAGAAGATAATAATAATAATAATAATAATAATAATAATAATTATTATTATTATTATTATTTGTCTTTTCACGCGATCAAAAATGGAGGAACAGTAATTTATTTATGAGGTATGAAGAGGGCATTTTTTTTCTTTCTTTCTTTTTTTCTTTCTTTCTTTCTTTCTTTTTTCTTTCTTTCTTTCTTTCTTTCTTTCTTTCTTTCTTTCTTTCTTATTAAACCAAGTAGCGTCTCAGATATGCCTTTTCTGTCTTTCCAGGCGATCAAAATGGAATAGTCCATTACTTATGAAATATTGGCAGCGTGTAATTAAGAGACAAGCAGAAGTATAGTAAGATAACAACTGAATATGAGAAGTAAACGGCAGATTTTGTCTCCTTTTTCTCAATCTATGACAATGCTATTGAACTGAGCAGTGTCATTTGTCTAAAATCATTACTGCCTTTAATAAAAAAAAAAAAAAAAATCAGAAAATGCCATCTTTCTTTTTCTGAAACATTACCTTCCAATGCATCCATAAGGAGTTTTATATGCATAAAAGGGCTCAGGGCCATATCACGTTGAAACACCGGTTCTCGTATGATCACTGAAGTTAAGCAACCTCGGGCCTCGTGCATGACCGCCTAGGAATACCAGAGACTGAAATCTTGGATGTGCGGGTGGGACGGCTTGCGATGAAATCATGTTGAAGCACGATTTTTTTTTTTTTTTTTTTACGAATGCCGAAATTAAGCTACATCGAGCCTGGTCTAGTATCTAAATGGGTGACTGCTTGGGAATAACAGTGGCTGAAATCTTGGATGTGCGGGTGGGAAGTCTTACGGCGAAATTATGTTGAAACACAGGTTTTCGTACGATTAGGGAAGTCGTGCTCTATTGAGCTTGGTCTAGTATCTACATAGATGACCGCTTGGGAATACCGGCTTGGATGGTGTAATGGATAACGTTCCAGAATTGGAACTCGGTACTTACAATTCCATTCGCCTTTGTTATATTCACTTACACACAAATACCCTTGGGAAAGGTATCAATTTGCTGCTTTCCCCCAGCTATGGGTTAATTAGTTAAGACTTGTATCACTGAACCATTATATTCTCCCCCACGCCCAATATATATATATATATATATATATATATATATATATTTTACTGTGAGGGTTTGGATTAGATACTGATTGTAATATAGAAATGATCCCTCACTTTATATCCACTTAATTTATCTTTTGATTATGTATAAATCCATCTCTTCTTTCCTCAGATATGGGTTTGCTGTAGAGTAGGACTCTTCCTCTTCTTCCCTACTATATATACCTTATTTATAAGTAGGAATAGTCCATTTTCAGAGTAGTAGGGAAGAACAGGGTGAACGCTACAAAAGTTATAGTCCTACTCTACAACGGGGTAAATTGGTAAGACTTGTATCACTAGATCATTATTATCTAAAAAAAAAAAATTCTTACAGTCTAAAAATATTTTCTCGCCTTAAAAAAAATTTCCTGCAAAAGGTTGATAAACCGTAAAAAAGTAAACGCCTCCAAAAAAAAGACAACAAAAAATGTTTACAGTATGATAATATACAGTGCAACCTCGATTCGTGAACGTCTCACATGTTGAACAAATCGGTTTTCGAACAGAAAATTCGAGATGAAAATGCTTTGTTATCGAACAAAATTTCGGTTCTCGAACAACGTTGCCGAACCGAGCCGAACTGAGCCGAACTGAGCCGAACTGAGCCGACCGAGTTAATCCGAACGGAATCATTTCTTAGTCGACCGCCATTTTTTATACATTCGTGTGTTGTGCTGTGTTTTTCTTTATCAATTTTATTGTACTTTTTTTTCTCTTCATTAGTCCTCAGCCATGGCTCCAAAGAAAGCGAGTAGTGATACTGGTAGAGGAAAAAGAAATGTTAAAAGAAAAACAATTATTGATGATATTGTCTCTTCCTATTCAGTTTCATATGGCAAAACGATCTATACTATTTTTATAAATAAAGAGACGATCATGTCTTTTCTTCCCTTTTTCAAACAATAACATCTTTCCTTTTCATTCCACTTACGCCATCAACCCTCCTACTTACAGGTACGGTAAAATTAAAATGTTCCCCTTTATTTTATCTGTTTAGTATTAATTTTTTTTTTCTTTCTTAGATTTAATGATTTTCATTAGTTTTGTGTATAAACTTGTGCACACAGTAATGTCAAAGTTTAAATAAGCAATCATCTTGTGACCAGGAACGGATTAATCCATTTTACATTGATTCCTATTGGAAAAATAGTTTCGGTTTACGAACATTTCGGGTTGGAAACGAATTAAATTCGTGAACCGATGTTGCACTGTATCTCAAATAATGAAATATTCATTTTTATTTATGAGAAGCACAAAAAAATTAAAAAAAAAAAAAATGACAAATCTTTAAAACATAACATCAACTATTTTTTTTATTTTTTGGCGCCGAATGGTTTCAAAATGAATATCACGCTCGAGCTCCAGAGGGCCATCCCCACCAGACACACCCTCTCCTTCGGGAAGTGGCTGGGTGATTACCCGGCGCCTGTGGTGTTCCCCAAAACAAGGGAAGTGCCAAATAGAGTTTAAACAATTTTTGAACCGCTGTCTGGAATCACTCATTAAACTCGGCCTTGTGCCACATTCTGCGCGACAGGTGCGCATGGATAAGTCCCTACACGGTCTCATATAATACCACAAAATTAAGGTGGGAGGTATTCGTGGAAATCGAACTCTAATGAGTTCGATTTTCACGAATCTTCGATCTTAAACTGCGAGGCGAGCTTCTTAATCATTAAGCCACGGCAGGCTTATTCTTTTATTAGGTTGGTACAAAAATAATGTCGTTTTCTCACATAGTAACATACGTGAGAAAACGACATTATTTTTGCACCAACCTAATATGTGTTGCGTCAATTCAGGGCGCAGGTGATCATGGCTCTCCACTTCTTCTCAATAAGTTTTGTTATTTCTCCTAGTATGTCATACGTTGCTTTCCTCTATCCGTCTTGTGCATGTCAGATTCTCCAAGCCTTTCTTTCTCATTACATGTCTCAGAAATTTCAGTTGCCTCTTCCTGGTGTTAAGTATGTTTCCTTTTTGTTCCGTCCGTGATATCCTTAGCATCCTTCTGTATAACCATACCTCTGTTGCTTGGAGTCTCTTCTTCATCTTTGAGGAGTCCGTCTAACATTCACTGCCCTAAAAAAGGACGGATATCACGTAGCAGTTCAGTACTCTTTTCAAAAGAAAACCTCCTCTCTCGTAATACTCAGCCATGCTTTTGGAATGCGTCTTTGGTCATCCCAATACGTCTTCGGAGCTCAACGTCGCACTTTCAGTCCTCTGTCAGAACACTTCCTAGATATTTAAATTTCTGCACCGGCAGACTACTTTTATATATATAAAAAAATTCCTTTGACCCATGCCCCCGTCTCCTTTGTTAGTTATGGTTCAACTTTCAATTCACGTCATATTGTTTGTTTACACTGAGTAATAGTAATAGATATTACATTTTCCGATAAAGTGCAACAAATTAAAATTAAAGAAAGATCTTCTCCACACCCCCCCTCCAAAAAAACGAAACTTTGTGAATATGGCAATGCAGATGAAGGTAACAGTCCGAATAATGTAAATAATGTAAATAATCATAATACCTCTTCTCAGAGATATAAACAGGTAACGGTTGTGTTTCGAATTATTCTAGGGCTATTGAATGAGAATAATTGTGGATTCGAATGCATTTTGGGGGGCTTTTTATAGTCCTGTTATTTCATTTTTTATTTATTATTATTTTATTATTGGTTGTTATTACGGCGTTTTCTTGTGTTTATCTGTGTGTAGATGGTTTGTTAATTTGTTTATTGTTTACTTAGCTTATTTACTTATTTATTCGTTTAGATTAATTTATTTTACTTATTTTTGCATATTTATTTTATTTGTTTATTTTTGTTCACTTTCGGTTTTCGATTTTTTAATCTCCCAGATACGTTTAGAAAGCACTGTACTGTTTGTGTATTTACTATTTTAAAGGATGTTTTGTGTGCGTAGTTTCTTTGTTTCCAGGGTCCTTTGTATATTTTATAATTTTTTTATAATATGTTTTTATTAAAACACAAACCTTTTCTATGATGAGAGAAAATTTATGCTGTACAGGAACGCTACCGATTCCCAAACGGTTTATTCGTTTTGTCCTGCCATTGTAATTTTCGCAAAAACAAATCAATAATGCCTGTCTCTCGAACACGCGATGTTTCAAGTAACCGATACTCCATCAGTATTTCCATGGCAATTTACATAGGTACCACCGTAGAAAACCCGATACCTAAGGTTTAAAATGGATTTTAAAAAATTAAAACAATTTTCTGGAAGCTTTTATTTTAGTTTTAATTTCAAGCTAATATATTAAATTTAAGATTTCCAATAAACAAAATACTTTACTGTATTTCAGAATTAATTTAAATTGACTGAAGGGGATTTTATTTTTAGCGATATTTTAGCCATTTGACATCACAATGTAATTCTCTTGATTAAAAATCTTAAAAAAAAAATGAAATGTACTCTTCTGAAACCTTATTTCAGGAATATTAATCGATTTAAAGTTTTCAAAAGTTTTGAATAAGTCCTGAAAGTTTTGTTAAAATCCGACATTTATTTGATTTTTGCGAGAATTTCCAAATCAATGTGTTTTTCACCGCAAAAAAGACGCTAAAATTTCCGATACAAATTTTTGCGCCCCCGCCCACGAGTAAAAAAAACAAAATGTTTAATAAGAATTTCGAGCGTTCTCTGATTTCTTTATTCATTCTGTCGAGCCACCTCGGATCTTCATGAGTCTATCACACCACCCATCACGGTCCTGCATCAAGGTCGAAAGGTCATTAGGACGGCATTCTATGTTATAACATAGCTGGTCAGTGTAGGTAATTGCTGAGTGACCACCCTGTCTTGCGCTATGGTGAGGTATCCAGAGCAGATCACTCGTGAATTCTTGTTTTGCTCGACATAAGATTGTAACGTTCAAATAAGGATAAAAAAAAAATTAATAATCAGAAAATTCTTTGGTTGTTCCACGTAATAATAACATAAGGCTTTTGGCGATAAAACTTTGTTTTATTAAGTTTGGGGCATTTTTTCATCATGGTATGCTCATTTTTAGCGAATCTTTGGAGGTATCTATACACACACACACACACACATACACACACACACATATATATATATATATATATATATATATATATATATATACGGTGGAGTCTCCTATCTTAATAACAATATAAAGATTTTGATGATAAAATTTGTTTTTAAGTTTGGGGCATTTTTTTTTATCATAGTATGTTCATTTTTAGCGAATATTTGGAGGTACCGAATCAGTGGAGCAACAAATTAAAATGAAAGAAAGACCCCAAAAAATTTGTCGAAATTTGTATAACTTCAAACTATTTTTAACACCATGTTCATGGCTCACCACAAATTCCTTTTCTTTCATTGTTTGTAAATTGATATGGCTACTTAACAAATATAGTGGAACAATTTGCTATTGCTTTCTTCGCGACCTTGAATTCACAGTTGTTCCCTTAAAATGGCAACCACGCAAGGCTAGATAGCTTTGTCCACCCTACTATTTAAAGCATAAAAACGATCTTGGGAGAACTGATGATCACTTTTCCAAGGCGTTAGTGCGAAATTGAGACCAAACTTGAACTCTGCTCTTGGTAAAGATAGTTGAGTGGGTTGGCGTTGTATTCTTCAGTTTTAAATTCAAAGTTTTTTTTTTTTTTAGAATGGCCGCCGCCCAAGGCTAAAGATCACAGTTTACCTTCCTATTTAATCCATAGCTGATTAAAAATGAACTACCCTGAGTGCTTGGGATAAAATAATGAAGTAGTTTCTCGTTGCATTCTCCACGGTTTTCAATTCAAAGTCGTCCTTCTCCTAAACTGGCTGCCACACAAGGCTATTTAACTTGCTGTTTAACCGATAGCTGGAGGGAGAAGAGTCCACCCTGCTATTTATATCGTAACTGGTAGAAGATGGGAGAGTTTCCAACCTTTCCCAAAGGTATTAGTGCGTATGTGAACTCTAGACCGGAATTTGACTGATTCCATCTTCTGCGTCAATACCGTTTGAGGCGACTCACATATTTCAGAGTATTACATCTGTTGATTAAATGATAACATTGGCCCTTGCGTCTTAGTGTCATTATCGCCTTGCTTAGGGTCAACTGATTAAAGAAAATATATAGTAAAAAGATAATTTTTTCTAAGGGCTACAAATGACGGGAAGTTGTGGAGAGCCATGATCACCAACGTACTGAAGGGACACGTTAATATAGAAGATTATATGGGAGCGAATCACTTTTTTCTGTTTCTTAACTTTTGGCTTAGTTTTTTGAAATCTTCTTTTGCTCTTCCAATGTGCCTTCGGATAAAGGCTGCTCATAACTGGATCCAGGTTTTAAGTTCAACAGAGGCGATAATAGTAGAAATTGAGCGCATGTTTGCGTGATTGCTGGTCGTAGTCTGATTCGGGGCCACGTTGCTTGTCGGGTATTACGGTTGAACTCACGCCGTTAGCCAATAGTCGACGAGATGAGTTTACAAACAGCCGGCACCGTTAATCTTATGCTTGTACACGTATACAATTTTAATGCCAATCTGATTTGTAAACGAGTATATGTGTCCTTAAGGGAAAACATGAGAAATATATTTGTGTGTGATCGTGCGTGTGGCACAAGTCCCCGGTGCATTTGCCCCTCCTAGCGTCCACCGAGCCCCGCCGACGACGCCCGCCCGTGGCCAGGACAAATCTTGCTGGCGTCTCGCAGCTAAATTATTAACTTATTATACGCACCGCTGAACGGCTGGCAACATGGCGTCGAGAGACGTGAAAGCAACCTGGATGTCAGTAGCAAGAGATAGAGATAGACAGATAGATAGATAGAGATAGAGAGAACGAGATAGAGAGATTGAGCGAGTGAGACAGAGAGAAAGATCGAGCAAATAAGTATTTTTTTTCTTTTTTTTTGTTTGTTTACTTTTTCGCTTTTATTTTTATTTTTATATTCTCCGCCCGTTTCGTCTCTTTTTTTTTTTTTTTTTTTTCTTTTATCTCATTTATCTAATCCGGACCCACCTAAGCTTTCTTTTTTTTTTTTTTTTTTTTTTTACCAATTTTTTTTTTCTTCTTACTTCTCAATCTCATCTCCTTTTGTTTTGTTTTTTTTTTGCGCCCCCGATTTTCAAAATTATACCGTGTCCCTTTTCCGTTATTATCATTTCTATTTTAGTCGTCTTCTTCGCTTTGGTTATTTTTTATTTCTTTCTGTTTTTTTTTTTTTTACCACTTTCCCCCCTCTTCTCTTTTGTTTTTTTGTCATTTCTTCCTCCTCCCTTCCTTCTCCTCTTCCTCCTCCTCCTTCTTCTTCCCCTCCCTCCCCTTCTTCCGTCTCCTCCTCCTTCTCCGCCCTCCCTCTTCTCCTCCCCCTTCTTCATCCTCAACTCCTCCTCCTCCTTTTTCTTCCCCTCCCCCTTCTTCCTCCTCCATTCCTCTTCCTTCTTCTTCTTCCCCTCCCTCCCCTTCCTCATCCTCCACTCCTCCGCCCCTCCCTCTTCTTCTCTTCCCTCCCCTTATTCATCCTCACTCCTCCTCCTCCTCCTTCTTCTTCTTACTCCCTCCCCCTCTTCGTCCTCCCCCCTCCTCCTTCTTCCCTCCCCTTCTTCCTCCTCCACTCCTCCTTCTTCTTCTTCTTCTTCTTCTTCTCAATGTACTGACCATGTTTGGAAAATAAAGTACTCCTATAACTTTAGGCACGTACATACATATATCCATAGATACAGTTAAAAATAAAACGAAATAAAAATCGCCCTTGAACAGCTGAAAGCGCTCGGATAAGCAGAATATTTGGGCAATTTTTACACTTGATGTGCAGAAAATAAACCACTGACACGAACACTGGAAAAATTTAAAAAACTTACCCGCAGTATCTTGTCAGTCGTCTTTAATGAAACTTGTATAAAAAATAAGTCTCTGTCCAAATACACTAAGTATATATATATATATATATATATATATATATATATATATATATATATCATTCGCAGAGAGTATTGCGACGCAGCTCCTCAGTGCAACTAGGCATCCGGATGCTTCAAGACCGGATAGAAACCCAACCGTCAGCCAGAATTTCTACCACAGAGCTATCCTCATTCGACAGAGATAAACATCTGAATCTAGCGTATTGTCTTTACGAATGTAAACAAATGCCAATCAGCCGAAGTGCTCCAATTCATTTTACTAAAGAGCTTTGCATTAACGCAGGTGGCTGTTGTTTATAAAATTAGCCTATCACTCAACAGTGCTCAATTTACATTATTTACATTATTCGAACTATTGTCATCTTTGTCGCCATATTTATTTCAACGTTTCGGCCGTTGTACACTACGGCCTTCTTCAGGTGGTTGGAATGTCGAACTGAACCCTTTATTTCGCTCGCTGGGGCAGACTGTTCTAAATAAATATAGCGACAAAGATGAGGACAATAGTCCGAATAATGTAAATAGTGTACATAATACCTCATCTCAGAAATATAGACAGATACTAAAGGGTCGAAACGTTGTAATAAATATGGCGACAAAGATGAGGACAATAGTCCAAATAATGTAAATAGTGTACATAATATCTCATCTCAGAAATATAGACGGTGCTCAATTTAAATATATTTTCAAGAGCTAAATTATATATACTTTTTCGTAACCCTATGTTCCTGTCCCATAAATCGCTAAAATTTTGTTCAAAAGTAATGCTATAGTTCATTCATTCAGTTATGTGCCATGCGTGGTACACTTTCGATACATAACTGACGAGGCAGCCTACCGCGGGAAAATATCTGCCTCGTCAGTCATGTATCGAAAAATACATGATCGCCTAAGCCTGTGTCACGCATGGCAAATAACTGACTAACTGAATTTAATCGTATGTCTATATTTCTGAGATGAGGTATTGTAACTATTTACATCGTTCAGGTTGTTGTCCTCATCTTTATTGACATATTCACTACGTTTTGGCCGTTGTACGCTCCGGCCTTCTTCAGGATCTGTTTATATTTCTGAGATGCTGTATTGTAACTACACTATTTACATAATTCGGACTGTTGTCCTCATCTTTATTGACATATACATCACGTTTTGGCCGTTGTACGCTCTGGCCTTCTCCAGGATCTGTCTGTATTTCTGAGATGAGGTATTGTAACTATTTACATTATTTACATCATTCGGACTGTTGTCCTCATCTTTATTGACATATACATCACGTTTTGGCCGTTGTACGCTCTGGCCTTGTTCAGGATCTATCTATATTTCTGAGACGATGTATTGTAACTATTTACATTGTTCGGACTATTTCTTTCATCTTTACTGTCAACTCAACAATAAAAAAAATTGTAATATGAGCTCTGGTAAAAATAGTTAGTGAGATTTATAAGTCCCAAAAAAATAGTGAGTGAGATTTATAAGTCCCAAAAATTTCCAGTCGAATCCATTACATGCACTTACGTGCTAATACCCCTGGGAAAGGTATGAATCCTCTTCTCCTCCTCCCAGCTATGGATAAATAGCAGGACAGACCGGGTTCTATAGCCTTGGATGGCAACTGGTCTACCGGAGAAAGAAATGGCAACCTATTGCAGGAAAATATCTGCCTCGTCAGTCATGTATCGAAAGCTATATGATCGCCTAAGTGTATGTCACATATGGCACATAATTGACTGACGTGCTGATACCCTTGGGAAAGGTATGAATTCTCTTTTTCTCCACCCAGCTGTGGATAAATAGCAGGACAAACCGGGTTCTATAGCCTTCTATGGCAACTGGTCTATTGCAGAAAGA
>OZ010614.1:35477038-35492038 GCA_963932145.1 Acanthosepion lycidas | reverse complement strand
AGGCCAATCAATGAAATTTGAATAATGCAGAACTGTTTGGAAAATACTTTAACAAAAACCTTACTTCACGGTTTAATAATTTTAATTTTATAGGACTTCGTGGAAAACAATAAAAAAGATAATTACTTTATTTTTACCTTTTTCTTTTTTAACAGCGAAGAATAAATTCTTATGATTTCATACCCTTGAGCATGCAACATACAACAGGCCATGCATAAATATTTTTTTCTGGAGCCAAATTCCAACTTTTTGAAGCGTTTGGCCTTGTGATTTGTTTATAGTTCTCGCAAACGCAAGGCGAAGTGGAAACTGGATTCTTGCATATATAAAAATTTTAAGAAAAGATATATATTGCACTTTTGTTAAATAAGTATTAGGTTGGTGCAAAAATAATGTCGTTTTCTCACATATGTGAGAAAACGACATTATTTTTGCACCTATTTGTTATTTTAATCATTAAATTGTTTTTAAAATAGGGGAAGTATTTTGTATGTTAAATAATAAAACTTTTAATTTAAAAAAAATGAATGAAAATTTCTTGTACTAAGCTACGCACCCTGGCAAAACCTTTTGTACTTTTTACACCCCTTACCTGTTTGCACTCCTCCCCAAAATTTGGTTTCGATCGGTCAGTGGATGGCTATTTTATAGTGCCTGACGGACGGACAGGCGGACGGAATGAAGTCACAGAATTTTATATATAGATAGTTTAAGATATCAAATGACAAAGACTTGAGTTAGACATGGAAGCCATATGCTTAGTGTCTTTATTTTTTTTTTTTTAAATAAAGATTTTTAAAAATATAAAAATGATTCATAAATTACTCACCTCGGGCACTTCGACGTGGTGCAATGATAGCAAGATTAATTACGACTGAGTCGGAAGTTCTATCCTTACTTGGTGCTCCATATTTTCGGCCTTGTGCCACGCTTAGTAGATTGCCATGAATTACTCTTCTGTTAACTGTTGCCATATTTCAGTGCAGCCGGGCGGAAGGCCTTCGCGTACTACCCCCGAACACACCTACTGGGAGCAAGCCAAGATTAGGGCCCCGGGCAGGGCTTTGTGAGCCTCTCTATCTTATTGACATTTGCGTTTTCCTACTTACATTTATATACGTTACAACTTAAACTGACTATTAGAGGAGGGGAAATGTTGGCGGATTTTGACGTCATTCTGGGGTCATTTTTTTCGTCCAAATCCGTGAATTCACTTTTTTTTTATATCCATAATGTTGAATGTCTTAAAATTATTCAACACGTTTATAAAGAAAGATATCAAGTTGATGTTAGAAATTACTGAAATCATTCATTGATTTATTCAAGATGATGTGATGAATCATGATCTGTCTCTAATTTGGATTTAGATACATTGCATTTATTTTCAAATTTTTGCAGTTGAATTGTTCACCTATATTTGCATATGATCCAATATTGTACATAATTGGGTTACAACAAAATCTGTATTTTATATGAATACTACCTTTAAGATGCAGTAGAGTGGAGAGGGACCGTATCATAGATTTGGGGTGGGGACATCAGACATTACATGCATTTTCAATTTTTCCAATTGAATTGTTCACCTATATTGCAAAGAGAGGTACGAAATAAGAGGTAATTCATATCAAAGGGGGGTATGAAACAAAAGGTAATGCATCACAAACGAGGGTACGAAACAAGAGGTATTGCATTCAAAAGTAGGGGTACGAAACGAGAGGTAATGCACCTCAAAGGATGCTATAAAACTAGAGTTAATGCATCCCAAAATGGGGGGGGGGACGAAATAAGAGGTAATGCATACCAAAGGTTTGGTATGAAGCAAGAGGAAATGCATCACAAAGAAGGGTACGAAACAAGAGGTAATGCATTCAAAAGGGGGTACGAAACGAGATGTAATGCACCCCAAAGGGTGTTACGGAACAAGAGGTAATGCATCCGAAGGAGAGGTACGAAATAAGAGGTAATGCCTAGCAAAGGGGGGTATGAAACAAAAGGTAATGCATACCAAAGAGAGGTACGAAACAATAGGGTACGCATTCTAAAGAGAGGTACGAAATAAGAGGTAATTCATACCAAAGGGGGGTATGAAACAAAAGGTAATGCATACCAAAGAGAGGTACGAAACAATAGGGTACGCATTCTAAAGAGAGGTACGAAATAAGAGGTAATTCATACCAAAGGGGGGTATGAAACAAAAGGTAATGCATCACAAACGAGGGTACGAAACAAATGGTATTGAATTCAAAAGGAGGGGTACGAAACAAGAGGTAATACACCTCAAAGGATGGTATAAAACTAGAGGTAATTCATCCCAAAATGGGGGGTACGAAACAAGAGGTAATGCATCCCAAAATGAGGGTACGGCACAACGGGTAATGCATCCTAAAGTTTGGGGCACGAAACAATGTATTAGAAATTTCAACGTTTCATATTTTAAAAGATCTATTATAATCCAGCATTGTTTGGACGTAATTTTTTGCAGTTTATATGATCCGGCTCCATATAATTTTAGGTCACGTTATCAAATTTAGATCATAGATTCGTTCAGCAACTTCACGTGACCTGTCGTCAGATCACTTGATCTGTAAAAATGTGGCAATGATTTCAACTTTTTGCATAGCATAGTAATCTAACACATATTTAAAAAAAAATAAATTAAAATGTTGGAATATCTAATTAAAAAAAATAATATCCCATAACCAGGGTGCAAATCTAAGAAAGTATAAGGAAAAGTAACAGAAAACAAAACCTGGAATTTCGTACGGGAAAATCCGAAAAATAGGTTGGAGTCTACTTAACCACTACAAAGAGTGGGTAAGTGCGTTAATCTTCACAAGCAATGAAAAAGGAAGAGGTGTTAAAGTTCAACAGAATCATCCACACAATGTTATAATATAAATGGTTGCACAATGTTCGTTTTTTTTTTGTTTTTTTTTTTTTTTACAAGAGTTACTTCCCTTGATGTGCATTAGTGTTTGTACTAAAAATGCTTTATGTTCTTATCAATTTTTTTTTTATGGCGAAGTTCACCCTTTACAAAGCCCGGAGCCACTCGGGGTAGAGGGTTACCTTTGGAGGCCATTTGTGTGTATAGGAGTGGAAGGTAACAGTTAACACTAAACTTGAACAGGTTAAGATTGTAGTGATCGAGGGAAACATCTTGTTGGGAGTTGGTTCCACAGGGCAGTGGTTTGCGGGAAGAAGCTGCTCGAGAGGAACTTACTTCTCACCAATGGAATATGGAGAGAATGTGGGTGGTTTGCTATTATGTAAGTGGCATGGCGTGTTCTTGCTGTGAAGGTTTGCCTCGGCTTGACCTGGGGGTGTAGTTCGTCCGAACACTTTCCGTTCGTAGAGCAGCGAGAGGCTTGCTACATCCCGCATGTAGAAGAGAGGTTGGAGGGTGGAGAATAATTCGTCACCTACAAGGGCTCGGAGACGCTTTTTAGAACAAGGGTGGAGAGTGAGGTCTAGGCAGCTGCCGTTCAAATATAACAACAGTACTCCATTTTTGGCCAGATCTGGCTTTTGCAAAGGAAGGCGGAGTCAGTTATTTATTCAAGCAGTACAGAGAGCCGACTGTTTTATCTGGATCCTTAACAACAGATCGTATTGTACGAGTTCTACTTGAGGTCTGGTGTGAGTTTGAGGCCCAACAATCTTTCAAGGTACAGTGCTTCTGACGAGAAGACTTCCGTTCATCCTGATTGGCGGTAGTTCTGGGTCAGATCGACGATGTTGCAATATAACTTTCATGACAGGGTTGTTCAGATATGTAGGTTCTTCCAAAAAAAAGTTAAACGTTTTCATCGCAATGTGGATGATATTTCGATATTTATTTCTGTCCTGACTTCCGTAAATGTCTTTCAGGTAGCTTTTTTCTCTGTATTGCAAACAGGGCAAGTTTACCGTCCAGTCAGCGCCAGTCGGGATTACGTGAGCATTTCTTCGGGTTCGATAGAAAAGGGATCCTCCACCAATTTCAACTGCATGTTTACTTTTGAAAAAGTAATTCTTCTGTCAAATTCTGCGAAAAATCGCAATTCGTTCAACATATTTTGCTTCAAATTCAACGTGTTTGTTTTTTGGTAATATGGTGCGTACAGGCAGGAAAGTGAAACTTTGAATCCTTTCTTCAGGTGTGTTCTAAAAAGATTCAATTTAATTTTGAAAGATTTTATTCCTGCAACTCTTTGGCGCATGAGACAATTTCAATATTAATTTTAGGGAAATTATGATGTTTCCTCTTTCAGAACTACAAAATCTTTAAGAAGCCTTCCTCAGCTTAACCATCTCACGTCTCTGTGACATACTAGTTCTCTCCACGGAAAACCTTGAAAAAAACATTTTGAATTTAATTATTTTCTTCGGAGTTATATTTTCGTTTTATTTGGAAGCAACTGGAAGTGCGGGTGGTGCAATCGATAGCGGCTCGGAATGAAAAATCAGAGAGCTGAGTTTGAATTCCAGTCAGGTTTGTTCTATTCCCTTACCTGCAAATGCCCTTGAGAAAGGTGTGATTTCACCTGGTTTACACTCCTTTCTGTTTTTTTTTAATAGGAGGAGTGGTTTCTTACTTGTTTTCTGTTTAGGATTGTGTTTCTGGTTTCTTCTGAAGTCTCCTCCTTCTCTTTCACGCCCAGTAAACCCTTGCATCTTAGTGGCATTATCATCTTGCTTGGGGTGAATAGAGGAGTAGAGGTTTATCCCTTGTTTCCTGTTTAGGATTGGGTTTCCAGTTCCTTCTAAAGTCTTCTCTTTCTCTTTCACTCCTAGTAGTCCCATTGTATCTTAGTGGCATTATCACCTTACTTGAGGTGAATTTATTTTTTAAAGATATCTTCCTCTTGTAAAAAAATATTTTCACTCGCAAAAAAAAAAAAAAAATTCTTATAATTCAAAATATATTTCGGTTTGAAATAACACACAAAGGGTTGATAAAACGTAAAAAATATTGCGTTAATCAAGCAAGGGACCAATTTGAAACAATAATAGTCTAAAGTTAACCCGTAAAAAACAAGAAAAAAAATTCTACATATTACCTATCCAAAAAGTGAGAAGGACCTGGATCTTGGTCTGCACGTATTCTCAGAGTTCTGGTATCTTTAGTGATGGGTTGTATATATGTTTCACACTTGAAGTCTGTGGTGAACTTTAGTTCCCGTAGGAGCCCAAAGCAAGAAACCTTTTCATCGCGTCTGACAAGAATTCAAGGTCAGCTCGGTGATGGCTAAAAGTTACCAACTTGGTTTCGTGAAAGTTACAACCTTGTTTTTCATCAATTGGACTATTAGAGCTGTATCAGATCAGATATGAGATCAGCTGCCATGATCTGATAATGTATTACTGGAGGCGCACCCACAAACAGTGGTATCATCTGCATAGATATTTACCAGCGATCTGAGAATACACTTAGATCGTTAATAATAAGTAGAAAGGGGATAGAGCTGAGGAGTGAAACTCCTGTGTTGTTCTCATGAGCTCCGGAAGTATGACCATTGACAAAGACATTCAAGGATCTATCTGATAATCAACGAAGTTTCCTTCCTAGCTGTTTGTTTACGTCAGTGCGGAAAACCAGTATCTTGATTATATAATTATTTCCCCATCTAGTTATATGTGCTATATTAGTTGTTGCTGCTGTTATAAAATCTTCAAGTGACGTGGTCTTTGGACTCAAGATTTATTGCTCGAAAATACAGCAATTGTGGCACGTGGTCTTTGTACTCTTGGCGGGGGCCCGACGCTACCGCTTCCCCCCAGCTATGGGTTAATTAGTAGGACTCTCCAACTATGGGTTAATTAGTAGGACTCTCCAGCTATGGGTTAATTAATAGGACTCTCCAGCTATGGGATAAATAGTAGGACTCTCCAGGTATGGGTTAATTAGTAGGACTTGTGTTTGTAAGTCATTATTATCTCCGAAAAATTGTTTGGATCTAAAATATTATCTGGCCTTAAATAACCTGCACAGGGTTGATAAACCGTAAAAAAACTGTACAGACTTGTAACTTGTTTTCGTTTTGTTTCTAACATCCAACTACAAATATCCGAAAGTTTTCAACGAGGCCAATTTTTCAAACCGATATACATCAAGCACTCAAAATCTCGTGAACTTTTCACACCTAAAGCTACCCTGGGTATGACGATAAACTACAGGGTACCCCACAAAATAAATAAATAAATAAAATAAAAAAAAAAAAAAATAAAAAAATAAAAGACAGGAAATTTGGTACAGTTTATTTAACTGTTGGAATTTTTGTTACAGTTATTTGAAACAAGAGCAAAGGATAGAAATTTAGTAGCTTAAAACAACAAAAAATGTTAGATGTTGTGGTTAAACTAAAAACTTTTTATTTTTTTTTATCTTGTTTTTTTTTTTTTTTTTTTTTTTTTTGTGGGGCACACTGTACATGCGGCAGCAAGACCCTTCATTCGGATATAAACATTTTACGTAAACCAACGCAGCAGCACCTATCAAAGGGAGACTATGTCCCTATTCTCCATATTGATCTAATGTCACTTGGGGGTGCTTCATGTAAAAGAAAAAATTAAGCTAAACCTGGGGTGGGCAATAAAAAGCAAACGAGTCAAGATGATAGAAATGCTTCTTCTTCTTTTTCTTCTTCTTCTTCTTCTTCTTCTTCTTCTTCTTCTTTTTCCCGTCCTCCTCCTCTCCTTCTTCTTCTCCCTCCTCCTCCTCCTTCTTCTCCTTCTCCTCCTCCTCCTCCTCCTTCTTCTTCTTCTTCTTCTTCTTCTATATTCTTTGTCCTTTCAGGACGCGTGTGTTCATGGGTCTCTACGACCTCCTTATCCTTTCTAGCTCTTAGTAATATTTGTCGTTTTTGCTATCATTTCCACTTCCTGTTCTGCTGACTATTTAAACAAGCTCATTACCTTTGTTACTCGTTGTTTTCTTTGCATTCCTCTTGCTTTCAATATGCCTTGTGAGTGTCAAATTCTCTAAGCCCTCTTTCTTTTAATGATGTGCTATCAGAAATTTCAACTCTCTCTTTCTGATTCTAAGTACACGCTTACTTTTTGTTTCCCTTTTCCTTAAAAATTCCTCGTTACTCACATGTTTCGTCTATGATATTCTCAGTATCCTTCCGTAGAGCCACGTTTCTGTTGCCGCAAGTATCCTTGTCATCTGTGAAGAAATTGTCCAGTATTCGCTGCCATATAGGAGGGCCGATATGTCATTGCGGAACCACCTCTTAAGCGTCATTGTTCCCAAGTCCAGCCTGACCCAGGGTGGTAGAACCTGTTAGGCTCCCAGCTACGGGCAAATAGTGAACTCTCAAGATTAACAGTACATTCTTATAATAAAATGAGCAACAATACATTTCTTGTAGCAAAATAACAATCAATGCAACACTAAAAAATATTAATTAATTAATACATTTTTATAGAAAAATTACCAACAATACATTTTATGATTTCGTCTATGGTATTCTCAGCATCCTTCTGTAGAGTCACATTTTTGTGACCGCAAGTCTCGCCATCATCTGTGAAGAGATTGTCCAGCATTCGCTGCCATCTAAGAGGGTCGATACGACAATAAATTCAATACTCTTTTCTTTGTTTCTAACGAAAATTTCCTGTTTCTTAATACTTTGTTTAGCTTTTTGAAGGCATCTTTTGCCATTCCAATGCGCGTGTTCTCATTTCATCTTCATCTCTGAGGAAATTGTCCAGTATTCAATACCATATAGAAAAATTGCTATATTACATAGCAGTTCAGCAAAGTTTTCTTTTTTAGGAAATTTTTGTTTTTGCTAATACGGTGTTTAGATCTTTGAAGGCATCTTTTGCCGCTCAAACGCTCCTTCGCATTTTGTTCTATAATTTCATCTTCATCTCTGAGACAATTGTCCAGCATTCACTGCCTTATAGCAGGATTGACTTTACATAGCAGTTCATCTAACTAAATCTTCCTGTTTCTTAAACCTTTGCCTGTCCAGTGCATTTTCGGGGGTACTATCCAAACGTTCTCTCTTGTTTTCAGATTTCTAACTATTGCAAGGCAACTCAGCTTATTTGGAAAATAGAACGTGCTGATATATAGTGTTTCACATAATAAAAACGTACAAATAATAAGTTATTTACACTACACTCTGTACATCACATGTGATGCACATGTTTTTATTATATGAAACTCTTTATATCAGCACATTCTATTTGCCAAAATAAGCTGAGTTGCCTTGCAGTAGTTATAAATCTGAAAACAAGCAAGCGTCCTGTGGTCATATATGCTGCCCAGAATGTTAGATTAGGCCTTTCCTCAGACGTCTTGCTCAATAGTTGACGCTTTTCTTAAGCGTCCTTAATTTTACCACGCTTTTAAAATCATGGCTTCTGAGCACCACATATGATACCCGCTCGTGGAAATCACATGCCCTGTGGCATCAGATGCGCAGGACAGGCAAAGGGTTAATATTCCGCCTATGACCTATATTCTGTCCAGAATCCTTCTGTAGAAGCAAATCTCTGTTGCCTCAAGTCTCTTTATCCGTGAGAAAATTGTCCAGCATTCGCTGCTATAAACGAGGACAGATATTAAATATGAATTCAGCACTAATTTTTTTGTTGTCTAACGAAAGGTTTTTAATCAAGCATTAATAATTGACAATGCTCCACCTAAAAAATATGACAAACGATAAACTTTTACTTGTTTTTATGTACTGAAATGATTTAATATCTCATTACAATCGAGAGGAAAAAAGAAACCAAAAATAATGAAATCACAGTTGGGCCTTTGTCAACTAGTGCTGATTTTGACCTCGTAATTATACCTGTGTACGGATAATAGTTTGCCGATTGAATGAGAATGGGACATATTAGAGAAAGAAAGGCTCTATCTATGTGTGTGCCTGAAAGAGAAGAGAGAGAGAGAGAGAGAGAGAGAGAAGGAAAGGGAATAGAAATATAGGTAGCAGGGGGGCAAAAATTTAAAAAAAAGATCCCTAAGAAAAAAAGACGGAAGAGAAATGAAGAGAGTACACAAATAGAAAAAAAGGACGAAGAGTGAAGCAAACGAGTCAAGATGATAGAAATGGAATGGATGGGTGGAACGTGGCGCAGCGAAAATCAAAATGGAGGTCGTATATGAGTGACACGCCATCTGTTGGAAATGACGAAACGTATAGCACGCCAAAGGTGAACAGGTGCACAATAGTCATATTTATCAAACGCTGCCTTCGATGATTCAGAGAAGGAAAAGGAAAGTGAGACAAAAAGGAAAAAGGGAAATGTGTCGAGGTGGAGAGAGGGAGAGAGAAGGAAAGCAGACACATAATGTTGGTTCACTGTGTCGTGCTAGTCAATTTTTCTCTGCAAAATCTATCTTACGTATTTATAAGTCAACCATTCGTCCATGTTTCGAATATTGGTGTCCACATATCGTCTGCTGCTTCTGCTATATATTTAAAGATTATTGATATAAATTCAAAGAAGAATCTGCAATGTTATTTGTCCTGACATGGCATCCCGTCTTTACTCACCGCCGTAACGTGGCTTCCCCGTGCCTTTTCTATAAATATTTTCATGGTAACTTACCACTATGGTATCTAGACTTTATGAATTTATGCAAAGTACTAGATTGGCAGGTAGGTCTCATCATTTTACACTTGAAATGGCTAGTTAACCATAAGTTCTATGCTAACACTTCCCTCTCCTGAACTTCTCTTCTCGTTTCTTGTTTCCGGTCTAACTTTGATCTTCAAAAATCTAAATGCAATGTCATACGTTATCGCCTCTCTTCTTAATGATTGTTCTTTTATTTTTCTCTGTCCTTAATAGTAGTGTTTCTCATATTCTCTTACAGTTAGTGACCCCCACCTTGCGTCTTAGGGGCTTTGTTGCCTTGTTTGGTGTGAAATAATTAAAAATATCTTTATAATTATGTTTTTAAAACAAGGATTTGTTTATTTCTGTGGACTAAATGGACATGGTTACGCATAATTAGCAAAAATGATCCAGAAACGGAATTGACAAATTTTCAAATAAACAATCCGAGGAGGATGAAAAAGATCAGGGCAAAATAATACCAAGCAAACAATATATATTCAAGTCAAAACTAAGCAAACAATATATATTCAAGTCAAAACCAAGCGAACAATATATATGCAAATCAAAACTAAGCAAACAATATATATTCAAGTCAAAACTAAGCGAACAATATATATGCAAGTCAAAACTAAGCGAACAATATATATTCAAGTCAAAACTAAGCGAACAATATATATGCAAGTGAAAACTAAGCAAACAATATATATCAAGTCAAAACTAAGCGAACAATATATATGCAAGTCAAAACTAAGCAAACAATATATATTCAAATCAAAACTAAGCGAACAATATATATGCAAGTGAAAACTAAGCAAACAATATATATCAAGTCAAAACTAAGCGAACAATATATATTCAAGTCAAAACTAAGCAAACAATATATATGCAAGTCAAAACTAGGCAAAGCAACTATCATATGGTCAAATTTTTGTATTTTTTTTGCTCTTAATTTTTTGTTTGTAATGTTTTCATAGTATTATATGCCTACTAGGTACATAATTTTGCAGTTGAAATAGATTGATGTAACCGTAAGTTCAATGCTAACAGTTTCTTCTCTCGCATTTCCCACTTGGGAAACTTTCTTCCTGCTTCCCAGTCAACTTTGATCTTCAAAAATTTAAATGCAATGGCAGGCGTTATCTTCTATCGATTTAATTTTTATTCTTTTATTGTTCTCTCACCTTAATAATATGTTTCTTTTTTCTTATATTCTCTCACACTCAGTAATCCTTTGTGTCTTAGTAGCTTAGTAAAGCAATAAAGCTACTAAGAGTGGAATGATTAAAAAAGGCATTTTGAAATCACAACTATATTATATTGCTTTAAGGCCTATTTTGGCATCCTACTCGCGTGCCCTGAACAGTGGCTTAAGCGAATTTATAACATGAAGCCTGGTCATAATTATAAATGTTTTCCTTGGATTTTCTTTTTATGCTTGTTCACATTTAGTAGTCTAAAATCGTCTGTATTATTGGCATTTTATTCTAATATGGAAATAAATAAAAATAAAATAAAAAGATTAGTGGGGTTATTAGGCGCGCAAGAAAAAAAATTCCTATTCGGAGTGAAATTTAATCAATTCACCCTAAGCAATGGGATAATGCAACTAAAGCGAAAATTGATTACCATATATTCTCGCGTATAAGACGACCCTTAAATTCCAAAAAACACTCTTAAAAATTGGTTGACGTCTTATACTACAATTCTAAAAAAGAAATCTTAAATTCTGTAAGCTAACCTCTGCCTCAGTGCGATAACCAATAATGTATATATAAAAAGATTCACATTATCAAATAAACTGATAATAAAAGTAATAAAACCATGTCTACCTTCTATATTACTGGCATAACCTCATAATAAATTGCCTATTCGAAGAATAATTCCATGTCAATAAAATCAACTTGTATCCATGCAAGCTCAGCTGAGAAAATGTAAACAGCAAGTTATGATTGCAAATAAAAAAAAAGTTGGAAGTGGAATGTACTATTATCATACTGTTATTAATGTTATTTTGTGATTTTCATTGAAGTATAAGTAAATGGCCACTAGTGCACCAGGTTGTTTGTGACTTTTTAGATATAGGAAAAGTAGAAGAAGAAGAAGAAGAATCAGTATTCGCAAGAGATCACGTGATGAAACGTAAACAAGACAATGGTTTCCCGTTTAGGCTAAAGTTAAAAGTAAAATAAAAGCTATCCTTGATAATGGCTAAAAATATAGCCGAAAGCGCTTGGATAGGTAAAAAATTCGGACAGTTTTTATATAATTTATGTCCTCAAAAAAAACACATGAAAAATTATATAAAATACTTAACCCTAGCACCTTGTCAGTCGTCTTAGACGAAACTTGTGCATATATATATATGTATATTGTCATCCATAGGCAGCCTGTTTCGCTGTATCACAGCTCATCAGTGTGCCTATACATCCGATTGCCACAAGCCAAGATCGAAACTCGACTGATTTGGCATCAGGCGGAGATTTTCCCCCTGAGTCATCGGCTCTCGGCAGTGAGGAAGGGGAATTTTTACGTATTTATTTTGAATAAACACCCCAGTAACTCAGAGTAACTCAGAAGAGGTTTGCATTATCAGCAGTAGCAGTCACTGTTTACAAATTCGCGCTTTCTCCTTAAAGTGCTCGACCGAAATTTATTTTTTCGGGGCGTATATATATATATATATATATATATATATGTATACTTTTCATATTTATTATTGTTTGCTTTTAATGATTTAGACCCAAGGAAGGCAATAGAGTCACTAAGACGCAAGGGGTTACCGAGTGTGAAAGAATAAGAAAAAGTAAAACATATTTAAAGGGAGAGAACAATAAATGAATAGGAATTATTATACAAATAAAATAATACAATAAAAATTTTTTTTTTATACTTAAAGTAGATTTTGCTGCTTTTAGAACATCTGCTTTATTGATTGATTGAGTGATTTGTTTTTTTACGGCTCATCAACCTTTTGCAGGTTAAAGCCAGTTAATATATTTTTAGAATGTAAGAATGATTTTTTGTTAGATAATTTTTTGTTAGATGATTTTAATGATACTAGTCCGACTAATTAACTCATAGCTGTGTGAAGAGGTGAGTTCATGCCTTTTCCAAGTGTATTTGCGCTTAAGTAAATACAACGAACATGCGCGAAAAGATGAACATCTTATTAAGATTCTAATCTACATGCAGGGGGTTGGCGGCTTGGTGTTGTGAATGGGCAGATGGTTTGTGATTCAATTTTAAAAAGATAACTATATAATAATAATAATAATAATAATAATAATAATAATAATAATAATAATAATAATAATTCACGCAGATGCAGAAGTGCAAATATATGGGAAACGTTTTAACCAGGGATGTAAATGCGGCACCGAGATGCGAACACATATTGGACGGGCGAAAGAAGCATTCTAAAAGTTAAGCAAAGTATAGAGAAACGGGAAAAATTTGGTTAGAGACAAAGAAAAGAGTACTGGATTGCTGTCTGATATCCATCTTCTTATATGACAGTGAATGTTGGGGAATGTACCCACAGATGAAGAAAAAAACCCCCAAAAAACTAGAGGTAGCAAAAATATGGTTCTACAGAAGGATACTGAAAATTCCATTGATGGACCGAGTAAATGACAAGGAAGACTCAGAATCAGCAAGAGATAGCTGAAATTCTTTAGACGCATAACGAGGAAAGAGGGCTTGGTAAACTTAACCCTCACGGGGTATGCCGAGAGAGATAGGGGGAGGTAGAAAAACCACTTACTTGACGAGGTTGTGTGAATGGATGACGGGATGGGCGAGGGCGGAACGAACGGGGGTGAAATCCTTAGCAAAGGGAGAAAATTTACTAAGAGAAATCAACCAGTGACACCAATAATTTACTGGAAACATCTATCTATCTGTAATATATATATATATATATATATATATATATATATATATATATATATATTTATATTGCTATGTCTTATTAAACAGCTGATATATATATATATATATATATATATATATATATATATATATATATATATATATATATATATAGTTTATGCAAAACTAGGTAATCCGTATGGGTAGACCCAAGGAGGATGATATCCAGAGAGCTCAATGTAAATTCAGAGCAAATATGTTTGAATAAAAACAGACCACTTTAAGGTTCCATGTAATAAATTATTTCACCACAGCCCTTTTAAAGGGCTCTGGATCATCAGATTTTACTTCCAAAGGTTGAAATGAAAAATGAAGAGAAATTTACACATTTTTGACGGGCTGTATTAAGCATATGTAAATTAACGAAGTGAGGAAGTGAGTGGGGAGAGAAAACATGAGTGAGTTAGATGTACCATTTCAATTCTTTATCCCTAACCCCATTTGGTGCGGGCCAGACATCACTTTTTATTATAACTGGGTTACACGATTGAGTTACCCGACCTGAACGTATTTTTAACTGCTAGGGCTATGCATGGATTTTATCAAAATCTGTCACCTTGTCATACACATTTGGCTGTGGTGCATGTACGTGGTATACTTTCATTAGCTAGCCAGTCATAATGGGTATATTGGCCTTTCTATATTTGTACTCCAGTGTCATTTTCATGGTATACTGTATCTCATTCAATAATATATATATATATATATATATATATATATATATATATATATATATATATATGTATGTATATATATATATATATATATATAAATGATACCAGAAATGAAAGCAAGTCAAATATTAGAACAGGTCCACATTCGGTTCCATAGCCTTTTCACTCCTTGGTGGATACCCTCCCTCCCTAAAGCTATAGCTATACAGACATGGCTCTCGTGGCTTATGATCCTAATTGATTGGAGGTGTTCACGTGTACGTGTTGTGTTTTGGCGAATGAAAATGGGCCGCAGTAAATATCGCGTTCAGTACGACAGATTTGTTTCTCATTTGCCTCACCATAACTAGTTGGTCATGTCTCCTTGGGCGTTGACACTCTTTGCATCTATATTCATAAACCTGAGTGTGATGGGAGGGGAACATCATGGCTGGTTGTCGAGAGAATTTTTATTTTGTTGAAGGACGAGGCAGCCGATGCCATTTAGGAGTGATATATATATATATATATATATATATATATATATACATATATATATATATATATATATATACCTCGTAATATATATATATATATATATATATATATATATATATATATATATATATATACATATATATATATATATATATATATATATATATATACCTCGTAATATATATATATATATATATATATGTATATATATATATATATATATATATACCTCGTAAAATATATATATATATATATATATATATATATATATATATATATGTATGTATATCTATATATCTATATATCTATATCTATATATCTATATATATATTATATATATACCTCGTAA
>OZ010614.1:35467038-35472038 GCA_963932145.1 Acanthosepion lycidas | reverse complement strand
CTGAAAGAAACTGGTACCAACACCACCCAGACCCAGTTACGGAGATAGGACCTGTTACAATTCTATGGGACTACACAATCCACACTGACAGAACAATCAAGGCCAACCGACCAGATATTGTTATTAAAGACCACAAACAAAAACGGTGCATCCTTATTGATATGGCAGTCCCTGCTGACTGCAATGTATCTTTGAAGATATTCAAAAAGCTGTCAAAATACAAGGACCTTGAAATAGAGGTCTCGAAAATGTGGCATATGGGAACATCAACAATCCCTGTTGTAGTTGGAGCCCTAGGACTGGTTGGAAAAGATTGCAGTAGACTAATTGCAGGGATTCCTGGAAGCCCATGCCTCAAGGAGATACAAAAAATTGTTCTGACAAGTACAGCCCACACTTTACGAAGGGCTCTATCTATGTAACTTTTTTTTTTTTTTTTTTTTTGTCAGTGAAAAGTGTCATGATGCCATTTCTAACCTTAGGTCCCTGGGTGGGACCCGGAAAGAAATGTGTAAACGCCAGAAAGCAAAGAAAATAAAAATAATAATAATAATAATAAACCATTAGCTTTAATTGTGACAGAAAAATCAGTTAAGTGGACGAAATTAATGTGGGATTAGGTAATTAAGAACAATCATTCGACCAAGCACACACTAATCCAGACACAAAAGCAAATACGAAATACACACTCAAAAAACGAAAACATCTACCAGCGAACTGGCATCTCTGTCACCTAACTGGCGAAGGTAGGATAATTATACTAAAGAAAATAAGGGCAACAATATAAGAGGCCAATAAATATACATCCCCTAAGTTAACTTGACGGAAGAAACAAAGGATAAAACAAACCGAAACTACCCTATTCTGGGCGGGATTACCAATAGACGAAAACTTATCAGAACAACATGAAAATATTTATAGAAAAGGCACAGGAAAGCTACATTATGGCGGTGATGTCAAAGTGACTGAAGTATGAAGCTAGTATGGATATAGCAGGTAGAATTTAATAAGTAAATACGTTAAAAGTTTTCTTTCTTTATATTAGGTTGACCAGAAAGTTTTGACTCACTTACGGAATGGAAAGAAAACAACAAAATTTTATGGAGCAACACCAATATTTATTCATCAAAATAAAGTCCATCATTCTCGAAGATCTGCCAGCGATCAGCCAGCATCCGAATCTGTCCCAGATACCAGTCCGCTGGCTTTGAATAAAAAATAAAAAACGTAAACGAGCTTCCTTCTTCATGTTGAATCACTGGTTGCGTAGGAAGTATGCCATTGAGTAGAGTAGGCCATAGTCACTCGGAGCATCATCGGCACTGAATGGTGGATGTGGAAGAGTTTCAACACCGTCCATCAGTTTGAACTTCCTTAGTCAGCCTGGCATGGTGTGTGGTTTCGCATTGTCTTGCTGAAACAAAGCCCGACCTCGAATGACCAAAGCAGGATACTCCTTTTTCAGTTTGTTGTACACGCGGTCTAGCTACTGGCAATACAGTTTAGTGTCGATGGCGCGGCGGTGTGGAACAAGCCCGAAATGCTGTACTCCTTGGAAATCCCACTAGACAGAGATCAAGATTTGTTGTTTTCTTACTGCTTCCGAAGTGACTTTCTGATCAAACCCAGTATTTTACTATGGTAACACAGCAAGAATCAAAAGCATACATCAAAATTCATTGGAAATGCTTTTCTTCTAGATACAAATTAATTTAATACCGGAATGCATCGTAAACGATTTTTACTATTAGAAATGAACTGAAAATGACTTTAGTATTGAATTTTTTTAAAAATCATTTCATTGAAGATCAAAGTTGACTGGCAGACATGAAGACCGAAGAAATTTCCAGAAGTGAGAAATGCGTGAGAAGAAACTGTTAGCATAGAACTTACGCTTACATCTAGACATTTCACTTCATGACGAGACAGTCAATCTAGTCGCACGCTTAAATTCGTAAAGATGAGGTACTAAAGAAGAAAACAATAATTATTTTGAAAAATACAAAAATGTGGCACAAGGCCAAAGGGAGCAATCGGAGAAGACTGGTCTTCAATCTGTCTTGTCTTAAACATAGCCACAATTACTGGCTCAAACATACCACAGTATTCCTTCCACCAAAACAACACATTCATACTCACTGTTCTTATTACAGCCACCATAATACCTCAGAGTCTCTATGAAGTCCTAACTAGTCCCCATATGTACAAATTGTCTGTGTGAGGTGGGAAATAAAATGACCAGAGAGGAAATTAATATTTATTTTATTTTGATACAAAAATTTTTCTCAGGGGTAAAAAGCGGATAAAGGAGGGCTGGTCTTCAGTCTGTCTTATATTAAACTTAATTAGCCACAATTACTGACCCAAACATACCATAGTATTCCTTACACCAAAACAACACCAGGTACCAATTAAGAAGTCAGAAGATATCGACTGACATTGTATTTAAATTTTTGGAGATCAAACTTGACTTGAAAACAAGAAGCCAGAAGAGAGTTCTACAAGCGAGTGAAGAAACTGTTAGCACAGAATTAATGGTTCATTCTATCTCAACTGCAAAATGATGAGACACCAATTGCCTCCAATCTAGTACTGCGCTTAAATTCATAAGGTCCAGCTATCACAGAGGAACTTTCATCAGAATAATTACCATGGAAGTATTTATAGAAAAGGCAGAGGGAATGCATGTTACGGCGGTAGGAGAGTCACTGAAGCTGAGATTTCAGGTCAGGACTAATAAGATTGCAGATTCTTTGCACTTTTACATACATCATTATATTTTTTATTGTCCACATTTATTTGTATATATAAAAGGATAAGTTTCTATATTGGTTTGTTTGTTACTGTTGTAGCATACCTACGGGCGATAATGTATTTGTCCCCATTCACATAAATACAGTAGTAAATACTGTATGTTGGTCTGCAGTGAGAAATTCGTCTGCCTTCGGGCAGAGAGGATTCCCAGACGAGGCTATGTCGAGGGGCAGAGTCTCGTTACGGGAAACAGCCACCCTTACCCCGTTTTATATGGGGTCTACGGGGAATTTTTAGGCGAGCCTAAGGGCTCTGATACCCCACATTAAGACGCAAGGACCTCTGAGTGTGAGATAATATAAGAAAAAAGAAACATATTATTAAGGTGAGAGAACAATAAAAGAATAAAAATTAAATCTATAGAAGATAACGCCTGATATTGCATTTAAATTTTTGAAGATCAAATTTGACTGGGAAGCAGGAAGAGAGTTCCACAAATGATAAATGCGAAAGAAGGAACTGTTAGCATAGAACTTACGGTTACATCTATTTCAACTGCAAAATTATATACCTAGTAGGTTTATAACTCTAAATGAAAACATCACAAACACAAAAAAATTAAAAGGAAAAGAAATACAAACATTTTGCCATATGAAGGTTGCTTTGCCTAGTTTTGACTAGCATATATATTGTTCGCTTAGTTTTGACTTGAATATATATTGTTCGCTTAATTTTGACTTGATATATATTGTTTGCTTAGTTATGACTTGCATATATATTGTTCGCTTAGTTTTGACTTGAATATATATTGTTTGCTTAGTTTTGACTTGAATATATATTGTTCGCTTAGTTTTGACTTGAATATTTATTGTTTGCTTAGTTATGACTTGCATATATATTGTTCGCTAGTTTTGATTTGAATATATATTATTTGCTTAGTTTTGACTTGAATATATATTGTTTGCTTAGTTATGACTTGCATATATATTGTTCGCTTAGTTTTGACTTGAATATATATTGTTTGCTTAGTTTTCACTTGCATATATATTATTCGCTTAGTTTTGATTTGAATATAGATTGTTTGCTTAGTTATGACTTGCATATATATCGTTCGCTTAGTTTTGACTTGAATATATATTGTTTGCTTAGTTATGACTTGCATATATATTGTTCGCTTAGTTTTGACTTGAATATATATTGTTTGCTTGGTATTATTTTGCCCTGATCTTTTTCATCCTCCTCGGATTGTTTATTTGAAAATTTGTCAATTCCGTTTCTGGATCATTTTTGCTAATTATGCGTAACCATGTCCATTTAGTCCACAGAAATAAACAAATCCTTGTTTTAAAAACATAATTATAAAGATATTTTTAATTATTTCACACCAATCAAGGCAACAAAGCCCCTAAGACGCAAGGTGGGGGTCACTAACTGTAAGAGAATATGAGAAACACTACTATTAAGGACAGAGAAAAATAAAAGAACAGGAATTAAGAAGAGAGGCGATAACGTATGACATTGCATTTAGATTTTTGAAGATCAAAGTTAGACCGGAAACAAGAAACGAGAAGAGAAGTTCAGGAGAGGGAAGTGTTAGCATAGAACTTATGGTTAACTAGCCATTTCAAGTGTAAAATGATGAGACCTAGCTGCCAATCTAGTACTTTGCATAAATTCATAAAGTCTAGATACCATAGTGGTAAGTTACCATGAAAATATTTATAGAAAAGGCACGGGGAAGCCACGTTACGGCGGTGAGTAAAGACGGGATGCCATGTCAGGACAAATAACATTGCAGATTCTTCTTTGAATTTATATCAATAATCTCTAAATATATAGCAGAAGCAGCAGACGATATGTGGACACCAATATTCGAAACATGGACGAATGGTTGACTTAGAGGAGAGGGTCACTAACTGTAAGTGAATATGAGAAACACTACCATTAAGGACAGAGAAAAATAAAAGAACAATCATTAAGAAGAGAGACGACAACGAATGACATTGCATTTAGATTTTTGAAGATCAAAGTTAGACCGGAAACAAGAAGCCGGAAGAGAGTTCCACAAGCGAGACGCGCTAGAAAACAAATTGTTAGCATAGAACTTCTGGTTACATCTTGCCAATTCAACAGTAAATTGATGAGACCTTGTAGCCAAACTATTAGGTTGGTGCAAAAATAAATACGTCATAATGTCGTTTTTTGACGTTAAAAATACGTCAAACAACGACATTATTACGTCATTA
>OZ010614.1:35434538-35462038 GCA_963932145.1 Acanthosepion lycidas | reverse complement strand
TTACAACAGAGATGTTCACCATCAAAGATGATAAACTGTTTTGTTTACATAGAAGTTTGCTATGAGACGATAACGGCCGCGGAATAGCAGACGCAGGTCGTAAATTTGTAATGCGGTTTTATGACATCAGAAGAGAAAGAAATGTGGGCCGAAAGCTTTGATCAAGGAACAGCATAATAAAAATATCCAAGTATAGGATAGTTTTTTCTTTATTTTCTCCTGAAACTAAAGTTATTATACGAAGCTTAGAATGTCTCATGATCAAACATAATAGACATCCGTTTTCTGTTATATTTAAAAACAAATTGTATGAATAATGATCTGCTTCCACAACTATATATATATATATATATATATATATATATATATATATCCTGTTCCACAGGTGGGAAGAGCGAGAGGAAAAACTGTTAGGGAAGTGGCGGTTGCTTCCAGCTAGTTCAATAGTAGAACGGTGAGACCTAATTGCCAATTTGGTAGCACGCTTAAATTCATGTAGTCGGGGCATCAGGAAAAAAAAAGACTCAGCCAAGAAATTGCCATGAAACTATTTGTAGAACAGACTACACGTCACGTCGATGACAACGTGACTAGAGACAATTTTCAAAATCGATTCTGCAGAATTGATTGGGTAAATACCCTTGGCAAAGGTATGAATTTTAAAGTTATGGGACAGACTAGGTCCTATAGCCTTGGGTGGCAACCGGTCTAGGAGAAGGGCAACTCTGAGTTATCGGCCAGTAAACCAGCTCCCCCATCTAGCAGTAAAATAAAAACAGGGCTTGTTAAAGTGAGTCAACTATTGGTTAAATAACATCGTCAACTCTCAGTTGGCCAAACATGGTGAACCCCTGAAGATATAGTCATTTGACGAGTAGTTCTTCAACAGGGGTGGGAAGGCACTGGATTTCGATATGAATTCAAATTCTAGCCTCATTTTTGACAGATTTCTTATGCAAAAGAGCCTAATATATGCTGATATCAAACGAAATAGATTTCGTTTAATTTTGCGAAATACAAAATAATTGGCAGTTAACTTCTTATTCTTTGTACCATGTTCCTTCAGTATATTGGCGATCATGGCCCTCCACAATTTTTTTTTATCCTTTGTAGTTCTTAATAAATTTTGACTTTTTATTATCTCCCCTACATACAGTTCCGCCATACCAGATTTATATTATTGATAACTACTGCTTTGTAGCAATTTAAAATTTATGTTTCGTTGGGACATAAGTAAATATTTTTTTTTGTGTGTGTGTGTGGGGGGGGGGGCAATTGTAATGACGAATGAATCAGCGCAACTACTTATCATAAACGTGGTAGTTGATGAATTTGGTAAAGTTTAACCTTCATGCCAGCATTAAAACGGCAAATCAAACTGAGTGTTTTTCCCTTGACGTCGTTATTATTTGATACTATCTTCACTTTATCGGCAATGTTTATTGTATTAATGTTATGGTCCAGGTTAGGACCAAGGAAGAACAACACGAACACAAGAGTAGAAATAATCAAGGTATATTTAATAATAATATTAGGTTGGTGCAAAAATAATTTCGTTTTCTCACATAGTAACATATGATAGAAAACGAAATTATTTTTGCACCAACCTAATACAAGATGTGGAAGGTGTTAGTATGACTGTCAGTCTGGTTTGGAGTGAACTACTATCGGCTCGACACGATTCGAATTGTACTACATAATGATGTTCTAATATCTTCCTCATATCGTATCTTCCTCATATCGTTACGGAATCTTCTAATGGCTCCATTTTCTCTGGTATTAGTCTCGAAAGGCCTTTGCATGCCCGATTCTGTTTGATGGAAAATACTCCAATTTGAAATTATGATTTAATGAAATCGTCCCCATCTTAGTAATCTATTAGCAGTGGAGACAGGTAGACCTTTCTTTGATCCAAATATTGTTAGTAACGGCTCGTGGTCCGTCTGCAAGGTGGTGAAAAATCTACCGTAAATATATCTGTGGATGTAAATTGCGTTAGGAAGAGTTCATTCTGTAGTTATAAGTAAGGACCCATGACAATTAAAAAGCAATGATTAGAGAATATTGGGCTTCAACCCCCCCCCCGACTTCAACTCGCTAAAGATATAGGTAAAATGATGGGTCCCCTGTACCTGACTCCTCATGCTATCTTCTACCTTTATAAGAGCCAGGTCAGGCCGAAAATAAAGTACTTTTGTCATATTTGGGCGATAGTTTCCCGGTCCTCACTTTCCAGTCTTGATAGACTTCAAAAGCGTTTCCGAGCCCTTGTGAGAGAAGAATTATTTCCCACCCTTCAAACTCTCTCTCACAGGCGGGATATGGTGAACCTCTCACTGCTCTATGGCTACTACCAAGTCTACCCTTCATGACTAGGACCTACAATGCCACTTACATAGTAGCAAACCGTGATTGGGAAGATTGGGCCTCAAATTGATACCCAACCTCAAGTGGAACTCCTATATAACATCGATCGCTAAAGATGCAGGTAAAATGATCGGCTCCCTGTACCGCTCCAGTAAGTACCTGACTCCTCATGCTATCCTCTAGCTTTATAAGAGCCAGATCAGACTGAAAATAGAGTACTGTTGCCATATTTGGGAGAGAGCTGTCCAGTCCTCACTTTCCAGGTTTGATAAAATTCAAAAGCCTCTCCGAGTCCTTGTGGGAGAAGAATTATTTTCCACCCTCCAATCTCTGTCACAGGTGGGATGTCTCACTGCTCTATAGTTACTTCCGTGGTAAGATCTCAAATAAACTACGTCCCTTGGTTCCGCCAGGTCTGGCCTTCATGGCTAGGATCCGCCATGCCACTTACATAGTAGTAAACCACCCACATTCCCTTCATATTCCATCAGTGAGAAGTAAGTTCCACACAAACAGCTTCTTCCCGCAAACTACTACCCTATAGAACAGACTCCCAAGAGGATGTTTCTATGATCACTTCCTGTTAACCTGTTCAAGTCTAGAGTTAACCATCATCTTCCCCTCCTATCCCTATAAACTACCCTTTAACGTAACCCTCTACCTTGAGTGGCCATCGGTACTTGTATAGGGTGAACATTACTGTAAATAAAAAAGTAGATAGATACAAGAAGACATGCATAGAAAGATATATATATATATATATATATATATATATATATATATATATATATATATATATAGAGAGAGAGAGAGAGAGAGAGAGATAGATAGATAGATAGATAGATAGATAGATAGATATGAGTAGACCGAAATAGATGGATATAAGAAGACTGAGATAGATAGATAGACATGAACAGAAATAGATATTAATATTTACACATGAACATAGATATGAGCAGACCGAAATAGATACATTGATATGAGCAGACATAGATAAATAGTTAGATACATAGAAAGATAGATAAAGAGATAATGAAGAGGCAGAGAGAGATAGATAGATAGATAATGAAAAAGTGGAGATAGATAGATAGATAGATAGAAAATGAAAAGGTGGAGATAGATAGATAAAGAAAATGTGGAGATAGATAGATAGATAGATATGAGTAGACCTACATAGATATAAGGAGACTGAGATAGATAGATAGATAGATAGATAGATAATGAAAAAGTAGCGATAGATAGATAGATAGATAGATAGATAGATTAGGCTGAGTCATAAGTAATTTTCATTTGGGGGAAGGAAGAATGTATCATGATATTTATTATATAGGTGTTAGTTAATAAATTTGGTAATGTTTAACATTTGTACCCGCAATAACTCTTGGAATGATAATGACTCTTCTTAAAATTATAGAAGTTAGACATAGAATGGATTGACTGAAACATTGTGGTAACAACAAAAGCAACACAAAGAATGAATTCAATAGTCTGAAGAACTCTTGGAATGATAATGACTCTTCTTAAAATTATAGAAGTTAGACATAGAATGGATTGACTGAAACATTGTGGCAACAACAAACGCAATACAAAGAATGAGTTCAATAGTCTGAAGAACTCTTGGAATGATAATGAATCTTCTTAAAATTATAGAAGTTAGACATAGAATGGATTGACTGAAACATTGTGGCAACAACAAACGCAATACAAAGAATGAGTTCAATAGTCTGAAAAACTCTTGGAATGATAATGACTCTTCTTAAAATTATAGAAGTTAGACATAGAATGGATTGACTGAAACATTGTGGTAACAACAAAATCAACACAAAGAATGAATTCAATAGTCTGAAGAACTCTTGGAATGATAATGACTCTTCTTAAAATTATAGAAGTTAGACATAGAATGGATTGACTGAAACATTGTGGTAACAACAAAAGCAACACAAAGAATGAATTCAATAGTCTGAAGAACTCTTGGAATGATAATGACTCCTCTCAAAATTCTAGAAGGTAGACATCAAATAGAATCATTGAAACATTGTGGTAACAACAAAAGTAATACAAAGAATGAATTCAATAGTCTGAAGAACTCTTGGAATGATAATGACTCTTCTCAAAATTATAGAAGGTAGACATGGAATGGATTGACTGAAACATTGTGGTAACAACAAATGCAATACAAAGAATGAGTTCAATTGTCTGAAGAACTCTTGGAATGATAATGACTCTTCTCAAAGTGATAGAAGATAGACATAGAATGGATTGACTGAAACATTGTGGTAACAACAAAAGCAATACAAAGAATGAATTTAATAGTCTGAAGAACTCTTGCAATGATAATGACTCTTCTCAAAATTATAGAAGTTAGACATAGAATGGATTGACTGAAACATTGTGGTAACAACAAAAGCCATACCAAGCATGCGTTCAATAGTCTGAAGAACTCTTGGAATAATAATGACTCTTCTCAAAGTGATAGAAGGTAGACATAGAATGGATTGACTGAAACATTGTGGAAAAAACAAATGCAACACAAAGAATGAATTCAATAGTCTGAAGAACTCTTGGGATGAAAATCACTCTTCTCAAAATTATAGAAGGTAGACATAGAATGGATTCATTCAAACATTGTGGTAACAACAAAAGCAATACAAAGAATGAATTCAATAGTATGAAGAACTCTTGGAATGATAATGATTCTTCTCAAAATGATAAAAGGTAGACATAGAATGGATTGACTGAAACATTGTGGTAACAACAAAAGCAATACAAAGAATGAGTTCAATAGCCTGAAGAACTCTTGGAACGATAATGGCTCTTCGCAAAATGATAGATGGTAGTTATAGAATAGATTGACTGAAACATTGTGGTAACAACAAAAGCAATATAAAGAATGAATTCAATAGTCAGAAGAACTCTTGGAATGATAATGACTCTTCTCAAAATGATAGAATGTAGACATAGAATGGATTGACTGAAACATTGTGGTAACAACAAAAGCAACACAAAGAATGAGTTTAATAGTCTGAAGAACTCTTGGAATGATAATGACTCTTCTCAAAATTATAGAAGGTAGACATATAATGGATTGACTGAAACATTGTGGTAACAACAAAAGCAACACAAAGAATGAATTCAATAGTCTAAATAACTCTTGGAATGATAATGACTCTTCTCAAAATTATAGAAGGTAGACATATAATGGATTGACTGAAACATTGTGGTAACAACAAAAGCAATACAAAGAATGAATTCAATAGTCTAAATAACTCTTGCAATGATTATGACACTTCTCAAAATTATAGAAGGTAGTCATAGAATAGATTGATTGAAACATTGTGGTAAGAACAAAATCAATACAAAGAATGAGTTCAATAGTTTGAACAACTCTTGGAATGATAATGACATTTCTCAAAATGATAGAAGGTAGTCATAGAATGGATTGACTGAAACATTGTGCTAACAACAAAAGCAATACAAAAAATGAGTTCAATAGTCTGAAGAACTCAGGGAATGATAATGACTCTTCTCAAAATTATAGAAGGTAGACCTAGAATGGATTGACTGAAACATTGTGGTAACAACAAAAGCAATACCAAGAATGCGTACAATAGTCTGAAGAACTCTTGGAATAATAATGACTCTTCTCAAAATTATAGAAGGTAGACATAGAATGGATTGACTGCAACATTGTGCTAACAACAAAGCAATACCAAGAATGAGTTCAATAGTCTGAAGAACTCAGGGAATGATAATGACTCTTCTCAAAATGATAGAAGGTAGACCTAGAATGGATTGACTGAAACATTGTGGTAACAACAAAAGCAATACCAAGAATGCGTACAATAGTCTGAAGAACTCTTGGAATAATAATAACTCTTCTTAAAATTATAGAAGGTAGGCATAGTATGGATTGACTGAAATATTGTGGTAACAATAAAAACAATACAAAGAATGAGTTTAATAGTCTGAAGAATTCTTGGAATGACAATAACTCTTCTCAAAATTATGGAATGTAGTCATAGAATAGATTGATTGAAACATTGTGGTAACAACAAAAGCATTACAAAGAATGAGTTCAATAGTCTGAAGAACTCTTGGAATGATAATGACTTTTCTCAAAATGATAGAAGGTTGACATAGAATGGATTGACTGAATCATTGTAATAACAACAAAAGCAATACAAAGAATGAGTTTAATAGTCTGAAGTTCTCTTGGAATGATAATGACTCTTCTCAAAATGATAGAAGGTAGACATAGAATGCATTGAATGAATCATTGTGGTAACAACAAAAGTAACACAAAGAATGAGTTCAATAATCTGAAGAACTGTTTGAATGATAATGACCCTTCTCAAATTGCATCCTCGGCATCGTTCTGTAGAACCACATTTCTGTTGCTTCAAGTCTCTTCTTTATCCTTGAGGAGATTGTCCAGCATTCACTGCCATATAGGAGGACGGATATCAACTAAGAGTTCAATACAGGTATACCTCACCCTACGTTGTTAATTGGTTCCAGAGGTCACGACTTTTGTCGAAAAACTGCTTAAGTCCAAATAACCACACTGTAAATCGCAAATAAGCATTCCCCATTGCAAATAACAGTATTTATGATATGTACGTACAGTATTTTGAATAAAATAATTAATTTCTATCACAAGTTGGAAATTAATTTTTTCTTCTAGCGATATAGCCTTATGCTTAGCATTAGTAATTGCACAGGGACTTTTCTTCGCAGACATGGGCACAACTGAAAAAAATCAACGGCAGAACACAGATGTAAACAAGTCTGAATTCAAAATTGGTATTGGAGCGGAAAACAATGTGCACCGACTGTCGGCAGGAATTTGAAATAAGAACATGCGCGGAACGTACTTTATTATGCTATTTTTTTTATTTTTGATAATTTTATTATATATATAATTTTTAAATCTATTTAAATATGATTTCATATGTGTTTGTCAGTTTAGTGTTTTGACGTTTCTAATATTTTTAACGGCCAACGTAAAGTTGAGTAAAACAACCTAAGGCGAGTTTTACTTTTCCATGTAATATTTACGATGTAAACTCGAGTAAAACAACTTAAGGCGAGTTTTACTTTTCCATGTAATATTTACGACGTAAACTCGAGTAAAACAACTGAAGGCGAGTTTTATTTTTCCATGTAATATTTACAACGTAAACTCGAGTAAAGCAACCTAAGGCGAGTTTTATTTTTCCATGTAATATTTACGACGTAAACTCGAGTAAAACAACTGAAGGCGAGTTTTATTTTTCCATGTAATATTTACGACGTAAACTCTAGTAAAACAACCTAAGGCGAGTTTTATTTTTCCATGTAATATTTACGACGTAAACTCGAGTAAAACAACTGAAGGTGAGTTTTATTTTTCCATGTAATATTTACGACGTAAACTCGAGTAAAACAACTGAAGGCGAGTTTTATTTTTCCATGTAATATTTACGACGTAAACTCGAGTAATGCAACCTAAGGCGAGTTTTATTTTTCCATGTAATATTTACGACGTAAACTCGAGTAAAACAACTGAAGGCGAGTTTTATTTTTCCATGTAATATTTACAACGTAAACTCTAGTAAAACAACCTAAGGCGAGTTTTATTTTTCCATGTAATATTTACGACGTAAACTCGAGTAAAACAACTGAAGGCGAGTTTTATTTTTCCATGTAATATTTACGACGTAAACTCTAGTAAAACAACCTAAGGCGAGTTTCATTTTTCCATGTAATATTTACGACGTAAACTTGAGTAAAACAACTGAAGGCCAGTTTTATTTTTCCATCTAATATTTAAGAAAAACCGACGTACCTTCGGAAACGACTTAAGCCGAGGTATCACTGTACTCTTTGTTTATAATTATAATCTCTTAATACTCTGCTTAGCTTTTCGAATCTCGATACATTTCTGGTTTTCAATGTCGCACTTTCCGTCCTCTGTTAGAACACTTCCCAGATATTTAAATTGTTGTACTTGTTTGATTTCAGTATCCCCAATTTGTAATTTGCATTTTGGTCTCATCCTTTTGCTGATTACTATGTAGTATCTCTTCTTGTAGTTTATACTTAGTCTTTTCATCTAGCTTTTCTTTCGTTATGTTCTGTAGCAGCATTTGTAGTTTCCTTTCTGCATCTGCTATCAAAACTGCATCATCTTATGTTGTTAAGATTGCGGTCGCCAATAATGAATCCCGGTAGGACATCTAATTCTCTCAGAATTGCCTCTGGTTGAATAAGACCGGCGAGAAGACACATCCTTGTCTTACACCTATTTCTATTTTTGTGTATCTACTGCACTCATTTTCTATTCGTATGTATCCAAGTTTGCTGCCAATATAGGTTCTTGATTATTCTAATATCTTTGCCGTGTCTGTTATCAACACTGTGTCATCCGAAATCTATTAAACGTTCAATTATAACGTGTAAAGAAGAAACAAAAATAAAATGAAGCGTTAATAATGATAGTTCTTTATTTAAGAAATTTAGGCAAGTAAAGATTATTAAAGGTCTCTCGTTGATTTAAATAAAACTAAAATTTTAA
Source organism: Acanthosepion lycidas (assembly GCA_963932145.1). NCBI lineage: Eukaryota > Metazoa > Mollusca > Cephalopoda > Sepiida > Sepiidae > Acanthosepion > Acanthosepion lycidas. The sequence goes on along the minus strand of OZ010614.1, from coordinate 35,453,115 downwards.
TGCCGTCTGCTTTTGACATTTGGAGTATTTATTTATTTATTTGTTTTTGTTTTTTTCTTATTTTTTCTGGCTTTCTGATATTATAACATTTTCAAATTACAAAACATTTTGAGGAGATTAACATTTTAAATTATTTAATTTTTGCAAAGGTTTTCAGGTTTGAATTCTGGTGAGTGTTGCTCGTTTAGAACGACATTTTTTAAACAAATTAAAACGCTATTAATTAATAGCATCTTCATTTATATGAACATTAAAAAAAAGAAATTAAAATCTTATTAATTGCTAGCCATTTAATTTATATGATTTTTTAAAAACAAATTAAAACGCTATTAATTAATAGCCTCTTCATTTATATAACGAGCAGTTTATGTAATTGATAGCATAATGATTAACATTTCTGAAATAAATATATCAAATTTTTCATTATATGATTTTAATATAGGAGGTTTTTGGAAATGATTTTACTATTAGGAATGCATTGGAAATTATTTTACTATTAGGAATGCATAGGAAATGATTTTATTATTAGGAATGCATTGGAAAGGATTTTACTATTAGGAATGCATAGGAAATGATTTTACTATTAGGAATGCATTGGAAATGATTTTACTATAAGGAATGCATTGGAATGGTTTTTACTATTAGGAATGCATTGGAAATGATTTCACTATTAGGAATGCATTGGAAATGATTTTACTATTAGGAATGCATTGGAAATGATTTTACTATTAGGAATGCACTGGAATGGTTTTTACTATTAGGAATGCATAGGAAATGATTTCACTATTAGGAATGCATTGGAAATGATTTTATTATTAGGAATGCATTGGAAATGATTTTACTATTAGGAATGCATTGGAAATGATTTTACTATTAGGAATACATTGGAAATGATTTTAATATTAGCAATGCATTGGAAATGATTTTACTATAAGGAATGCATAGGAAATGATTTTACTATAAGGAATGCATTGGAAATGATTTTACTATTAGGAATGCATTGGAAATGATTTTATTATTAGGAATGCATTGGAAATGATTTTACTTTTAGGAATGCATTGGAAATAGTTTTACTATTAGGAATGCTTTCGAAATGATTTTTACAATAAATATTCATTAGAAGTATTGCAAATGATTTACTATATGAATGAATTGGAAATGATATTATTACAGGAATACATTGGAAATAATTTCTACCATAAGAACGTACTGGACATGATTTTACTATAATAATGCATTGGATTGTTTTTATAAAAATGTATTGTTAATACAGAAGAAGGGGATATTCAGTTATCAGGCACTAATGCAAGCCCTATTGGCAAAAAAATGTGTTCTCTGCTCTTCTAACCAATTGCTAATTATTTAATGAAATTCATTGCGTTGCAATTCATCAATAGTTAAGAGCTAACGGCTGTATTTGAGACAATGTATCGTGTTTAGAAAATTTCCCTCCATCTCTTTATTTAATTTCTCTCTCTTCATATATATATATATATATATATATATATATATATATATATATATATATATATATATATATATATATATATATATATATGTGTGTGTGTGTGTTATGGGACCTTACCCATAATAACATAATGAACTATCCGATACGTAATAAAAGGAAGCAGAGAGTTCCGTCTGAAGTCTGGATTGAAGTCCGTCAGAAGTCAGTCAGTCAGTCGAGTCAGAGGCACACCGAAACAGAGTCGCGTTCAGACAATTACTACTAAACCTGATTGTTCGTACTAACATTTTTCTACATCTCTGTATATATTCCCGTTTGTAATATATCTGTGTTATTCCATATCCGCCTTCGAGTGCATCTTTATTCGTTCTACCTTGGAGTATCACCGTGGTACAAGGAACCGGACCATAACAATATATATATATATATATATATATATATATATATATATATATATATATATATATATTAAAGTGTAGAAGAAGGAACAGAAAGATCTCAGCATTCAAAACATTAATTTAAAAACAATGCTCAATACAAAAGTACAGTCGTAAATATTTATTTATTTCTTATGCAGTGCAATCTTAAAAGTCTTTAGTAACATCGTGATTCCCACCTGATGAGACGCTTAAAAATGGTTTTCATTTTTTGACGTTGAAACAAAAATGTACATTTTTGTAGTGGATATGTGAATGTTCTAATGTTACACTTCATAAGAAAAAAAAATATCTGTGTGTGTGCGTTTGTCTATCAGTGGCAGCTCTAAGTGATAAGTGTTACTTGGGCTCAGACCTGTCGTTGGGGGAAGGGGCTGTCTTTTTATAAAAATTCACGATACAGCCTTGTGAAAGTGATGCGGACAGATTTTAATCTGTTAAATCTTACTGAAAGTTCCAACTAAAATGATCTCTCCCCCAATAAAAAAGAAAAAATGATTATCTCCCCCAGTAAAAAAGAAAAAATGATTCTCTCCCCAGTAAAAAAGAAAAAAATGATTCTCTCCCCCAGTAAAAAAAGAAAAAATGATCTCTCCCCCAGCAAAAAAAGAAAAAATGATCTCTCCCCCAGTAAAAAAGAAAAAAATGATTCTCTCTCCCTGTAAAAAAGAAAAAATGATTCTCTCCCCCAGTAAAAAAAGAAAAAATGATTCTCTCCCCCAGCAAAAAAAGAAAAAATGATCTCTCCCCCAGTAAAAAAGAAAAAAATGATTCTCTCTCCCAGTAAAAAAGAAAAAATGATTCCCTCCCCCAGTAAAAAAAGAAAAAATGATCTCTCCCCCAGTAAAAAAGAAAAAAAATGATTCTCTCTCCCAGTAAAAAAAGAAAAAATGATTCTCTCCCCCAGTAAAAAAAGAAAAAATGATTCTCTCCCGCAGTAAAAAAAGAAAAAATGATTCTCTCCCCCAGTAAAAAAGAAAAAATGATTCTCTCCCCCAGTAAAAAAGAAAAAAGAAAAAAATGGGCCAGTTCTGGTACATTTTAATTTTTAACAAAACTTAATATATATGTATAACTTAATTTAGCATTTCACTTAAATTTGTTCTAAATATAGGTATCTCCAATGTTTATCGCAGACATTTTACACCTAATTAAAAGAAAATGCTCTGAAACCTAATTTTGATAATTTTTTTCTGCTATATGTCAAATCAAGGTTGTCAGATAATTTTCATTTTTTTTCAGGCTAAATTAGGTGCAATTAATTGATCCACATCAACACACGGTAGTGTAATTCCGAGTAAAAAGTTCTAGTCTTTTTTAATGTATAGTCTTTGAAAAATAGAAGTTGAGATTTTTAAAGATTCTTTTTCATAGTTAAGCTAGAAATTCGTTTGCCGTGTCAAGCTATTAGAAGCATTTCTTTTTGGTCTCATTAGTCAGGAATTGCTTAGCTTTGTAATCGCTTTCCTCAATTACTGACCATGTTAATCTTTTCGTATAATATTCTCACCGACACTTCCATTAAATTGTATTAAAGTGAATATTTTAGAGTGTGATGTTCAAACAAAACAGAAAAAAATGGTGAATTAAAACAGTTCGCGGTTAATTCATTCTTGATTGTTCACGATTGTCAAACCGAAGTCAAAGAAGACTGACGTGTACTCAGAAAATATTTTTGCTTTGAAACAGATACACTTGAATTACAAGTGTGGGATTAAACGGGGTCAGTCAGAATGTCCCGAAACCCGTAGTCGCCACTGGCCGTAAATAAAGACTCAACACATCAAACGAAACAATCTGCATTAAATAAAATATCTTGTATCATAAAATGTGTATATAATTTTAAATAATTAAAACGTGTGTATATTATTAAATACTTAAAATGAACATAAATTATTGAATACTTAATATATATATATATATATATATATATATATATATATATATATATATATACAATATAAAATTAGTAAATGCATATATAATTGAAAATACATATAATGAGTGTATATTATTAAATACTTAAAATGAAAATAAATTATTACATACTTAAAACACACACATATATATAATGAAAAATGCTTAAAATGTGTATATAACTGAAAATACTTAAAATATGTATATATTATTAAATACTTAAAATGAAATAAATTATTGAATGCGTAAACATTAATATGAAATACTAAAATGTCTATATAATTAAAAATACATATGAGTTTATATTATTAAATACTTCGTTTCAGTGCATTTCAACTGCATTTCGACGGGTCAGAATCAAAAATGGTTATGAACAATCCTGCTTGTAGTCAAGGCGTATGTGAACGTCACTTCCTGTTTTACATTTGTTTCAGAAGAAAAATATACATAAAAAAAAAGAAATGTGACGGAGTGAAACAATAGTGCTTGTTGATAACAGTTTGGTGAAGAATGGATATATATATATATATATATATATATATATATATATATATATATATATATATATATATATATATATAATTATCTATTTAAAAATATGATTCCAACACGCTACATAAGAGTTCTCATGTTTCAAAACAAGAGCCGAAAACTTCAATATAATTATTTGAATTAAATTACTAAGCTTTGTTCCATCTTCAGGCGAAATTTTTTGGGAATAACTTATTTCTGAGGTTTAATTCATTATTGAAATCAAAATTTCTATGGTAATGGCTAGAGCGATTGTTTAAAGAAAAGGGGCGTAAGGTGTTAATAATTTTGTTTTCAATATCTCAGTTACATTCACAGATGTCAAGTCAGGGTATGGTTGGGGTGTCTAAATTTAAAGCGGAAGATTACATCGTCTAGTATGGTTAAGCGTCTATGGAGATTTATTTATTTTTTTTATTTTATTTTTTATTTTTTTCTGAAAGGGTTTAGTGTATATAAAAACTGTCGTAAATCACTAACATTTGTTTTTTGACGACTTCATAAAGGGTTATCTTTTTTTTGTAGGGGATTTAAACTATTTATTAGGATTATGGAATTTAAAAATTATTTTATTGTTTGTTTATGCTAATTATTCAATGATGATGTCGGGAAAAAACCGTTAACTCCTGTCTATTGTTTAATAGATTTTTATTATTTAGAAACTTAATAATGTGTAGTTTTTCATGTTCACACATACACACACACACACACACACACACACACACACATATATACATTAAGAAATGGACAAAGTCCGACAATTTATTTATTAAAGACATTTTTATGTTTAACGTTCTTTTTATAGATACAAGTATTTAAGTAAATGCTCTGTTTATAATAAACAGTATTAAATAACATTTACCGGCCTGAATGTCCGAGAAATTTTCATAGAAAATATTCGTCCTTTGACAGGATTCAAACCTGCATCCTATACGGAACCGTCATTTATATATATATATATTAGGGACCTCGACAATCCCCGATACCTAAGGTTTAAATGAAATTTTCTGGTGTATTTCAAACAGAAGTTATGTTGATTGTAATCGTTTTTTTTTTCTAGAATATCAGATTAGCGTCCTTTTTTAGTCGTTTTCATCGCAAATTCGCTTTATTAAAAATCTTTCAAAAATAAAATATGCTTTTCTGGAACATTATTTGAGGAATATTAGGTGATTTAAAGTATAATTATTCTGATTTGAAAAAAAATACTATAACTTTAAGTTTAAAATACAGCAGAATTGAATTGATTAAGCAAACAATAGCAGTGTTTTTAATTGACAGTAACCATATTTATGTATTTAACTAGGCGATGACAGATTGATAGCGTTCTACGGAGACCATGTCTTTATTTAATAATTTAAGAAAATGACGCGATCGTCTTTTTTTATATGATTTTTAAGTACTCAGTAATCTTAAAAATGTTGGAAAATATTATCCATAATCTAATTTTAGGAATGTTGACTTTAAATTTACTATAGGCATCGCTCTTATTTTCTGATAATGTCGTGTATGGCTGACCATAGTTTGACAAATGGGCACGTTACATAATATTTTATATACATAAAAAATTTTTAGAAATTATTTAAAAAATCATGGTTTGTGATGAGTTCTATTAAGCTTTTCAAATGTTTTATTAGTAAATATAGTTTTCATTTAATAACAATATCACCTAACGAAATCAAAGTAATGCAGTGTTTTAAAAGATTTATATGTGTATAATATTAGGTTGGTGCAAAAATAATGACGTAATAATGTCGTTTTTTGACGTATTTTTTAACGTCAAAAAACGACATGATTACGTCATTATTTTTGCACCAACCTAATATTAATTATTAATTATTATAATTAATATTTTAAAAAAAATGAAAACGATTCTTGTAAAAGTTCATTATTTATCGAATTTTTTTTTTCTTAAGACAATAATGTCCTTAATAAATCTTATTTATAAAAGTAATTAAAAGCTTTTCTAATCAAATAATGTCAGTTTTATTACATTTTTTTAATTTTACGATTCGGTGTAGATTTTCGGGAAATTAGTAGCAGCTTGAAAAAAAAAGAATGAATTACATTCTCCAAGGACTCCTGCTTTTAACTAATAAATTAAATTTTGCAATCAAAATTTAATTTCTCGAAATTTCCTGAAATTAAGTAAGTTGGGGGTGGGGGGTAACATATGTAAGAAAATTCTTAAAAAAAACAATTCCAAAATTTTCATTCATATGCGCAAAAGTCCTGAAATTTTCATTAAAATCCAATAATTATTTGAGTTTTGTAAGAATTTCTAAATCAATTTGCAATTTTTTTTTTTTAAAGGCGCTAAAACACCAATATTAATTATTAGGACGACCGCTGAAGCAAAAGAAAAAAAAATTAACCAAAATTTTGAATGGTCTAGTAAGGATTAAAAATTAATAGAATAATAAAAATAATTTGGTCTTTCCTCATCGTAATAGCATAAATATTTTGACGATAAAAGTTTGTTTAGAGAGCTTTTTATCATGCTATACTGCTTTTTCAGCGAATTAATGGAGATACTTAATATATCTATCTATCTATAATCTCTCATATACATATCTGTACATACATATAACTCGCCACCCATATAAATACACATAATTCCCCATATTCATATAGTGATTTACTAAGTGTAGGTTAGAAGTGGTACGAGGCCGAAAGTATAGTGCAACCAGTGTGAATTGAACTCACTCTTCAGTCACCATTGATCTAGACTCTTCTAGAGAGAAACCTTGCTAACCATTACGCCACCATTACGAGACTCGGGTCTCATGGTCAGACACACACTCACTTACGCATATACATTATCACCTGCATGCTATATAAACAAACTAGAATTATTATATACTTACATACTTAAAGAAATTTTTATTTTTTTCAGGTCGGCTCTGGAATCCACCAATTTTTTTTAAACTTTGGATGAAGACGTCCTCTCTCCTTGAATTCGAAACGCCACAAATTATACTAATGTTAGTTTAAAAAGTCGAATGCATGTGAAACATGATTGACCTATGCAAAAAAAAAAAAAAAAATATATATAAAAATACCAAAATCCTTTAGTTTTTTTAAGTCTCTGACGTAGCTTTAATATGTTTGATTGATAAACGTTTCCTACATTATTTACATTATTCGGACTATTGTCCACATCTTTGTCGCCATATTTATTAGAACGTTTCGGCCGTTGTACGCTCCGGCCTTCTTCAGGTGGTTGGAATGTCGAACTGAACCCTTTATTTCGCTCACTGGGGTAGACTGTTCTAGTTCCACGTGCCATATTTAATGGATGTCAGTTGACAGTTATCTCCTGTTAATTCTCCAAGTTTTCCACTGCCTTAACCGGATATTGAACTCACACTCTTTGGGTCCTGTCACTGGATCTAACCAACGCCTTTATTCACTGTGTCATGTGTCCTTGAGGACATCTGGATATGAATTTCTGGGTATTATAAACCTAATGTGTTCAGCAACCATTTTTATCAGTGTTCATATTGCAGTTTTTGCTGTCATCATTTCATGTTTTTACCAGAGCTCATATTTCAACTTTGTTGTTATTATCGCTTTTCTCTGGCACTCCTTATTACTGGTTCCCATATTGTATTTATTTCTATACTTGGTCGGCTCAGGAGATTTTTGTGGCCTAGCATTCCTTAAGTTTATGAATTTTCCAATGGTGTTCTTTGTCTATGATCTCAACATGATCCCACAGAAGGCGGTGATCTCCTTTCTATGTGGTCAAACTCGTCTGATTTTTCCACTTCCCCTCGTGTTACAGCTTTCTGGTGTTCTTGAAGTCTTACCTTGAGGGGGCGGCCTGTTTCCTCTTTGTATTCCTTTCCGCCGCTGCACGGGATAGCGCACACACAGTCTTTAGTCATGTTCTCCTCTATGGGGGGTCTTACTCGGCAGAGATATCTGCGAAGTGTCGTCAAGCTTTTGAAGGTTGTCCTGATGTTATATGGACCGCAGATCCTTTGTATTTTCTCTGATAACCCCTTCATATAAGGCAGGCAGACTGTTTTCTGAGTGTTGTTGTCCTCCTCCTCTTGTACACGCCTATCCCATTTTTGGGGGGCTGCTGCCATGTACCTAGGGTAGTTGTTACATTGTAGGGTACTACTTATACTGACCAATTCTTTATCTAACATCTCTGAGTCGCCACTTATAACTTTTGATCGGTGTTGTAAGCAGCGGACGATCTCTTTCTTTACGTTGTATGGATGGTGGGAGTTGAAATTGAGGTACTGTCCTGTGAATGTCGGTTTACAGTATACGGATGTCTTAAACCCATGCTCTGTTCGAGATATTAGAACATCCAGGAACGGAAGTGTGTTGTTACTCTCTTTCTCCATTGTGAACTGTATCGAAGGTCTTATTGAGTTCACATGGTCCAGTAGAACCTGAACATCTTCCTGGTGTGGTCAGAGTATGAAGGTGTCAGCTACGTACTTTAACCATATAGTTGACTTTAGAGATATAGATTCTAATGCGATTTCCTCAAAGTATTCGATGTATATATATATTCACCATTGCTGGTGATAATGGCGAGCCCATTGCTAAGCCCTCATCCTGTCGATATATGTGTGATCCCATTCCGAAGTGTGTTGTTTGTGTACAGAAAGTCAACATCTCCATCAGATTATCTATTGGAATACTGGTCCGTTGTAGGGATGAATCAGAGGCCAATCTGACTCTGACTACTGAGAGTACCTCCTCCGTGGGTACCTTGGTGAACAAACTCACCACGTCCAAGCTCACCATCTGGTTGGATAGGATGGGAGCATCTTTGATTATTTCCTCGAAGTGGGCAGAGTTTCGGACATATGAAGGAGACTTTCTGATCAATGGGTCAATTATATCTAGAAGGAAGCGACTCAGAGGGTGGCACACAGAGCTTGGCAACTAACAATCCGCCTGAGCGGAATACCGACTTTGTGAATCTTAGGAAGACCGTATATGTGAGGTAGCTTGGTGTAACGCTGCGATAACTGCCTATATGTTTTAGGTGCTAAGTGATCCTTATTCTTGATTAGGATCTGTGACAGTTTGCGTTCCGTTTTCATAGTAGGTTCCTTTTTTTAGCTGTAGCTACCATTGCTAATGAGGTCTTCCAGCTTTCTTGTATAATCTGATTTGTCCATCACTACAGTCGCATTACCTTTGTCAACCGGTAGTATGATGATGTTTTTGTTCCTCTGTGGGGATCCAATCGCCAGCCTCTCCAGTTTGGTTATGTTAGACCTGGGCGGCTTGGCTCACTTTCCATCTCAGTTCACCCGCCTTTGCATGTATGCATTAAAATACTGTTAATCCATTGAATGATGCGATCCTCATTTATAAAACTGTTGTCAGATGTTTCTAGTGTATATTTTTTTTAAGTTAAGCAAGTACTTTCGAAGATCCAGGTCTTCATCATCAGGCTGTAATTTTTTTCTTTTAAAGTTAAAACTTGAAGACGAAATAATTGTTTGTAGACCGAAAGATTCAATGGATTAACAGTATCTTAATGCAAACATTATGTTTTACTAGCGAAGTGATTTCGCCATTAATCGCATTTATATTGCTGATTGATTCTATGTATGATTATTTCTTTATATATATATATATATATATATATATATGAGACAACATTATGTAAATTTTTATATATCAAGAACAGTTCAGAAAGGAAATATGTATGATTAATTGGATAATCACAAAAACTTCTATATACAGTGTAACCCGGATATAAGATACCTGGATATAAGAGAAACCCGGATATAAGAGAGATTTTCTCTTGTCCCAAATTAGAGCCTGTGTTAATGTAAACAAAATAGACCAAACCCGTATATAAGAGAAACCCGGATACAAGAGACTTCTTCTCCGGTCCCGACAACTCTCTTATATCCGGGTTACACTGTATCCCGAAACCTTTTTCTAATTTGTCATATACATATATATATATGTGTGTGTGTGTGTATGTGTGTGTGTGTATAAATATATATAATATATCTATATATATCAGGCGAATATGGTGGAAGCGGCAAAGTCTTATATCCTAAGGCGTTGAACTTCTGCAGCCCCAGCCTTGCAATACACATGGTCATCAAGCAGAATTGGACATCGTCAATTAACCAGAGCCGGGTGCATTCTGCTTAATTGAATATGCATTTCATTCATTTGCTGGGAGTAAACATCGGTAGTGATTTTTCTGGTTAGATTCCAGAAAACTGTAATGGATAACGTCTATGACGGACCATCAGACAGTCCCCACAATCTTCTGTTGGTGCAATTTCGTTGATTTTTTTTTTTTTGAAAGTGTTTGGCTGCTTCGTCATGATGAAGCCATTGACAGCATTTCAGCGTGGTGTTAGTAAGCCTGTTGTGTTAGAACAATTACAATCTATATTACAATCTCCCTATTCGATCAAAATATGGATCATTCGAATTTCTTAATATGGATCATTCGAATTTCGCAGGTGCCGCATCGAACACACTTCAAAACTCATTGTGAAACTCATTTATCGAATTTCTTCACTTTGACATTTTTTTTTTTTTTGAGATGGTTCGATTTTGTTGAAATGCCGGCACCCATTATCTGAGATGTTCCTCTGACATTTTGGCATGGCTTTTGTTCGACTATTTTTTTTTCTAGATGCTGATTGCCAATTGCAGATGAACGTCCTCTACAACCTTGATCTTCAAGACTCATGTCCCCACTGCTGAACTTCAGAAACCACCGCCGTACTGCCCGATCATAAGTGGATCCTTCACCCCATGCTCTGTTAATATTGGCGGCAATTTGAGAAGCATTATGATCAAACTTGAATGCTTTAATTTGTTTTAGTTCTTGAAGACAGCTCACATTGAATCAATAGCTTCATCTACCGCAAGGAAAATTGGTTCTATATGTCGCACTAGAAAAATTTTCTCGCCCAAGTTCGTCCTTCAAATCTACAAAACAACCATTCATGGAGTATTGCTGTCATATATGGTCTCGAGCTCCCGTTGTTCGTTTTAAGGTTCTCGACAAAATCCAGAGACGGATACGCAATGTGGTTGACCCTGATCTGGTATCTCGTTTACAGTCGCTCTCTCACAGACGTACCGTTGCCTCCCACTGTCTTTTCTACAAATACTTTCACGGTAACTGCTCCGACGGGCTATTTTCGCTAGTTCCCAAACTGCATAAATTTAAGCGTGCCACTAGTTTGGCATCTCAGCTCCGCCCCTTCACTGTCGAAACGGTTAAATATAGCCGTGTTTACTACTCCAATAGCTTCATGTCTCGTATTTCCACTTACTTGCTTCCCTGATAGCTATAATTTCTAACTATTCAAAGGCAATGTCAATCGACATCTCCAGATGCCTTGATCTAATTCCCCGTCCTTCTCTTCATCCTTTCCTCTATCACTCCACTTTACTCTTGCTCCCACTTTTTGCAAACACTTGCATGCTAGTGGCAAACGCGCATTGCTTGGGGTAAAAAGTTACAAAAAACAAAAACAAAATACCCCCCCACCGAAAATTCGAGATTAAGATATCTTTATCTATAAAAGGCAGGATTTGTGTGTGTGTGTGTGTGTGTGTAACGAATGCATGGCCGGAATTTCGACGGATTTGCACCAAAATTTACATGCACATGCTCCAAGTTAGCGGAAAGGCCAAGACTGACTTTGCATTTGCAAACTCGCATAGATAGTGGAAATAATCGATTTTTTCATGCTTCTACGGCACTTTTCATGTAGTTTGCGGCCATTTTGTACTGGCCAGAGTGAGAGCCTATAGCTGGCTGCCACGAATGTTAACTAGCATGCAAAAAATCGATAGCTGCATTCGTCACAAGTGGAAAAAATTTAAATCTGCATGACACTTTACTCCAATTGGCTCATTCACTTGCTTAAACTCAACGTTGATTCTGATTCCGCAGAACTGAGTTCTTAGGTGTGAAAAAATATTTGTTGTTAACATTCTTTTTTCATTCAGTTTTTCCAGTTACGAGTCCTTTTTTAAAGCTGATCGTTTTGTGTTCATTTTGTTTAGTTCTTTTTTCGTAACAGATTTAATGTTTAGTATAAAGCTTTAGAAAAAATTCGCAGTGTAAGATAGGCAAGAAGTAAGGCTTGTAGCAACATCAGCACGACAAAGGGCACTCCTTTAAAGGCAAGGAAGGGCAAAAATATTTTAAGTCAAGTGATAGCGATTGCTGTATGAGTCGTACGATTTTTGAATCAAGCACGGGCAACGCTGGGTCATGCTGCTAGTACGCAATAAGGGTAAAAAATCAAAATACTTCAGAAGCTTTATTTTTCAATTTGCTAATGACCTAATTGGATAGTACTTATGTATTTTTACCGCATTTAACAGTTTATAGCTATAGTATAAAATACAGATAAAATAAACAAAAACACAAATTTATCTTTGTGGGAAGGGGCTGACATTAAAAAAAATAAATAAACTGAATTAAAACCCTTCATTATTTTTGAAAAAACGTCCATCGAATTATGAAAAAGGAAATCAATTCTTTTACAGAAAGTTATAGCCTTAAGATGCATATAATGTTTTATAGTTAACTTTTGATTGAGATTGATATAAAATTAATAAAAAGGATACTTTAATCATTAGGAATGAGTAATATATTTTTTGTGCAACACTTATAATAATATATTAGAAAACAGTTTAAAAACTTCATTCTAAAATCAGACATTATTTCCCGAACAACCCAATAAAAAAGGTATGCTGCAAAAACCAGGATATAAAATTGAAAGCGACAGCTGCCATTAAAATATAATAATAAAAAAAATAAAAAATAGTCTAAATAAAAGTAAAAATTCATTTTAAATGACTTCAAAATATCGATATTATTTAAAAACTAAAACAAATAAAAACGATAATAAATCTAAGTGACGAATTCAAGTATTTTTCTATCCCGCGTCCTTTCACGAGATAGGCGATCATGGCTCTCCACGGTTTCTTTTTTTTATTACCTATGAATTGGCCTGGTGTCTTGCTAAAGATAGTGGAGTGGTTTTCTGTTGCTTTTGCTTAAGGTCTTTGGAATTCAATGTTTTCCTTCATCTAGACTGGTTGTCAACCAAGGCTAGAAAACCCAATCTACTCTACTATGTAACACACACACACACACACACACACACACACACACACACACATATATATATATATATATATATATATATATATATATAGAGAGAGAGAGAGAGAGAGAGAGAGAGAGAGAGGGGAGGGTGATGGATCCATACATTTCCCAACGCTACATGCGTGAACATAACAGGCCATGGTCGAACTGGACATGGTTCTTTATGAATGAGGAATACATTTTTGTGCATATATTATAGTAATATATTAGAACACAAAAGGTTTATTCTAAAATCGGACATTATTTTTCGAACAACCTAATAAAAATAAGCCCTCAAAACCGACCTCATTGTACACTATTGTATGTACACGCCGGGTTGAAAATAGCTTCTGCGTGTTAGTGAGTTTCTAGAGACCGACATTTCAGAATCTTGTAAACTTGTATTTACGTTCGTAGCAGAGAAAATAAGTTTCTTGAAGACCTTTAAGTACGTCTACAGTAGACAAAGTCACAGGATTATCGAATTCATAACATTTCTGTGGAGTGGGAGAATAATGATTAAGCTCCTAGAGGACAGGGCCAGTGTGTAATATCACTGATCCACTCGATTGGGAGACGCAAACCAGATTGGAGGCCCCGGGTAGTGCTTTGTGAGCCTTGCTATCGTATCAACATTTGTTTTTTTCTACATACATTTACGTCACAAATTAAAGTAAGCGCAACTATTATAAAAGGATAAAAAAAATTTGCGGATTTTGAAGTCTTCTGGGTTTTTCGTCTAAATGTGAATTTGTTTTGCTCAAGCTAAGTCGCAAAAAAAAACAAACATTATGTAAAATTCACTGTTTTATTTTTTATCCATAATATTGAACGTGTTAAAATTCTTCAACTTTTTAACAAGAAAAATCTCAAGTTGATGTTAAAAATTGCCTGAAAACATTGTTGATTTATTTAAGATGTAATTATCTATTATGACAGGTCTCTAATTTGTATTTAGATACATTGTATTTATTTTCAATTTTTCTGGTTGAATTGTTCACCTATATTGCATATGGTCCATTTTTATACAGAATTCAGTCATTTCTGTGCCACGCGTGATACACGCTTAGGCGATCATGTATCTTTCGATACATGAATGACGAGGCAGATTTTTCCATTTCTTTTTGCAGTAGACCAGTTGCCATCCAAGGCTATAGAACCCGGTCTGTCCTGCTATTTACCCAAAGCTGAGAAAAGAAGTAGAGGATTCATACCTTTCCCAATAGTCAGTCAGTCATTTCTGTGCCACGCGTGATACACGCTTAGGTGATCATATATCTTTCGTTACATGACTGACGAGGCAGATTTTTTCCCGCAGAAAAGTTGCCATTTCTTTCTGCGGTAGACCAGTTGCCATCCAAGGCTATAGAACCCGGTCTGTTCTATTTACCCATAGCTGGCCCGGGGTTGGGGAGAAGAAGAGGATTCATACCTTTCCCAAGGGTTAGTCAGTCAGTTATGTGCCATGCGTGATACACGCTTAGGCGATCATGTATCTTTCGATACATGACTGACGCGGTAGATTTTTTCCCGCAGTAGGTTGCCATTTTTTTCTGCGGTAGACCAGTTGCCATCCAAGGCTATAGAACCCGGTCTGTCTTGCTATTTACCCATAACTAGTCGGGGTAGGAGGGAGAGACTAAAGGATTCATACCTTTATCAAGGGTATTAACACGTAAGTGAATGTTATAGATTCGACTGGAATTCGAACATATCGTACATATTAGGTTGGTGCAAAAATAATATCGTTTTTTGACGTTAAAAATACGTCAAAAAACGATATTATTTTTGCACCTACCTAATAATTAGGTTGTAAATATTATGATGAATTGTACATAATTAGGCTACAATAAACTGCGTATTTTATATCAATACTACCTTATGAAAATTGACATGTAGAATAGGGGGCTTCGTATTCATAGATTCAGGTGGGGTTGGGGGGGGGGTTACGAGACCCTGGCACCAGCCCTGTCTGGTAATTTGAGAAGAGTTGCGAATTTCTTTAAAGGTTCTCTTTTTGTTTATCTCATTTGATAAAATATTTTTCCTTCGAATCCATATTGGAGTGACAGATATTGGTAACTGCTGCCAACTACGGTACCCCGCACAGCTACACTCACTCCGCTTTCATATCTTCCCTAATAGATGGTCCTTCCATGAAAATACATTTTCCCCCATTTGATTTGCCATCACTAACACCACACTGGGGCTAGGGATCATGTCAGTGCACCAGGACAACTCATATCATAACGAAATAAAAAGAAAATGATTTTCTTCCCTTGGGACGGATAATATTTTGACAGTCGGTAGAAGGATACTGGTGATGGAGACCGGAGAGTTGTAATGTGTGAGTGTGTGAGTGCGAACAAGAGAGAGTGGGAGAGGGAGAGAGAGAGAGGAGAGAGAGGGAGAGAGAGAGAGGGAGGGAGAGAGCAGGCACAAAAGGTTTTATGGTTTCTTTGAAAGCTAAGGCTGTTGAAATTTAGTTTTTAATTTTGATTCTTTTGTCATCAAACATCAAGAGAATCGTTTTTATTTCCTTGTTTCTTTCTTTCTTTCTTTGCCATCGAACTACAAGGGAATATTTTTTTTATCTCGTTTTTGTACTTTCCTTTGGCAGATTCTTTCCTCCTTTCTTTCTTTCTTTCTTTCTTTCTTTCTTTCTTTTTTTCTTTCTTTCTTTCTTTGCGATCGAACTACAAGGGAATATTTTTTTTTATCTCGTTTTTGTACTTTCCTTTTGCAGATTCTTTCTTTCTTTCTTTCTTTCTTTCTTTCTTTCTTTCTTTCTTTCTTTCTTTCTTTCTTTATTTGTCATCAAACTTAAAGGGAATAGGTTTATATCTCCTTTTTCCTCTTTTTTGCTGATTCTTTTGTTCTTACTTTTTTTTCTTTCTTTGCCATCAAACTACAAGGGAATATTTTTTTTATCTTGTTTTTGTAGTTTCCTTTGCAGATTCTTTCGTTCTTCTTTCTTTTCTATCGTACTACAAGGGAATAGTTTTTTTTTATCTCGTTTTTCTACTTTCCTTTTGCAGATTGAGTCTTTCTTTCTTTCTTTGTCATCAAACTTAAAGGGAATAGGTTTATATCTCCTCTTTCCTTTTTTTGCTGATTCTTTTCTTCTTTCTTTCTTTCTTTGCCATCGAACTACAAGGGAATATTTTTTTATCTCGTTTTTCTACTTTCCTTTTGCAGATTGAGTCTTTCTTTCTTTCTTTATTTGTCATCAAACTTAAAGAGAATAGGTTTATATCTCCTCTTTCCTTTTTTTGCTGATTCTTTTCTTCTTTCTTTCTTTCTTTCTTTCTTTGCCATCGAACTAGAAGGGAATAGTTTTTTATCTCGTTTTTCTACTTTCCTTTTGCAGATTCTTTCTTTCTTTCTTTCTTTCTTTCTTTCTTTCTTTCCCATCGAACTACAAGGGAAGATTTTTTTTTATCTCGTTTTTGTACTTTCCTTTGGAGATTCTTTCTTTCTTTCTTTCTTTCTTTCTTTCTTTCTTTCTTTTCCATCGAACTACAAGGGAATAGTTTTTTTATCTCGTTTTTCTACTCTCCTTTGCAGATTCTTTCTTTCTTTCTTTCTTTCTTTCTTTCTTTCCTTCTTTCTTTCTTTCTTTCTTTGCCATCAAACCTCAAGGGAATAGATTTATATATCCTTTTTCCTCTTCTTTTGCTGATTCTTTAGTTCTTTCTTTCTTTCTTTCTTTCTTTCTTTTTCGTTGTCATCAAACTTCAAGTGTATCGTTTTTATTTACTCGTTCTTCTTTTATTTTTCTTTGTTTCTTTCTTCCTTTCTTCTTACTGTTTTTCTCATTCTTTTGTCTTTTCTTCAATTTCCACCTTCTTTTTATTGATTCTCGTTTTTACTAATTTCTCTCTTTTCTTTCCTTCTTTTTTTTTTTGCTTTTTCTTTCTTGTGCCTTTTCTTCTTACTGTTTTTTTCTCTCTTTTTACTAATTCTTTCTTTTTCTCTTTTTACTCATTTTCTCCTTCTTTACTTTCCTACCTTTTCCGACATATTCTTTCTTTCATTCTTTCTTTCTTTTATACCTTTTCTTTTTGATTCTTTTTTGCACTTCTATAGACTTTTTCTTTTCATCGATTTTCCTTTTTCTCACTTTCTTTCTTTTCCAACTTCTACACCATTTACCTTTTTTTTGCTTCTTTTTTATACCATTTACAGACTTTTCTTTTTTATTATTATTGATTTCTTTCTTTCCTTGCTTCCCAGCATTTGTTACATCTTTCCCTTAAACCGGAAGTGTTCATTTCCCGACATTCCACTCCCTCACTGCATCCTTGTTTGCGACGAGGGTGAAATGTTAAAAAAAATAACTTGGATCTTTGTAATGTGGAGAGTATTTGCATTTATATTATCATGTTTTATCCGGTGGATGTGAGAACCTTTTTAAATAAATTTTATATCCCAGATACATTGTCTGGAAATCAATGAAAACAGATCTTTTTTAACCTGGATTATTGGCAACAGTTATTAAAAGCAGTTTTAAACCTTTAAAGTTGACAGTTGTAAATTATTAATAACTAACCTGAAGTGTATTAAAGGAAACTGTTTAAAGATAAGTAAAAGTTGAAAATAGCGATTGACGTCACATTTAAATCTTTGTGGATTGTAGTTGACAGGAAAGCAAAAGGCTGGGAGTGTTTCACAGGTGGAAAGTGTGGGAGAAGAAACTAGTAAAATATAAATTACATTTAGCAATTTCAACAGTAAAACGATGAGACCTACCTACCAATCTAGTACTGCTTTCCTAACAGTTCATATTTCTATGTTAACTGTTATTTTCAATTGAAAAGAAACCAAGTGAGCCTAGTGAAGAAGGTCACCTGACAACATAATAAAATGAACACTTGATATTGGATCCTTAAATCAAGCTACACATGATTATAAACTCTGTAGTGTGTTGAGTCATGTGAGTTCAGATTCTTCTACAGGCAAAGAGAGTTTTCTATGATCATCTATGCTCACCAATAATGTTCCTTAAATTGCTCCTAACACATTCTTACACTTTACCTTTCTTATGATCCTTTTGAATTAATTGCCACTAAGTCTAAACAACTTACATTGCAGCTG
>OZ010614.1:35422038-35429538 GCA_963932145.1 Acanthosepion lycidas | reverse complement strand
TCGCCTTTTTACCGGTTTGACATGCACGATCGTGCAAAAATTCCCCCGTTTAAACACTAAATAGAAATCTACGTTTATCCAAAAATGTAACCTGGGTAGATAGGGTAGGTAATAATAAGCTAAACTTAAATAATCTTAATACAAATTCAAACTTAAATAGCGAATAATAATATCGCTTTAATTAAATCGTAATCTAGTGTTGAAATAACAAACTTCTGCTCTTAAATAATAACACATAATCGCGAAAATCGGTTTTACTTTCTGTAACAGTTTGCAAAGCTAAGTTATCTCACTAAATTAAGGGAAGTCAATGTCTAGGTGTGAAAACGAAATGCAAATAAAAAATAAAATATGAAAAGGAGTTATCTGCGCTTGAAGTGTACGTAATGCCCTTTGACGGAGCACCAAGTGCAAGCGAAAACTCGGGCGACACCACACCCCACGTTGTTTGGAAATGTTGAAAACGATATTTTCATAAATTAAATGCTAAATTTCATTTTAATACCACCATTGCATTCACAGCAAGTATTTTAAGTGATTTTCTAGGCATTCTTTTTAATGTCGGTCGAACAAGTATTATTATTATTATTATTATTATTATTATTATTATTATTATTATTATTATTACTGTTGTCGTTGTTATTATTATTATTCATTAGTTTTCTTTACTTCGCAGGCACCACCATCATCAACACATCGGCCACCATCATTATCACCACTATCATCGTTAACATCATCACTATCGTCATCATTACCATCACTACCACGAGCACCATGGCGACTGTAATCACCACCATCAGCATTATCATCACCATCACTATCATCGTTATAATTATCAGCACCACCGCTATTAGCACCATCACAGTAATCATCATCACTATCAACATTGTCAATACCATGGCAACACGATTATGACCATCAGCCCTATCAGTATCATCACTATGAACATTACCTACATAAATACGGTCATCATCACTATCACCACTGTTCCCATTAACATCACCGCTGCGACCATCATCACCACTACCACCACTATCAGCAGCAGCAATATCACTATCAATATTAGCATCACCATCACCTACACGATCAACATCACCATCACCACTATCCTCGTCATCATCATCATCATCATCCCTATCAACATTATCATCAACACCAAGGCCGTCATTGGGAAATTTGAAACAAAGAGGGAATTTGGGTTCTACGTGAGCTTCGCTTGGGAACTAAATCCAACTGTCCATCATCCGCAATAATCTTTTAGCCAGAAATGCCAACCTTTCATTTTTGCATCGCATTGTTGCAGCTGATGAAAAATGCGTTTTGCATGTCAACAAAAATGAAAATGACAGCGGTCATGAATAAAAAGAGAAAGTAGCGCCAACGCCCAAACAGGAGAGAAACCATTCCTTTCTTTTTGGTCGAATATGAAAGGTGTCGTCCATTACGAGTTACTGGAGCATAGAAGGACCATCACAGCAGATGTTTATTGCCAGCAACGTGATTGGGTAAACCAAGTGAGTGTTCTACTTTTGGCAAACAGAAAACAAGTTATTCTTCATCATGACAATGCTCAGGCACATTCTGCCAAACAAACCCCAGAAAAAAAGATATTTAGAATGGGAGGTTGTTCTACATCCTTCATTCTCGCCACACTTGGCGCTTATAGATTTTCATTTTTTTTTTTTCGATCACAAGAATATTTCATAAGTGGCAGTCTATTCAGAAACAAAGAAATTGAAAATAGACTTTCAAAGATTTTTTGCGGAAAACATTAAATTTCTTTAAACAGGTAAGCAAGCATTTGCTCACCTGTTGGGACTGCCGACGTGGAAAATTAATCTGTTTACATTTTTGATAAGCAATATTTAAATAAATTTAAATTAAATTTGTTATATCCTTTCAGGCAATTACTTTGGAACAACAAGACACACACACACACACACACACACACATATATATATATATTAATGTTAATATATATATTTCTGTATTTAGGCAGCAATCCTTCTTTCATGAACATTTCATTGAAAACGACAGACAAGGTGCTTTTATTTAGTTTTTTTTATACAATTTCTCATGCGATCTAATAATTTATTTCTTTTCGGATGATAAATTATATAAAAACTGTCCGAATGTTCTTTTTATCCGAGTGCTTTGGCCTATACATTCAGCCATTTTCAAGGATGAAATATTTCATATAATTTATCATCCGAAAATAAAAAAAAATTATTAGATCGCATGAGAAATTGTATAAAAAAACTAAATAAAAGCACCTTGTCTGTCGTTTTCAATGAAATGTGCATATATATATATATATATATATATATATATATATATATATATATATATATATATATATATTCCCTGACCAGTGAGCGATATATTATATTACGTTCTACCGCCAGCTATGGGTAAATAGCAGGACAGATTGGGCTCTATAGCCTTGGATGGCAACTAGTCTAGAAGAAGGACAAATTCAAAACCTGCGGAGGGTCATTTGGGGAGCTTGTGGCCCGTAGTGCACCAGGTCTCTGTATTCGGCCCTCAAAAAGGGTGATTGGTTCAGTACAAAGCCTTCGCCACTATAATCAAATAATATGTGCTGATGTCTGTGTTATGGGGTTCTCCCCTTTTCTATATAGTGGACTCTACCAAGTGTACCTGGACTGCTGCCGTTAAATACTCAGAGTTACAGTCAGTGAGGGTTGTCGGGTAGTCGGTAGTCGGATAGAGAGAGAATATACGAATGGAGATAGTGTGAGGTAACCTCTTGTAGAAGTCAGTTACAAGCACGTAGACTCTAAGGAAGTCCTACTTGGAGACTGTATATATCTATCTGTATTTGCTACTAACCAGGTTCCTGGACTTACTAACAGTATTACTCTTTGTATGACTGTGTAAATACATTTTATTTCTTATATTTAATTATTGTGTTTGTCATTCCTTGGAGACCGAATTCATCTCGGAATCCACAACAGTCTGGCTGTCGGTTCCTAGGAACTGAGCTGCTTGACCCTCATCCGTCGAATATGGTGGGAGAGTCCACTACCGGTTAGGGATACTATATATATGTATCAATATATATTTAATAGCTCTGTTATATTTAATCGAGCACTATTTTATTAACACCAGCAATGTGGTGTTATCTTATTTCTTTTTTTTAAGGAAATTACAGTCCAAGCAAGGCGGGAAGCCACTAGCGCGCAAGGAGTTATAGAGAGTTGGAGCGAGAGCAAAAAGGAGTGATAGAGGAAAAGATGAAGAGAAGTTTAGGGGATAGATCACGATTTGACCACGAATGAGCGTTCGGTTAGCAATGTCGACTTTACTGTATCGGTAAAGGCACGTCAAGCTAAATGACGGTTCCGTATAGGATACAGGTTCGAATCCTGTCGGAGGACGAATATTTTATGTGAAAATTTCTCGGACATTCAGGCCGGTAAATGTTGTTTAATACTGTTTATCATAAACAGAGCATTTACTTAAATATTTGTATCTCTAAAAAGAATACCCGCTCGGCCCGGTGGCAAGGATCAAAGTGTAGTATCTGTGCTTTGTGAGCTGCCGGGTCGAGTGTCTGTCGAACTCTCTGTTTGCAGAGAGGAACCCTGACGTAGCTCCGCCGAAGGGTAGGGTTTCGTTGGGGGAGGTTGACGGAACTGGCCCCCCTCGGGGGGTTTGATGGTTATTTATTTTTGGCTGGGCCTACGGGCTCGGAGATACCCACATTAAAAAGGCCTTGTGCCACATTCAGTCCTCGTGGGTGGATTGATAAATACCATCTCTAAAAAGAATACCCGCTCGGCCCGGTGGCTAGGATCAAAGTGTAGTATCTGTGCTTTGTGAGCTGGCGGGTCGGGTGTCTGTCGAACTCTCTGCTTGCAGAGAGGAACCCTGACGTAGCTCCGCCGAAGGGTAGTGTTGCGTTGGGGGAGGTTGACGGAACTGGCCCCCCTCGGGGGGTTTGATGGTTATTTATTTTTGGCTGGGCCTACGGGCTCGGAGATACCCACATTAAAAAGGCCTTGTGCCACATTCAATTCTCGTGGGTGGATTGATAAATACCATCTCTAAAAAGAATACCCTCTCGGCCCGGTGGCAAGGATCAAAGTGTAGTATCTGTGCTTTGTGAGCTGCCGGGTCGAGTGTCTGTCGAACTCTCTGTTTGCAGAGAGGAACCCTGACGTAGCTCCGCCGAAGGGTAGGGTTTCGTTGGGGGAGGTTGACGGAACTGGCCCCGATGGGGGGTTTGATGGTTATTTATTTTTGGCTGGGCCTACGGGCTCGGAGATACCCACATTAAAAAGGCCTTGTGCCACATTCAATTCTCGTGGGTGGATTGATAAATACCACCTACCATCTCTAAAAAGAATACCCGCTCGGCCCGGTGGCTAGGATCAAAGTGTAGTATCTGTGCTTTGTGAGCTGCCGGGTCGGGTGTCTGTCGAACTCTCTGCTTGCAGAGAGGAACCCTGACGTAGCTCCGCCGAAGGGTAGTGTTGCGTTGGGGGAGGTTGACGGAACTGGCCCCCCTCGGGGGGTTTGATGGTTATTTATTTTTGGCTGGGCCTACGGGCTCGGAGATACCCACATTAAAAAGGCCTTGTGCCACATTCAGTCCTCGTGGGTGGATTGATAAATACCATCTCTAAAAAGAATACCCGCTCGGCCCGGTGGCTAGGATCAAAGTGTAGTATCTGTGCTTTGTGAGCTGCCGGGTCGGGTGTCTGTCGAACTCTCTGCTTGCAGAGAGGAACCCTGACGTAGCTCCGCCGAAGGGTAGTGTTGCGTTGGGGGAGGTTGACGGAACTGGCCCCCCTCGGGGGGTTTGATGGTTATTTATTTTTGGCTGGGCCTACGGGCTCGGAGATACCCACATTAAAAAGGCCTTGTGCCACATTCAATTCTCGTGGGTGGATTGATAAATACCATCTCTAAAAAGAATACCCGCTCGGCCCGGTGGCAAGGATCAAAGTGTAGTATCTGTGCTTTGTGAGCTGCCGGGTCGAGTGTCTGTCGAACTCTCTGTTTGCAGAGAGGAACCCTGACGTAGCTCCGCCGAAGGGTAGTGTTGCGTTGGGGGAGGTTGACAGAGCTGGCCCCCCTCGGGGGGTTTGATGGTTATTTATTTTTGGCTGGGCCTACGGGCTCGGAGATACCCACATTAAAAAGGCCTTGTGCCACATTCAATCCTCGTGGGTGGATTGATAAATACCATCTCTAAAAAGAATACCCGCTCGGCCCGGTGGCAAGGATCAAAGTGTAGTATCTGTGCTTTGTGAGCTGCCGGGTCGGGTGTCTGTCGAACTCTCTGCTTGCAGGGAGGAACTCTGACGAAGCTCCGCCGAAGGGTAGGGTTTCGTTGGGGGAGGTTGACGGAACTGGCCCCCCTCGGGGGGCTTGGATGGTTATTTATTTTTGGCTGGGCCTACGGGCTCGGAGATACCCACATTAAAAAGGCCTTGTGCCACATTCAGTCCTCTTGGGTGGATTGATAAATACCATCTATAAAAAGAATACTCGCTCGGCCCGGTGGCAAGGATCAAAGTGTAGTATCTGTGCTTTGTGAGCTGCCGGGTCGGGTGTCTGTCAAACTCTCTGCTTGCAGAGAGGAACCCTGACGAAGCTCCGCCGAAGGGTAGGGTTTCGTTGGGGGAGGTTGACGGAACTGGCCCCCCTCGGGGGGTTTGATGGTTATTTATTTTTGGCTGAGCCTACGGGCTCGGAGATACCCACATTAAAAAGGCCTTGTGCCACATTCAATCCTCGTGGGTGGATTGATAAATACCATCTCTAAAAAGAATACCCGCTCGGCCCGGTGGCAAGGATCAAAGTGTAGTATCTGTGCTTTGTGAGCTGCCGGGTCGGGTGTCTGTCGAACTCCCTGCTTGCAGGGAGGAACCCTGACGTAGCTCCGCCGAAGGGTTGTGTTGCGTTGGGGGAGGTTGACGGAACTGGCCCCCCTCGGGGGGTTTGGATGGATATTTATTTTTGGCTGGGCTTTCGGGCTCGGAGATACGCACATTAAAAAGGCCTTGTGCCACATTCAATCCTCGTGGGTGGATTGATAAATACCATCTATAAAAAGAATGTTAAACATAAGAATGTCTTAAAATAATTGTCGGACTTTGTCCATTTCATTATGTGTAAAAACTTCTTACTATTTATAATTTATCGGATACAAGATACAATTGTTTTCTCCACATATTAATTACTAGCTTAAAAGCCACCCTACTAGGCGGCATTTAAGCTCCTGTGAAGGGCCTTTGATAAAAGCTTCGGCTTGTTCAGAAGTTTGAGTGTCTCTAAGTCTGCATATTGGCTGCCGTTTGATCTGGGTTTTCATTTGCATGGGACTTTCTTAAACTCGCTGCAGCCTTGGTTCTTTTGATTGCAATCTGGTCATCTGTTGGCAGAGATTTCTTTTTGCGAGGCATATTGCTGCCATATGCGATAGGCAACAATAAACTACAGAACTCAAAATTGATCGCTGCATTTAAGTATTGCATTAATATTTAAGCTTACATTTTAAAAGTTCAACGATGTTTCTTCTGCTTTCACTTAATTTAAAGACAGTTTGATGTACGTAGGTCCTTACTTTCCGTAAAAACAATTATTTTTATTTCATGGGTGACATTCGCTAGATTTCGCAATTAATTTTGATTATTCCTAAATTCATTTCGAAGTTATAAAAAATTGTTATCGTACAAAAATTCGTCACAAAAATCACGTAAAAAAATGCGTCGAAAACAATCGCTGTAATGAAAATTGAGAATCCAAAATTTCTGTAACACTAGCTATTGAAAGTTAGAGAGTTGTGTCCCTTTAATTGAAAATGTGTGACAGAGGATCACACTGAAATTTGCATTTATTATATAGAAGCATATGTTTTTTATCATAGAACACACACACACATATATATATGTATATATATATATATATAGTTTTTTTTCATAATGGTGAAGACGATTTATATCATTGTTGCAGTGAGCTAGCCAGGTTTTCAGTACGAATGTCTGTATAACTGTAAGAACACACGCGCGCGCACACACACACACACACACATATATATATATATATATATGACAAATTCGAAAAAGGTTTTGCGACGCGTTTTGTCCATTAGGACTTCATCTGATAAAACTAAACAAAAACATTTTCCAATTTGTCATAGACCTTATTGTTCAAAATTCTTCTTGATATAGAAAAAATTATATAAAAAATATATATCGTTATCTCATATATATATATATATATATATATATATATATATATATATATATATATATATGGGAAAACGTTCATGAAATCTACCGAAAATAATATCCGACATCGCCTCTAACGTCTTCATCAGATGGATAACGAAAAATGTGTTGTGTGTCTATACATTTGTGTGTGTTTAAAATAATTAAATTTTGTATTATTTTCCTCAAGATGGCGTTGCTCGAGACGAAAAGAGAAAGAAAATGAGTGACTTAAAAAAAAAAAAAATCGTTTAAC
>OZ010614.1:35412038-35417038 GCA_963932145.1 Acanthosepion lycidas | reverse complement strand
TATATATATATATATATATATTAAATCGGTATCGCCCCAAGCAAGGCGGCACTGACACTAAGATGCAAGTTGTTACAGGGTGTGTATGAATTAGCAACAGAAAGATTAGTAAGCTGTAGAAGGAGAAAAGAGTAATCAGGAGGACAGAAAAAAACGATTGACATTGTATTCAAATTTTTGCAGATTAACGTTGGCAAGGATGTTGAAACTAAGGTAGCGGATTCAACTGATCTCCTGATTTTTAAAGTATATATATATATATATATATATATATATATATATATATATATATATATATATCTCAGTCAGTTATGGGCCATGCGTGATACACACATAGGCGATCATGTATATTTCAATACATGACTGACGAGGCAGGTTTTTTTTCCCGTAGTAGGTCGCCATTTTTTTCTGCGGTATACCAGTTGTTATCCAAGGTTATAGAACCCAGAGTGTCCTGCTATTTATCCATAGCTGGTGGGGGAGAAGAAGATGATTCATACATTTTCCCAAGGTATTAGCACGTAACCGACTGGGAAGATTGTAGTTTAAAAGCAGTAAAATCGACCTTTGCTAATCGAACGTTCCTCTGTGGCTCAATCGGTTAAGGCACGTCAGGCTATATGACAGTTTCGTATAGGATACAGGTTCGATTCTTGTCAGAGGACGAATATTTTCTGTGAAAATTTCTCGGATATTCAGGCCGGTAAATGTTGTTTAATACTGTTTATTATAAACAGAGCATTTACTTAAATATTTGCATGTATAAAAAGAATGTATAAGCATAAAAATGTATTAAAATAATTGTCGGACTTTGTCCATTTCATAATATATATATATATATATATATATATATATATATATATTAACCACACACACACACATACATATATATATATATATATATATATATAGATATATGTTGTCAAGTCGCGAACCAAGTACCTACGCATGTTGATATAATAACCACGTTCCTGGTCGTGCCTTGTCATGCAGTCTCAACACCTGCGCAGCTTCTCACCCACATAACCCTTCACTACCCGGTCCTAAAATTCGACCACCCACAGGGAATCGTCTTCATTTCCGTCCTAGGAACATTTGATAGCTTGTCGCGACGACACTACCTATAATCACCGTGTGCATGCGTACACAAGTACGTACAAATATAGACACATGCATACGACAGATGCCAAGACATGCAACCGTACGCACATACAATGAAACATACATGTACATCAGTGCACTTTACCATGTATACCGAAACACTATATATATATATATATATATATATATATATATATATATATATGGTAGACTCCCCCGTCGTTTTCGACGTATGAGGGTCAAGCAGCTCAGTTCCTAGGAAGCAACAGCCCAGACACCAGCACATATTTGATTATAGTGGTGAAGGTTTTGTGCAGAACCAATCACATTTTTTGAAGGGCCGAATACAGAGACCTGGTGTACTACGTGCCACAACGTCCCCAAACGGCCCTCGTGTTGTCCTAGACCAGTTGCCATCAAAGGCTATAGAACCCAGTCTGTTCTGCTATTTACCCATACCTGGTGGGGGAAGAAAAGGATTCATACCGTTTCCAAAGGTATTAGCTCGTAAGTGAATGTAATGGATTCGACTGGAATTCCACAATCCGAGCCGCTATCTACTACTCCACCGTGCCTCATATATATATATATATATATATATATATATATATATATATATATATATATTGTGTATTTAGGCACCATTTTTTCATTCATACATGTTTCATTAAATAATATAGACAATTGTTCTCTATTTATTTTACGTAAATTCTTTTCATATCGTCTGATAAGCTTAATAACATTATCATTAAACGAAGAAAGAAAATCACAATATTGATACATATTTTTTAATCCAATCTAAGCTTTCGGCTTACATAAGCCATTATCAAAGATGGCAATTACAGTACAATATATTAAGCAATATACGGACAAGACCGTGATGATAGTCTGTGATTGTTTACATGGATGATTTCCAAGCAAGGATGGACACGTGCATATAAGATGCTAGAAGCGAAAATCGCACCGCAGCTCATGACGAAACATGTATGAATATATATGAATGAAACATATATATATATATATATATATATATATATATATATATATATATATATATATATATAATGGTTGTTCCTTATGGAGTCCGCCTGTCTGATAGGGCATATAACGAATTCTCATTGCAGATACATTTGTGTTTCTTTGAAACATTTGTTCATTAAAATCTACAAAACCAACCCGTGGTTTATATTACAACTCTGCATTGTAAGTCTAATCAGTTAGATATGGTCAAATTGGTGGCTGATATCAAAAACGATCTACAGTCTGTTGTTAACCGGGGCAAAGATTACCCTGTTATATTTAACGTCTCAAAAACGAAACCGCTATCTATTTATCGTCTGAGAGACTCCTTTATGCCTTCCATCAACATGGCCGATGCTAACCCCCGCGAGTTCATTGTGCCTTCTCGGTCAAACATTCTCCGCTGACATGAAGTGGAAATACTTTATTGAATCCATTGCTAGGTCAGCTGCTAGGAAAGTTGGTTCACTGTGTCGTGATAGACAATTTTTCTCTTCAGAATCTATCTTACATATCGTTGTCTACTATTCGTCCATTGCTTTTACATATGGTCCGGTGCTCCTGCTATATATTTAGAGCTTCTATATAAAAAGAAGAATCAGCAATATTATTGGTCCTAACCCGGCGCCCAGGCTTCAGTCACTTCCCTACCGCCGTAAAGAGGCTTACCTGTGCTTTTCCTATGGTAATTATTCGGATGGGCACTTCGCTATGGTTCCTAAATTTTATGAATTTAAGCGCAGTTTCGAATTCCAGTCGAATCCATTACATTCACTTACGTGCTAATACAATTTGGAAAGGTATGAATCCTCTTCTTCTGCCCCCAGCTACGGGTAAATAGCAGGACAGACCGGGTTCTTTAGCCTTGGATGACAACTGGTCAACTGCAGAAAGAAATAGCAACCTACTGCAGGAAAAATCTGTCTCGTCAGTCATGTATCGAAAAGATACATGATCGCCTAAGCGTGTATGACACATGACACTTAACTGACTGACCAGATTGGCAACAAGGTCTGATCAATTAACAGTTGAAATGGCTAGATGTAACCGTAAGTTCTATGCTAACAGTTTCTTTTCTCGCACTCCTCCTTTGTGAAACTCTCTTCCGGCTTCTTATTATCCAACCAACTTGTTAATCTTTATCTACTGTTTTCCTGATTACTCTTCTATTGTTCTCGTTCGTTAGTAATGTTTCTGTTTTCTAATTGATTCACATCCAGGAACTCCCATATGTCTTAGTGGCTTTACCGCCTTGCTTGGGGTAAATCTGATTAAATTCTGGGTGTGGCTTAAAAAACAAAAACAACAAAAGACTATGCCGGACAGACCTCAGTTACCGTTTGCGGAAGAGAATGCATCCCCGAGTGTGTGATCAGTAGTTGGACAATGTCACTGTTCTCGGGCCCCTATATCCTGATGACCTCGCGATAACACAACTTCCGGTGAACGGTTTGGTATACCCTATTTCAGTCCTAATCTTTGTGTCAACTCTTTGCATGCTTTTCAGGCCCTTCCCAATGAGGCCGCATGCTGAGAGCGTCTCCACAGGGAGATGTTATCAAGAATTCGTTTTACTTGGCAAATCGACTATGTTGAGGTTCGAACCCGGGTCACATGGTTGGAAATAAATTTAAAAAGAAAAAAACATAATCTGTCCAGATCATCTTAAAGAATTGTGAGCAAAGATAAAAGCTAGATCTAACATTCCAGATACTTTTTATAACAATCCTCTCTCATATCTAACATTTAGTTGTATTCCATAACCGTATAGACCCCCTCCCCCGTGGAACACGAGGTTACAACCTCACTTGCTGCTGTGATTTCCCAACCTGGGGTCTTTCCTATTTCAGATACGAAGTGTCCACTTTAATCACCTTTAAACTAGTGTGTGTGTATGTATATATATATATATATATATATATATATATATATATATAAACTAGTGTATATATATATATATTAATCACCTTTAAACTAGTGTATATATATATATATATATATATATATATATATATATATATTGAGGAATCTAAATGGAATAATAATAAAAAAACGAAAGAATATTAATCTACAACCCAGTGTGTCTGAAGATTTTATTTTTTTTATTGTTCAATATATATATATATATATATATATATATATATATATATATTTCATATTACTATAAACATTAATTTTAGTGAGTAACACGTGTTTGAATTGATGTCTATGTATTTTTTATTTTCCTATTCCGATCAAGGAAAACATTTCTAAAAACGTGATGCAAATTCGATTGTTGTCGGGAAGCAGCATTTTTCTTTTGTAAGGCTTCTCGATTTCGGCGGTTTGTTGTTAATAATTTCACTGTTTGAGAAAATAAATAAACTGGGAAAACAACTCAACCATATGTTCTTTGTTTCTGACGAAATTTTTCTGTTTTCTTCGCTTAGGTTTTGGAAGGCATCTTTTCGCTATTCCAATGAGACTTCCGATTTCGATGTGACATTGCATGTCCTCCGTCCCTCTGAAAGTTCTCCACTGCCTTAACCGGTGCCTTACAAATATATATATATATATATATATATATATATATATATATATATATATTAGGTTGGTGCAAAAATAATGACGTAATAATGTCGTTTTTTCACGTTAAAAATACGTCAAAAAACGACATTATTACGTCATTATTTTTGCACCAACCTAATATATATATATATATATATATATATATATATATATATATATATATATATATATATATAGGCAGTATATCTTCATTCAGAACATGTTTCATTTAAATAATATAGATATAATATAGTCTACTTATTTTTATACTGATACTTTCCAGTTGTCTAACCAGTTTCTTGATGTTAAGATGAATTTCATCAAGGAATATA
>OZ010614.1:35397038-35407038 GCA_963932145.1 Acanthosepion lycidas | reverse complement strand
TATATATATATACAGCATTTCAGAATTCACTTGACTTGAGGATGAAACAGAACTAGCTGCTTTAATTTAATTTCTATAAATGAAATTGAAGTTTTTAGCTTCTGTTTTTGAAACATGAGAACTCTTATATAGCGATGGAATCATTTTTTTAAAAAATAATTATAATATAGGCTCTACTGTTGCATCGAACACTGTTTTTTAAAAATAAAAATAATAAGAAAGAGACATTAAGATTCCATGACTATAATTTATTTCCCCAGAAAATATATTTTTCCAGGTTCATCAGATTACAATGTCAGTTTGCTCGTATCTATCTAGAACAACTTGATAAATAAATGTATAAATTTTATTTTATTTATATATACGGTCATGATCTTAACCCCAAGATTCGTGTCCTGTCCTTTAAATAGCATCACCAGATATATACAGGATGTTTAGAAAGTCATTATGTACTTATATTAACGTAACCTGGGAGATGGAACCATGCTTCGTCAGTAAAAAAAAAAATGTCACATGCAACAGATTAGCAGAATTCTTGTCAATAAAACGGTTGAACCATTTGCAATAGAACAGAAGCTTTTTTATGATAAGTTGCTTTCCGTTCTTGCACCGCCATTATTTTGTATGGGAAGACTTTCAATTTTTGTCTGATGGCCTTATGAGCAGTTCCAGGGTCAATATCTTGCTGGCTGCTGCGCTAACTTTCGCAATGCTTGACTTGGACTCTGCTGCATACTATCAGAAATATCCAACAGTTTCTTCCCCGATAGCTTTGCTGGTGTATGTAGGGGAACAGGTTGTTTTTGTTATGCACATCGGCAGACATCAAAATGTTATGGGGCATTCACCCACATCATAGCAGTAGAAATTAAAACATGCAGAAATAACAGGAAAAGCATGGTAAATTGTATGTTAATTTCATACAATTTATTTATATTTTTCTTGGGCGTATTGGCGTGTGTATTTTTTAGGTTACAATTTTTTATGCTACATGTGATAAAAGGGGAAACTGAGTTCGTATTATTACAAACCATATCACAGAGAGAAGTTGGACACGTGTTACCCGTAACAAGGTTCGTGGTGAAGAAATTGAATTTAACGTCTTTTGGCGGGATATCCGTATTTCCGACAGGAACATTTTTTTGTTGCATACTGGGAGTATTTTTATTATTTAAAATTTTTATCTAATTTAATTTATACAACGTTTTTATGTTATTTTATTCGTAATTTTCATTTTTATTACTATTTTATATTTTATTTTTATTTACTTATAATAATAATAATAATAATAATAATAATACACCTTCCACAAAGTTTGACATCGTCCACTGACCTTGTTTATGAAATTTATCAACAAGGTTACGAACTGCGTTGCGATGGGGAACAGGTGTATCTGAAAATTTATCAGCAAAACATTGTCTCTGTGTATCTAGCACCTCCGCCTCAAAATACGTGTTCGACGAGAAATACACGTTTTTCAATTGTTAAACCCATATTGAGGCGTAATCTGAAATGGAAAAATATATAATTAGAAAAGTTCACAGTAAATTTCCCAACGCCCTGTAAAGAAACTTTGGAGAAGTTTCGCTTTGAGGTGTTTTGCAAATGAACCGATGACATCAGAAAAAAATTATTTATGTGAACACTTTATTTTTAATTTAAGTTTATCATTAAAGAAATTACTTTATTTATTTTTTTACTTATTTTTATTAAATGACATGATCTACGAGTTCTCTACGATTAATATACAACCGGATATTTCAGTTCTCAGTAACTTAATACTGAAATGATTTCGGAGACATGAGCCATTCGAAATAAAAAAAAAAAAATATGATTTGAAATTACCAAAACTCTAATTTCTATAACGAGGCAGTAAGATTCAATAAAAAACTAAGTCGCGTCAGCCGTTAAACGTGAATCACGTTCTGTCTCGTTTAAGATTTTGTTCTCGTGAATTAAAACTATTTTGTGATGACGTCGGTTCATCAGGCAATCGTGTGAAAGGTGAAATTTTCTAAGTTGTTTTTTATATATATCTATATCTATATCTACATGTATTTCAGCCGAAGCAAGGCGATAATCCCACTAAGTTTCAAGGAGTTACTGGGAGTTAAAAATAGGAGAAAATATTGGAAGGAAAAAGCCAATTCTAAATAAAATAAAAAAATAAATAAACGAGGGTTAAACTTTTATTTCTGTTTAAAAACCGGGAGGTGTACGAAGCTGACGATATATATATATATATATATATATATATATATATATATATATATATATATATATATATGTATATATATATATATATATATGTGTGTGTGTGTGTGTGGTTTTATTAACACTCATGCAGAAATTCACTTTCGCTAACAGTCCAGAAAGGAGTTCAAGGCTCGCTAACAAATACAGAAAACGAACAATGAGGTATTAAAAAAACATAAGGAAAATGTATTCCTTTTAAAAATTTATTCTTTTTCTTTGCCTGAAGAAGGTCACGAGACCGGAAACGCGTGTAGCAGAAATATGAAGAATAAAATATAATATATAAACTAAAACAAATCCGCATTATAACCAAAAACGTTTTGCGGTTTCTCTCTTTTTTAAAAGATACATTGGAACAACAATAACATTTTTATATATATATATATATATATATATATATATATATATATATATATATATATATATATATATAATGAGAATTTATAGAAATAACCAAAACATTTGACGCATACGCGCACAAACACGCAAGCATTCACGCGCACACGCATACACATACATACGCGCGCACAAACAAAACACTCACGCACAAAAAGGAGAATATCAACCTAATTGCTCTTTATTAATCATCTAGAGGTCCCTCCATGCCTTCCTTCAACATGGCTGATGCCAACCTCCACGTGACATTCGTTGCGCCTCCTCGGTTTAAAATTCTCAGCTGACAAGAAGTGGAAAGAATCTATTGACGTGGAAAGACTGTATTAAGTCCGTTGCTAGGTCTTCTGTTAAGAAAGTTGGTTCACTGTGTCGTCCTAGACAAGTTTTTTCTCCTCAATTTATTTTAGACCGTTGTGGAAGAGAGTGTGGCTTCTGCATCCGGATCCGCCTTACAATTACAAAAGTCAAAGGGATGATGATGAATTTATTTTACTTATCGATAAGTCTATTACTCGTCCATGCCTCGAATATTGTTGACACATACGGTCTTGTGCTCGAGTTATATATTTAGAGATTACTCATAAAATACAAAGACGAATTAGCAATATTATTGGTCCTGGTCTGGCATTTCAGCTTCAGTCACTTTCCAATCACCGTAAAGTAGCTTCACTGTGCTTTTTCTATAAATACCTTCATGGTTATTGTTCCGATGAGCTCTTTGCTATGCTATTATGGTGGATGTTGTAAGAAATGTGTTGTTTTGGTGTTAGCAATATTGGGTCAGTGCTTGTGGCTAGCTAAGTTAAACGTTAAGACAGAAGTAGACCATCCTTTTTTCCAACTCTCCTTTTTGGCCTTGTGTCACATTTTCTGTACTGAAATGGAAATAAATACAGCTCTTTGTACCAAGACTTTATGAATTTAAGCGCACGAAAAAAATCTTATTTACTTGCGGTTTAATTGGCTAGATGCAACCGTAAGTTCTAGGCTAACAGTTTCTTTGCTCGCACTTCTCGCTTGTGGAACTCTCTTCTTGCTTTTCAGAAGGTCTGATCTTCAAAAATTTAAATGCAGTGTCAATTGTTATCTACTGTCTTCCTGATGACTCTTCTATTGTTCTTTCACACCAAGTAATTGCTTATGTCTTATTGGCTTTGCTGCCTTGGTTGTTTTAATTTTTGAAAAACGCACACAAAAAAGAAACAAATAAACAAAATAGTAGCATCCCAATTAGCGCATAAAGTAATTACGTCAAAATTAGAATAAAAATAACGAAACATGAGAAAATACGTAGTCAATCGCTGGAATCACCTGACGAGTGGTCCGAACAATTACGAAAATGTTTGTCTACAAAACTCCGGAGTCGCTGTGCTGAATATAACATCTATCAGCTAATTGACGAATTTTATTTGCATTGATTTAGATAGCTCCATAGAAATGCGATACCTAAGGTTTCAAATGAATTTTTTTAAAAGAAAAAAGATTGTAGGTTTTATTTTAGTTTTAATTTCAAGCTAATAGATTAGATTTAATATTTCCAATAAGCAAAACACTTTTCTCTATTTCAAATTTAATTTAAATTGATTGGAAAGAAGTTTTTGTCTTGAAATTACTAAAATCGCTGATTTTACGCACATTTTTAGGCATCTGTCATCACAATGTAATTCTTTTTATAAAAAAATCTTTAAAAAATAAAGTATACTTATCTGAAACTTTATTTGAGAAATATTAGCTGATTTAAAGTTTAATTAATCTGAATTGAAGCAAATATTGCTTACTTTAAGTTTAAAATATCGGAGAAATACATTTTTAACACGGAGGTAACTGCTTATTTAATGCGTTGTCAGGTTGACAGACGGAAGTTTACTAATTTTTTTCTACGGTGGACATATCTATAAAAATATTTGATGAATATAATGTGAGCGCCATTTTTATATAATTTTTAATTACCCGATAATCTTAAAAAATTACGAAAATATTCTACGCAATCTAATGTTTTATTGAATTTTAACTAATTTGGCCTTAAATTTACTATAGTTATCACTCTTATTTCCTCACAATATCGTATATGAACGTCCGTAATTAAAAAATCCGAACATTTATACACACAAAAAATAATTCAAAATTCTTTTAAAAATATTGTTGTTCGATGAATTGTAGTAAACTTTTCCATTCATCATTAGTATATATAATGTTTACTTAATAACAAAATTATCTAACCAGTACACATTAATACAGAAATGTAAAACTTTATTGATTGTTCTTATTACAATTTTTAAAAAAGTTCTTATTTTTAATTATCGATTATTCTATTCGAAAAAACCTTTTTCTTAAGACAATAGTGTCCATAATATATCTTATTCATAAAAGCAAATAATCACTTTTCTAATTTAATAATATCTTAGTGTTATTTCGTTTTCTTTTATTTTTACGGTGCAAAAAAACTTTCCGTAACAGGGGGTTCTGTTCTGCGTATAATATAAACATAATATAAACATAATATAATATAAACATATTATTATAATATAATATAAACATAATATAAACGTAATATAATATAAACATATTATTATATAATATAAACATAATATAAACATAATATAAATATGTCATAATATAATATAAACACAATATAAACATAATATAATATAAACATGTTATTATAAAATAATATAAACATAATATAAACATAATATAATATAAACATATAATATAAACATAATATAAACATTATTATAATATAATATAAACATATTATCATAATATAATATAAACATAATATAAACATAATATGTCATAATATAATATAAACATAATATAAACATAATACAATATAAACATGTTATTATAATGTAATATAAATATAATATAAACATATAATATAATATAGACATGATATAACCATTAAGTGGTACAAAAATTAACTTCACGGAATTTCATAAATTAAATATGTATCTGTGTGTGTGTATGTGGGGGGCGGGGTAACAGATGTAAAACAATTTTTTTACCGAGATTTTCTAAAAATGAAACATTTAAAAAATAATTTCATTGATTTGTGAATATGTCCTGAAAGTTTCATTAAAATCCGGCAATTATTTAATTTTTGCATTAATTTCCAAGTCAATTTTTACCGTCTTTTTTGCGGTGAAAAACACCGCAAAAAACCCCCAAAAAAACAACAAAAAACGGTAAAATTTCCTATACTAAACTTTTGCAACACACCCACCCCTCTGATACCAGATAAACAAGATTTTTAACCAAAATTTCGAACATTTTAAATAGGATAAAAAATATAATTTAAAAAATCGAACCATCCTTTTCTCTTAATAATAAAGATTTTGACGATGAAACTTTTTAAGTTTGAGACATTTTTTCATCAAGTTATGCACCTTGTCAGTCGTATTCAATGAAATGTGCATATTAATCCTATATATATATATATATATATATATATATATATATATATATATTAATCCTATATATATATATATATATATATATATATATATATATATATATATATATATATATATATATGTGTGTGTGTGTGTGTGTGTGTGTGTGTGTGTGTGTGTGTGTGTACACTACAGTTCAAAAGTTTGAGGACATCCACAGAATTAGCATGGGATGAACTTGACAGAAGTGTGAGAGCGAAAAAAGAGCCCTTAGAGACATTTTAAAAAAAAATGGAATCAATTATCAAACTTATACTTTGGGAAACTTTTGCAACGAATGCCAAAAATTTGTGCTGAAGTAATCAAGTCTAAAGGAGGATATTTTGAGAGAGCAAAATTTAGTCATAGAAGGATTTTTTTTTTTTTTTTACTTTTTTGCCATAATAAAATTTCTAATAAAAAACCATATTTCACTTTTCTTTAACAATATATAATAATTTTCTCTTCTTTAAAGTACAAAACAACTACTTTATGGGCCATTTTTAAAGATTACCAGGAATTCCTTTAAATCTTTGAATTGTAGTGTATATATTCAGTGAATTTTATTTATGAATCAATAAATAGTTTATTTTAACAGTATACAGTTTATTTTAACAGCAAATAGTTTATTTTTTTAGTAAGATTTATCGAAGGTCCAGGTTGTTAGACAAAATAAAATACTGTTTGAAATAAACGAGGCGTCTACTCAAATATGAGTATCCATTAAAAATAACGTTTGATGAAATAAAAATATGTCGGATTAATAAATAAAAAAACATTAATAAATCCATTAATTCTTTCTTTGCTTTGCAAGAGTGAGCAGTTATGTCTTTCGAAGAAATCTGAACGAGTAACGTGTTCTTCGTAGGCTAGTTGTCAAAGCACGTCGGATCAAATGACCGTTTCTCGTGTAAAGAGGGACGCATCTACGAATCCTGATGGAGGGTGAGTTTTTACAGTAAGTATGCTTATATTCATCGAAATAAATTTATTACTGACTATGGATTTTTAAGTTTTTTTCCCTAATTATATAAGAATAATGAGAGAGGAGGTACGGTGGAGTAGCTCGGACTGAGGCCTCGGAGAGCCGAGTTCGAATTCCAGTCGAATCCATTACATTCACTTACGTGCTAATACCTTTGGGAAAGGTATGAATCCTCTTCTTCTCCTGCCAGCTATGGGTAATTAGAAGGACAGACTGGGTTCTATAGCCTTGGATGTCAACTGGTCTAGGAGAAGGACAACTCTGAATTCACAACCTGCGGAAGGTTGTTTGGGGACCTTGTGGCACATAGTGCACCAGGTGTTTAGCCCTTCAAAAAGTGCGGTTGATTCTGCGCATAGCCTTCACCACTATAACCAAATCATATGTGCTGGTGTCTGGCTTTCGGTTCCTAGAAATTGATTTGCTGACCCCCATACGTCGAATACGACGGGAGAGTCCACTGTATATATATATATATATATATATATATATATATATATATATATATATATATATATATATATATATATGCACGTTTCATTGAATACGACTGACAAGGTGCTTTTATTTAGTTTTTATACAATTTCTCATGTTTGACACGCAGACTCTACCACTCTACTTCTTTCTAACCATAGCTCAATTAGATCTCATTTAAATATTCATGGAGATCTACCGGACACTATCGTAACATACTTGTTGACAACACTAATATAACAACATTATCTACATACAAAAAAAGGCTAAAATATGGAAGCCTTATTAATAAAAACAACACAATAATATCAACTTTGAACATTGACACAATATCTTGACCAAGTTTTGAAAAATGAAAACATTTTATAAAACATACATGCAACAAACTATTTCTTATTTAACATTTAAAATATTTAATCCTTGAAAATGGCTAAATGTATAGCCGAAAGCGCTCGGAAAAAAGAACATTCGGACAGTTTTTATATAATTTATCATCTGAAAAGAAAAAAAATTATTAGATCGCGTGAGAAATTGTATAAAAAACTAAATCAAAAGCACCTCGTATTCAATGAAATGTGCATAAAAGAAGGATTGCTGCCTAATACACAAATATATAATAATAATAATAATAATAATAGTAATCTTATAAATATAAGTAATTATACTCGTTTGGAAAAACCTTAGGTGTTTTGGTTTGCAAATGAACAAACCAATACCCAAGGAATAAAAAAAGAACTAAGAACATGTAATTCAGTCGAAAGCAATCGACCAGAATCCAAGCTCAGAGTCCAAAGAAAAAAAACCCTCCAATACGAGTAAACCAAAAATGACTAAGCAAAGTGCTCCATACACTAAGTAGATCAAATCTAACTATGAACCTAAAGAGCTAGGCAAACTTACCTAGGTTTCACCTACGCGGATCGTCAGTGTACGCTTGCCCATGACGATTCGCGTAGGTGAAACCTAGGTAGGTTTGCCTGGCTCTTTACGTTCATATATATATATATATATATATATATATATATATATATATATATATATATAGGCATGCCAATCGCCCGGTCCACACTCCTCATAGGTCTTTTGAACAAGAGAAGAGGTTTATCCCATGTTCCATATTTAGGATTGGGTTTCGGGTTCCTTCTAAAGACTTCTTCCACACTATACTCCTAACGTCTCCGAGTGAAATCTGATCACAACTAGCCATTATCTTTCCTACATAGCCCTCAAGAACTTCACTTCTTGCCCTTTCTTATACGCTAATACGACTCCACGCAGTAACCCTCTACCTTGAGTGGCTCTCAGGTCTCATATCTATCTATCTATCTATCTATCTATCTATCTATCTATCTATCTATCAGTTTTCCATTAATTATTCTTAATAAGGTGCCTTTGTCATTGTCTGATTTTTTTCGTTGTTTTTAACTTTCCGATGATACCCTCTCAGCGAACTTCCTCTTCTTCTTTTTCTTCTTCGCCGTCACTCGCTTCCTCTCCACGACCACT
Source organism: Acanthosepion lycidas (assembly GCA_963932145.1). Classification (NCBI taxonomy): domain Eukaryota; kingdom Metazoa; phylum Mollusca; class Cephalopoda; order Sepiida; family Sepiidae; genus Acanthosepion; species Acanthosepion lycidas. The sequence goes on along the minus strand of OZ010614.1, from coordinate 35,397,987 downwards.
GTCAACAATTTCAGCGACCACCACATGCGACTCACACTCCACAATCACAACATGTCCACACCCGCCACTGTTAACCCCGGGGGCCTCGCGGAGGTGGAATATCGCCACAAAGGTGGTAGTAAGGCAGTCGTATGTCCGCCAGTGAGGTCAACCAGTGCAAAATCTCGATCCAAATACTACGACTTCAAATTTCTTTACTTTTTAATGTTTACATTTTCTACTCCTTCTTCCAGTTTTCTTTCTTTCTTGTTTCAGTATTCTTTCTTTCTTTTTTCTTTCTTTCTTTCTTTCTTTCTTTCTTTCTTTCTTTTTTCATTTCTTTCTTTCTTTGTTTCTTTGTTTCTTTCTTGTTTCAGTATTCTTCTTTCTTTCTTTTTTTCATGTTTCAGTATTCTTTCTTTCTTTTTTCTTTCTTTCTTTCTTTCTTTCTTTCTTTTTTCATTTCTTTCTTTCTTTGTTTCTTTGTTTCTTTCTTGTTTCAGTATTCTTCTTTCTTTCTTTTTTTCATGTTTCAGTATTCTTTCTTTCTTTTTTTCTTTGTTTCTTTGTTTCTTTGTTTGTTTCTTGTTTCAGTATTCTTTCTTTTTTTCTTTCTGTCATTCTTTCTTTCTTTCTTTCTTTCTTTCTTTCATTCTTTCTTTCTATTCAATCTTTCTTGCATTCTTTCTTTCTTTCTGTATAATTTATTTCTTTCTTGTTTTAGTATTCTTTCTTTCTTTCATTCTTTCTTTCTTTCTTTCTTTCTTTCTTGTTTTAGTATTCTTTCTTTCTTTCTTTCTTTCTTTCTTTCTGTATTCTTTCTTTCTTTCTTGTTTCAGTATTCTTTCTTTCTGTATTCTTTCTTTATTTCATTCTTTCTTTCTATTCTTTCTTTCATTCTTTCTTTCTGTCTTTCTTTCTTTCTTGTTTCAGTATTCTTTCTTTCTTTCATTCTTTCTTTCTTTCATTC
>OZ010614.1:35369538-35387038 GCA_963932145.1 Acanthosepion lycidas | reverse complement strand
AAGGATTGCTACCTAAATACACTATATATATATATATATATATATATATATATATATAGGCATCAGATATGGTTAATAGGATTTCATGGGTGTACTCATGAACTGTAGGTATCACGTGGTGGGCTTTTATGGATAACCGGGGTTCCTAGTTTGATAGGGTCTGCCGCGTGTGTCTGGAGTACTTTTTATTAGAACCCACCGGATGAACCCCCGGAAAATGGACTAATATAAATTGTGTTCTCGTTTTCCGGGACCACCCTTAATATGTTGGACCCTAAAGGTCTTTTTATACGGCCGTTGGTCCGGAAGAAATGGATATTGCAAAGGGGGACTATGTTAGGAATGAAAAAGCTGTTGTACGATAGGGGGTGTTGTAAGGACAAAAAATAAGGAGAAATAGAGACAGAGTAGGAAACGTGAGAAGAGAAAAGTGACAAGGGAGAAAAGAGAGGATGGGAAGAAAGGAGAGTTAAGAAAGAGAAGAACGGGTAGGAACGAAATCGGTAGAAAGAAATATGAAATAAAATGTTGCGAATATAAGAAAGAAAGAAAGAAAGAAAGAAAGAAAGAAAGAAAGAAAGAAGGAAGGGAGGAGGGAGAAACGAAGAAAGCAAGATGAAGGAAAGAATGAAGAATGAAAAAGGAAGTCATGAAAGAAAAAAAGAAAGAAAGAAAGAAAGAAAGAAAGAAAAAATAAGATGGGAGGAACAGATGAACGAATGAAAATAAAAGAGGAAGAAAAGAAAAGCAGGTAGTCATAAAGAAAGAAAATAAAAAATTAAGAAAGCAAGAATCAAACAAAAATGACAGAAAGAAAGAAAGAAGGAAAAAAAAAAGCTAGAAGGATGTCATGAAAAAGAAAAGGACAAAAGCAGAAAAGAAAGAAACTGTACGGAAAAGGTGAAAAAGAAAGAAAAAGATGACAAGAAAGAAAGAAAGAAAGAAAGAAAGAAAGAAAGAATAAGAAAAGATAATCAAGAATGATGTTATAAAAAAGAAAAGGAAGGAAGCAGAAAAGAAAGAAACTAAACTGAAAAGAGGAAAAGAAAGAAATGAAAAATGACAAGAAAGAAAGAATGAAAAAAGAAAGAAAGAAAAAGTTAAGAAAAGAAAAAGCAAGAAGGATGTCAGGAGAAAAGGAAGAAAGCAGAAAAGAAAAAAAATGAACGTCGATGGAGCATTAGAAAGAAAGAAAAAGATGAGAGGAAGGAAGGAAGAAAAGAAGGAAGGAAGGAAAGCTGGAAAAAAGAAAAAGCTAGAAGTATGTCATGAAAGCAAGCAAGCAAAGAAAGAAAGAAAGAAAGAAAGAAGAAAGAAAGAAAGAAAGAAAGAAAGAAAGAAAAGGAAATAATGGAAGGATGGGGGTACAAGTAAGAAAGAAAGAGAAACGACAAGACTACGTAAAACAAATGTTATTGATATTGGTAGTTGAATGAAAAAGGAATGAGATTTTACAAGGATGCAAGAGACAGAGTGAGGCAAAGAGGGAGGGGGAGAGAGAGAAAGAAAGAGGGAGAAAGAAAGAGAGAAAAGGTAAGAGCGGGGGAAAAAGATTGATTTTTTTTTCTTTGTTTCGGCTTATAAAACGTGCGCAGATTATTTCAAGATACAAAATATTTTTAAATTGTAAGAATTTTTTGAGATAATAATAACTTCCTAAAACAAGTTCTACTAATTAACCCATATCTGGGGGTGGGGAGAAGAAGTGGACTCATACCTTTCTCAGGGTATTTGCGCGTAAGTGAAATTAACGAGCCCGACTGGAACTGGAACACGTCTCTCCGATTTCCAAATCCAAGCCATTATACATTGCACCATCCACACATCCAAGATTACAGAATGTACAACCGTTTTCTCAGATGATTAAAAATTACTTCAAGCGAATATGCTCTGTAGGGATACAGAAGGTGATTATCTCCCTTTGGTGGAGATAAATCACATGGTTCAAATGATGGCCGCTTAATGACGTCACTTTATACAGTGACAAGAGTGGCAAGTCATTCAGTAATTTTTATAGCAGCCAAACCGAGCGGCTGCTTTTTAGCCTGGGCCAAGGCTAAGGCGAAATCAACCTCCTCAGGCACCTTCAAGAACAGGACACCATTTCTCTTTGGGATTACACAGAAAGAACCCCCGGTTCGCAGTCCGCAATTTGGGAACACCCAAAACTCGCCGTTTACCTTTCGTGGAATATATCCTCGTTTAGGACATAGTAGATGACTCCGACCGACTGTGGAGTCTTAAGCATGTCTTCTCCAGAAACACAGAAAAATCTCCATATTATATGTAAGACACTATCCTTTCGTTCGCCGTAGATTCTGTTTTACTGTGTAGATATGATATATTATTCTCTGCGTATGACATGTTTATATATGTATATATGTGTGTCTTAGTGATATAAAAGTCTCTCTGAGAACAAAGTTTGTTAGTCATTATTTTTCTTTTCAGGCATTCAGTTCCGTCTGTGAAATACTGTGTCTTCATATCATAGATATAATAATGCCCATAATGGGGAAAATGAAAAAAAAGGAGGATAAACCATTCTTCCATTTCTCTCTTCTGTTATACGCTCAATGGTACAATGGTAGAATGTTCATAAAACGCAGTGAGTGAGTAGGGCCGAAGAGTGAGTCCGAGGAGCGTTTGAATTGATCTCATGAGCTTCAGAAGACTGACCATTCAGAACTTTCATGGACCTACCTGAGAGAAAGAACTTGATGCTTGCATAAAGTTTTTAAGAAATGCCATAGCTACGGCAAAACCCAACGCTACACGTTGTGAAATGCTTTGAAAGGGCACTTGGGGGCCCTTTTAGCCTTAGGACCGCAGTTCATACTAGCTCATATGTAAATCCGGCATCACACACACACACACACATATATGTGTGTGTTTGTATGTGTGCGTATATATATATATATATATATATATATATATATATATATATATATATATATATATATATATATATATGTATATATATATATTTTCTGGGCGTATATATATATATATATATATATATATATATATATATTCTGGGCGTATATATATATATATATATGACTGCTATTGCTGATGCAAAGCTCTTCTATGAATTGAGCACTCTCTTATTATTATCTATATTTTAATTTGAGACTAATAAATTTATTATATATTTAAAATGGCAGGTTTTGAATTTAACTGTTTTCTTTTAATATTTAAGAAATTTTCCTAGTCATGTATGACTTGGGAATAGCAATTTTCCAAGCGTAGCTCGGATGTGGCATAAGGCCGAAAGTATGGGGCACCCAGTGAGAATCGAACTCACTACTCAGTCGTAATTGTTCTAGCTAGACAAGCTTGCTAACAATTACACCACCTCGAGGTGCCCATGACTTAGGGATTATATATATATATATATATATCCTAATGAGCCAGGTACTACCTACCTAGGTTTCACAACAAGGGATCCCATGTGGTGAAATCTAGGTAGGTAGTACCTGGTTTATTAGGATTTATTTATTTTACTTTTGCTCTACTTGGCATATTGACCACTCCTCGTTTTAACTTATTACTCGCTTTTTTTTTCTTTGTACCAGAAATTTAAGGTGCTGGGTGATTTCTTTCGCCCTGTTCGGAGGTTTTTGGTTCTTTCCTTTTTTTTTTCCAAATTTTTTCTCGGATGCCTGCCAGTTTGTTTGAAAATGGCGCTACCCAGGATTTTTTCACCCACAGTTTAAATAGATTTACATTATATATATATATATATATATATATATATATATATATATATATATATATATAATCTGAGATATTGCGTGGGTAGCTAAGGAGAGTAAACAAGACTATTTTCTATGTTGAGGAATGGGGCGAAGTCCTTGTTCGGTGTTCTGAAACTGGTGATCATTACATCTACCGTGACAAGGTTCCCCTGTTTACGTTGGGATGCCAGGAGCTCTGACTGTACAAATTATGAGCAAGATAATTCATGTCTTACTATGTGATCCTGTGGTGCTCACTGCCACTTGCTTCCGACTAAACAGAGAAACTGTCTTCAAAAGAGAACGACTTGGCAGAATGAAGACGATTTCTTCATATGATGAAGGAAGAAAACCTTTATATGCTGGGTTGCAGAGTTCATTTGAGTGGGGCACAGGCTTCATAGCTGAGTGAAGGTTGAGATGTTTTTTTATTTTTTTTATTTTAGAAGACGCGACGCATTGAAAGCCAGTTGTATTTGTTTGACAGAAATAACAATCATCTTCATGACTTTGTGACTCTCTCCAGACCATCGGGACAGAAAAGTTGAAATCTGCTTTCTTGCCATGAAACCATTTAGTTAATCCATTGTAACAGGGTTTACAACAGATATCTGGGACCAGAATTTGTCCTGATTTTCAAAATAATGAAAATAAGTAGTTCTAAGGAGGGGATTATGTTTTTCGCTGCTGTGCAACTGTCGTGAAATCACTACGCATGTAACAGAATAAATTTGTCTTGTTGACGCCATCATCAGTGTTTAGAAGTGACTGAAGCCGTTGTAGAAATATGTATTATATGTATTAGCTCACAAAAGTCTAAAAAACAAAATAAACTTCGAACATATATATGGATACCTCAATACGTACAGGGCATTCGAATCTGAAGAAGATTTTATTTCGCCGTAATGAAACTTAGCCTGCATGCCGAGCGTAAGCTGCCAAGGGTGGCCATTGCGTAAGATTTTTTTTTAAGTACACAATTCCTAATATTTCAAATTTAAAAAAAAAATAAACACAATGTTCTAAATAGGCAACCTGTGGCAAACTTGAATGCATGTACATGTATACATTTACGAACATGTATATCTAAAAACTAGAAGTGATGAAGGAAAAGGAATTTCGCATTTTAAATCAGCCTCCACAAATTAAGTTAGAATTATTGGGTTGGTGCATAATTATCAGGCGTTTTTGTAGGCGAGTTATTTGTTAATAGATGGTGACTACACTCCGGAATAATCATTTTAAAATGTTATTGTTGAATTATTATGTTTCTTTTTTCATAATTTTGTTTAAACAAAGCCTGATAATTATGCACCAACCCAATATTTTACGCTAGCCTCAATTTGTTTGCAAACCAGTGTTATTCTGATTACATTTACTCGTGTTTATGTGTGTAATCGTAGTTTGTTGAAACAATTTAAGTAGTAAATAATAGACAAATTAACAAACTACAAATGACATAAACACAAAAAATGTAATAATAATAATCAACACAATATAATAATAAACATATAATAATAAACGACTAATAATAAACACAAAAATGTAATAATAATCAACAACGAATAATTAACTAATCAATAATAAAGGAGTAAAAAGTAACAAGAAAAACTCCAAAATAGCTACAAGTAAGCGCATTCGGGTCCGCATTTATTCCTACTGATCCAGTAATTTTTAATGAAACTTGTATAAAAGAGGGATTGATGCCCATATACACAATTATATGGCCTGACGATTGCGTTTAGCATGAAACAGACTGCCGCCTTTGGGTGTTCACTTCAATGTCCAATTTTATATTTACATACGCTTTTCTTCTTATATTGAGCACTTTAACCCATAAATATAGCATAGCTTAAAACTTTCTCTCTCTCTCTCTCTCTCTCTCTCTCTCTATATATATATATATATATATATATATATATATATATATATTACGAAATGGACAAAGTCCGACAATTTACGCTCGGCCACCAAGGATCGTTCGGTAGGCATGGTCGAATTGAAGTTTATAAACAGTAAATTCGACCTTGCCTACCGAACGATCCTTGGTGGCCGAGCGGTCAAGGCACGTCAGCGTAAATGACGGTTCCGTATCCGAATCCTGTCCAAGGACGAATATTTTCTATGAAAATTTCTCGGACATTCAGGCCGGTAAATGTTATTTAATACTGTTTATTATAAACAGATCATTTACTTAAATACTTGTATCTATAAAAAGAACGTTAAACATAAAAAGGTCTTTAATAAATAAATATATATATATAAAAGTGAACATTGAAGTCAAGACTAAGAGGCGACAGTCTGTTTCATGCTAGACGCAATCGTCTAGCATGAAACAGACTGTCACCTCTTAGTCTTGACTTCAATGTTCACTTTATATTTACACGCGATCTATCTCTGATATTGAGCACTTTATCCCATAAATATAGCACATCTTGAGACTATATTTCTTCATATATATATGTGTGTGTGTGTGTGTGTGTTGTAGTATATATACGGACGATAATGGGTATGTCCCCATTCAAATAAATACTGTATGTTGGTCTGGAGTTAGAGATTCATCTCCAGCTATGCTGGTCAAACTCTCTGACTGGAAGCAAAGAGGATCCAGGATCCCCAGACAAGGCTATGTCGAAGGGTAGAGTCTCTTCTCGGGAAACAGCTATAAGACGGGGTCTACGGGGAATTTTTGGCCGAGTCTGCAGACTCGGATACCCCATATTAAATTCGGCCGTGTGTCATATCTGACCGCGTGGAGCGGTTGGTAGATATCCTGCATTTGGTGATTCATTGTGGAATTCACTTGACTCACTTCTAGCAGTTGACTACTTCTTCTACGTGCCGCTGGCAAATTATGTGTTGTTCTATGTGTTGTTCGTGTCCTAATTATTAACGTTAATTTCCAACCTTCGTTTCATTATTCTATTCAGTAACCTTCCCTAGGTTACAACAATATATATATATATATATATAGGTTCCGTTCCGTTTCACTCACAAGGCTTGGGTCAACCCGTGGTATGGTTTTCAGGCACTTTCAACCCCTCCAGTCAGATAACATCAGGAAGTCTTCTTCCTTGACAAATCGACTATAGTGAGATTCGAACCTGGGTCTCATTGCGAGAATGCGAACGTTCTAACCACTCGTATATATATTGAGGAAATTGTAAGACAAAACCTCTTCATCGGTCTGCCTTTGTTAAAGTTGTTGTGTCTACACTTACGGCTGATTTTTAAAAATAATTTTTTGGAAGAAGTTTTTGCCAAATTCTTCTATATTTTTTTCTTTTTCTTTCCATCGTTATTGTTTTTTAATATCCCGCATTGGGATAACAGAAAATCTGCCAAAAATGGTGAGATGTTGTAAGAACCTGAACGTAAATTTACTGTAGTTGAACTTACGATTAAAGCACTTTGTTTTTACATATATATATATATATATATATATATATATATATATATATATATATATATATATATATATATATATATATATACGTCTTCGTGTCTATTTTTTATTTTTATATTTTTATATCGGCATGTATGTAATCAGGTGAATACTCAACACGCACACACACACACACTCATATGCGCGCACATAATCAGAATAAACACAAACACATATTCAGTAATCAGAATGCCTGACACTGAGGTCATTCAGTGCAGCGCAATTTAAAGCCCAGGTGTTACGAGCGAAACCACTTAGAATGGTAGGAATTTGCGTGTTTGGAGAACGGGTGCTTATCAACGTCTATGTGTTTTGGGTTCGAGTACAGGTGCGTAGGGGTCGAGGCAGCGGAGAAGGTGGGGCAGCTTTTCGATTTCGACTAAACACTGCATATGATCATCGCACAGATCAAATTACCCGCGAACTTAGTTTTATGTAGAAAGAGGAACACGTGGTATGTACAATGTTTTGAACCATGTACCCGTAATAAAAAAAAAAAAAAAAAAAAAAAAACTAGGTGTAGCAACTGCTGTTATTTTAATACCTGAATTTTGCGTTTCGTAAACGTCGGGGTTTCAATCTGCTTGCCAGATCGTACGGGTTCGATAGCGTTGCGCGACATAACAGTCACTCATAACGAAAAAATCGTGGTCATAACGTTTTCGGCTTTCTTCTGCTAATCAACGTCAATGAAAACGTGTCAAATTCAGAGAAGATTTAAGCAAAAGAGTAAAGATCGCGAATGCAATGGAGGGTTCGATAACTATGGATAACAGAACATAAGAGGGTATGCTGAAAAATCCTCGACCGGTCTTATTTTTAAAAGACCGGTAAAATTACTAAATATTTATTTTTTTTATATATGCGGATGTGCGAGTGGTGGGATGGATAAAGGGTCAGAACGAGAAGTAGGCGAGCCGAGTTCAAATTCCAGTAGAGTTCGTTACACCCATTTTCGAGCAAATATCCTGAAGGAAGGCATGAATCTATGTATTCTCTCCCCACAGATTAACTAATAGGGCAGACTGTGGGTGGGAGCAACGATCTAAGAAAATTAAAAACCTGTGACCTGAGCTTAGTTTTCATTTGAATGATGTATCTAACATCTATTAAAATTTACAGCAGCATGTCAGTCCAGATTCGCAGCTTAGAAAAACTCTTCTTGAAAATGCATTTATACTAATGTCGAAAGTACTCGCAATAAATGACTACGTATCAACATGGTAATTTTCTCTCTTCCTTGAATAAGGATATTTAAGAAGCTTGTGGAGGCACGGTGGAGCGATGGATAGCGCCCCAGACTGAGGAATCAGAGAGCCAAGTTCGAATTCCAATCGAATCCATTACATTCACTTACGTACTCATACCCTTGGGAAAGGTGTGAATCCTCTTCTTCTCCCCCCCCAGCTATGGGTAAATAGACAGATCGGGTTCCTACCGCAGAAAGATATGGCAACCTATTTCGGGAAAAAAAATCTGCCTCGTCAGTCATGTATCGAAAGATACATGACCGATCTACCCGTATATCACGCATGGCACATAACTGATGTAAATAATCTTGTCCGCGAATACGAGAGAATCCTATTGAAAATAAGTCTATTTAAATTATTCAGTGAGATATGTCTTAATATAAATATATATTATATAATTATTTATTTAACAATATGATTCCAACGCTACATAAGGGTTCTCATTTCAAAACAAGAGCCGAAAACTCCATATATATATATATATATATATATAATTATTTGAATTAAATTGAATTAAAGTACTAAGTTCTCTTCGATCTTCAAGCGAATTTTTTTTTTTGGAATAAATATATATATATGTATATATATATATATATATTTTTGGAATATATATATTTTTTTTTTTGGGGGGGAATATGTATATATGTATATATACATACATATATATATATATATATATATTTTTTTTTTTTTTCTGGAATATATATATAATATATATATATTTTTAATATATATATATATATATATATATATATATATATATATATATATATATATACATATATATGTATATATATATATATATATATAGAGAGAGAGAGAGAGAGGGAGAGGTCTTCATATATATATATATATATATATATATATATATATATATATATATATATAAATAAGGTTTTAGTAGTATAAAATTTAAGGATATCTTGGAATAAGAATAATTTATGTGGCATTTTAATGTATATTTTAAAAGCTAAAGAAAAAACAACCGGTTTCGTCCCAGCCTTATAAAGTTTTTTTCAGGGATATAAAAAATATAAACATGTAAATTTAATTGATATTAATGATAACCAATGGAAGGAAAACAAAAAAAAATATGAATTTAGGAGGAATATACATTGACCCGAATATACATGATTTGAAACAGAGCATCGTCGAGATGTGATGCAGCCAACCAATGTAGCATTGTTCTGATGCGTTTTAACACACACACATACACACACACACACACACACACACATATATATATATATATATATATATATATGTTTTTCGGTAAGCCACATAGAAACAGCTTCATTCTTCCTTGTTTTTTTAAAATTTAACGGATAATTTATGTACACCACACACACACAAACATATATATATATATATATATATATATATATATATATATATATATATATATATATATATATATATATATATATATATATATATACCGCATGAGACTCCGAGACCTGCTACCAGTAAAGGATAATGCCTATAATATATATATATATGCATATACAGTGCTGTTCGATAAAAGTGACTCACCTGATTTTTTTTACTAAAAATATTTTTTGTCTATTGCTTTTGGAGTTAAAATGATTTTTAATCTTACTAATATAAAGACCCCTTCCCGACCACCTAGGAAAAAAGTTTATTCACTCTAAGGTATTCTATTGATAATTATAATTTTGGATATAAATGAGATTCAGGAAAAAATTTAAATTTAATGAACTTTTGACAAAATATTGAAAACTATTTTACAATACACTCAGAAGAATATTTTAGAGAATTCTGGAACATCTTAAATTAAATCTAAAGTATTCCAGAATATTCCAGAAAGCCTCATACAGTATAAAAACAACTTGAAATAGCCACTCAAGTCACTAACCAGATGAAAGGGTACAAACACGCATCAGAACCACTTAAGGCATCTATTATTGCCCTCTCAAAAGCAGGCAAGTCTACGAGAGAAATTGCAGAAATTGCTATAACCTCGCAATCAACTGTCTCTTGAGTGCTTAGGGCACATAATGATGCCACTCCTGCTCCAAGGAAGGAAATAAGGGGATGAAAGAAAAAGATTGATGATAGAACTGGCAGGGTAATCAAGAGAGAAGTTGCGAAGAAGAGGACTATAACTAGCCAAGAAATTGCAGCCAGTCTAAGCGAAGAGCAAGGTGTTAGTCTTGCCTCTTCAACAGTCCGTCGGTGGCTGTTAGAACAAGGCTACAAATCTTGTACACGAAGGTTTAAATCGCTAATAAGCAAAGCCAACAAAGCCAAGAGACTTGAATGGACTCACTATTACAAAAATTTCACCGTTGAAGACTGGAAGAATGTTCTCTTCTCCGATGAAACGAAAGTTAAACTAAATTCAAAGGATAAGCGATCTAAAATCCAAAGAAGTTTTGAAAGCTCTTTGAATTTAGCAGTAAGTACTGTCAAGCATCCGTTCAGTATAATGGTCTGGGGATGCTTTTCTTTATATGGAACTGGTTTCTTAAAACCTATTGAAAAGACCCCCAGGAGCGAGCAGTACAAGAGAATTTTAGACTTGTCTGCCTCCTCCTGCTGAAAGGGTGCAAATCGACCCCACCAAGTTCATTTTTATACAGGATAATGCTCGCTGTCACAAATCAAAATTGATGAAGGAATACTTTGATGAGAAGCAGGTGAGTGTTATGACATGGCCGTCCCAATCTCCTGACCTCAACCCCATAGAAAACTTATGGGGCATTATAAAGTAGAGGCTCTCGAGAATGAAGTTGAGCAACAAAGAGGTTTTGATTGTGCATTTCATATCCGAATGAAATTCAATGCTTGGAGATGAGATTTGCCGGAACCTAATCAAGCGAATACCAAAAAGGGTTGAAAAGGTTATTCAAAATAAAGGCGGACCCATAGATTATTAAATATTTCGAACTATATTACCTATTATAAATAATTTATACCTCTGTTATTCTTTATTTAAAGCTGTTCGGTTATGTTTCTATTGATTACTAGTTGCAGGAAATAAGTGAATCACTTTTTTTGCATAGAGTTTTTTCCTGAATCTCATTTATATCCAAAATTATAATTATCAATAGAATACCTTAGGGTGAGTAAACTTTTTCCTAGGTGGTCGGGAATGGGTCTTTATATTAGTAAGATTAAAAATTCTTTTAACTCCAAAAGCAATAGACAAAAAATATTTTTAGTAAAAAAAATCAGGTGAGTCACTTTTATCGAACATCACAGTAGCAGGTCTCTGAGTGATAACACACACACACACGCATACACATATATATATATTTAGAATACTTGGCTCTTTACACAATTATATATATATACATACTCTCTCTTTCTCTCTCACACACACACATATATATATACATATATTTCAAGCACTCGGCTCTTTACACAATTATATATATACATACACACACAATCTCTCTCTCTCTCACACACGCACACACACACACACACATATATATATATGCAACAATATATATATATATATATATATATATATATATATATATATATATATATATATATATATATTGAACACTTGGCTCTTTACACCTTGAAATTTTAACCAATCTCATAAGCATTTACTTCGGGGATAGGTAAATATTAGTCGTTTATATTCGAATCTATAAGCATTTACTTCTTTTGGTGGCAGGTAAATATTTGTTGTCTATATTTGAGTCTATGTGCATTTATTTGCTTGGGGTTTCTAGTTTCTACACTAAGTAACCCTGCAGGGGTTGAAATGTCGTCGTATTAACCAACGACACCCACCCCTTTCACGTAAGTAAAAAAAAATTAAACGTTTCGTCTTTGAAAAAAAAAAGAAGTAAAGGACGATGAAGTCTAGCTACTTTACAACGATGCAGAACGCAAGAGATAGTGAGCAAAATGGATTGAAGCATCACCAAACATGCCAAAAGCCGGCTCCTCTTAAAAAAAAAAACAAAAAAAAACAAACCAAACAAAAACTGCTAATGTATTTAGGGTAAAAGAAGAAACCAGAAGAAAGATCCACAGGAGAAAAGTGCAGGAAAATAAAGTAACAGAATAGAACTTACGGTTACATCTAGTTATTTCAACAGTACAACGGTGAGATCTACTTTGATGAAGAACAATTCACAAGTAATAGATAAAAGGAATGTGTGAAGAAAGCAAGGGGAAATAACTCCATTCTATTTCCCAAGGAGATGTGGTAATTCAGAGATAATAAAGAAAACGAATCTGTGGAGAGCCATCACTGCATACTTCTTAAATCGAGAAGGAAAAAAAATTCATAACCATGGAGAAGACAATGGGAATCCACTCCACTATCTTTCACAAGAAATCACGGGAATTCACAGATAAGAGAGAAACTATGAAGAGCCACAACTGCATATACCCTAAAATAGGAAGAAACCTGAATTTCAAACCATGAGGAAGGCAATGGGAAACCACTCTCCTATCTATCCTAAAAAGATCATGGCAATTCGCTAATAATAAAGAAAAGGAAACTGTGTAGAGCCATCACTACATACTTTCTAAAGGGACAAGGAACCACAGAATTCAAAACCATGTAGTAGACAACGGTAAACCACTGCACTATCGTTCACAACAAATCATGGCAATTCACATATAATAAAAAAAGGAAATAGTGGAGAGCCATCACTGCATACATCCTAAAGGGAGACGGAAAACAGAATTCAAAACCATGTAGAACACAACGGCAGACCCCTTCAGTATATTTCAGAAGAAATCATGGCAATTTACAGATAATAAATAAAGGAAATAGTGGAGAGCCATCACTGCATACATCCTAAAGGGAGAAGGAAAACAGAATTCAAAACCATGTAGAACACAACGGTAAATCACGCCACTATCTTTCACAAGAAATCATGGCAATTAACATATAATAAAAAAGGAAATAGTGGAGAGCCATCATTGCATACATCCTAAAGGGAGAAGGAAAACAGAATTCAAAACCATGTAGAACACAACGGTAAATCACTCCACTGTCTTTCGCAAGAAATCATGACAATTAACATATAATAAAAAAAGGAAATAGTGGAGAGCCATCATTGCATACGTCCTAAAGGTAGAAGGAAAACAGAATTCAAAACCATGTAGAACACAACGGCAGACCACTTCAGTATATTTCACAAGAAATCATGGCAATTTACATATAATAAAAAAGAAGCTGTGGAGAGCCAGGACTATATATATCCTAAAGGGAGAAGGAAAACAGAATTCAAGACCATGTAGAACACAACGGTAGACCACTTCAGTATATTTCAAAAGAAATCATGGCAATTTACATATAATAAAAAAGGGAAATTGTGGAGAGCCATCACTGCATACATCCTAAAGGGAGAAGGAAAACAAAATTCAAAAGCATGTAGATGACAACGAGAGACCACTCCACTATTTTTCCCGAGAGGCCATGGCAATTCACAGACTATAAAGAAAAGGAATCTGTGAATAAGGGGATGGGAAACTGCTCAACTCTGCTATGAATATGGATCCTGTGGAGAGCCATGATCACCTACATCCTAAAGAGACATACTACTATAAAAAGATGACTATGGGTTTTTTTTTATTTTACGACATTTGACGTTTTACCATGAAAGTTAATATAATATTTGACAGTAAATGGCATTAGGCTCAAGAGCCACTCAAAGTAGAAAGTTATTATAATTATTATAAATGTCTAAAAGAGAATATATTCTAGAATGTGTCTCTCCTAACCGAAATTGGATATCGATTACAAATGTCTAAAAGAGAATACATTCTAGAATGTGTCTCTCCTACCCGAAATTGGATATCGATTACAAATGTCTAAAAGAGAATACATTCCAGAATGCGTCTGTCATGCCCGAAATTAGATATCGATTATAAATGTCTAAAAGAGAATACATTCCAGAATGTGTTCGTCATACCCGAAATAGGAAATCGTTTTTAAGTGTCTAAAAGAGAATATAATCTAGAATGTGTCTGTCATGCCAGAAATTGGATATCGATTATAAATGTTTAAAAGAGAATTCATTGTGGAATTTGTTCGTCATGCCCGAAATTGAATATCGATTATAAATGTCTAAAAGAGAATACATTCTAGAATGTGTCTCTTATGCCCGAAATTGGATATCGATTTGAAATGTCAAAAAGAGAACACTTTCGGGAATGTGTTCGTCATGCCGATATAGGATATCGTTTTTAAATGTCTAAAAGAGAATATGTTCTAGAATGGGTTCGCTATGCCCGAAATGGGTAATTGATTATACTTGTGTAAAAGAGAATAAATTCTAGAATGTGTTCTTCATGCCCGAAATAGGATATCGTTTTTAAATGTCTAAAACTGAATACATTCCAGAATGTGTCCGTTATGCCCGAAATTGAATATCGATTACAAATGTCTAAAAGAGAATACATTCTAGAATGTGTTCGTCATGCCAGAAATAGGATATCGATTGTAAATGTCTAAAAGAGAATACATTCTAGAATGTGTCTCTCATGCCCGAAAATGAATATCGATTATACCTGTGTAAAAGAGAATAAAAACTAGAATGTTTCCGTCATGTCCGAAATTGAATATCGATTATAAATGTCTAAAAGAAAATACATTCTACAATGTATTCATCAAGCCCGATATAGGATATCGTTTTTAAATATCTAAAAGAGAATACATTGTAGAATGTGTTCGTCATGCCCGAAATTGGATATCTATTATAGATGTCTAAAAGAGAATACATTCTAGAATGTGTTCGTCATGCCCGAAATTGGATATCGATTTCAAATGTCTAAAAGAGAATACATTCTAGAATGTGTCCGACATGCCCGAAATTGAATATCGATTATAAATGTCTAAAAGAGAATACATTCTAGAATGTATCCGTCATGCCTGAAATAGGATATCGTTTTTAAATGTCTAAAAAAGAATACATTCTAGAATGTGTCTGTCATGCCCGAAATTCGATATCGATTATAAATGTCTAAAAGAGAATACATTCTAGAATCTATCTGTCATGCCCTAAATTGGATATTGATTATAAAGGTCTAAAATAGAATACATTCAATGTGTCTGTCACGCCCGAAATAGGATATCAATTATCATTTTCTAAAAGCGAATACATAATAGATTGTGTTCATAATGCACATTATTACATGGATTTTCTCACATGTGAATCTTATAATTCAGTCCCCTTGAGCAGAGAGTACCGTTGTAAGATTTGACGTGCTCTAACCGACTAATCTACAGAGAAATGAATACTACCATTAATTTAAATTCCTCTCGTTTAATCCTGCTGTAGACGCATAATTTTCCTTAAGAAGATTCCTCGAATATTCAGGTCGCTAAACAAAAATAAATAAATATACTATTTAATAAATAAACGTAGCATTATATTTCGGCTGCGATCAATTATTCATACATGTTTGGTTAAATAACATCGGTAAGTTTTGTCTTATAAAATATTTATTTTATATTTTTTTCCGAGTACTTTCATTTGCATGTATTGTATGTAACTATTTTTAGTTAATTCCCTCGTTCGTTCTGACGTTGGCTGTAACCAATTCCAAGTCACTCTGCAATATATATATATATATATATATATATATATATATATATATATATATATATATATATATATAAAATATTTGATAATTAGTAGGTATAATTGTAAAGAGGAAATAAATTCAAAGAGAGCTCAATGTAAGATCAGAGCAAATATAACAATGATGTAAGCGGAGACTTTAGAAATCTATGGTAATAATTTATTTCGCGAGATCAATCAATTGTAAAATTGTTTGGTCTGAAATGACGAGATCTGATTCTTTTATTGTCCTTTCCTTACTTCCCCTCACATCTCTTTTACTCTCTGTAACCCATCTCTCCTGGTGGCATTATCGCGTAGCTCGTAAGTGTGTGTGTGCGTTTATATATATATATATATATATATATATATATATATATATATATGCTTTAAAACGAAAAATATTTATATTTTTTTCACACCTCGTGTATTGAGCACTTTTTAATGCTACTGTTTCCTGGTCTAATTCAACTCGGACCATTAGTTTTTTTTGTAATACATACACACATATATATATATATATATATATATATATATATATATATATATATATATATATATATATATATATATATATATTGTTAAGGGGTCCACCCCTTTTTATACAAGTGGACTCGACCAGTGTGTGCTTGTACTGCTGCCGGTGAATACTCAAAGTGATACAGTGAGAGAGTGAGAGTAAGAGTGTACCCGCTTTGTAGGAGTCACAGTTGCGAGCACGTAGACCCGGAAGGCAGTCCTACTTAGATACTGAATTTCCCAGACTGTATATATATTATTATTGCTACTAACCGCATTTCTGGATCTACTAACCGTATTACCAATTGTATTATTACGTCAATACATTTATTTGTTATATTTCATTCCTGCATTTGTCGTTCATTTTGAGACCGGATTTCATCCCGGAATCCCTCACACACACACACACACACACACACACACACACACACACACACACACATACATACATATATATATATATATATATTATTTTACAGCCGAACGTAAATAAATGGATTTTTCCACTGTACCTGCGTACAGTATAAATATCAATATTTAAATTATGCAAGGGTCAGTTTTTAATTAGCACCAGATGATTCCATTCTGCATGAAATTCAGAGTCGTACTATCGGATAGGACAAAATGTATACTTATTGTTAATATACATATACATATTTGTTTATTTGCAGTCGGTAATAAAAATGAAATAATATATATATATATATATATATATATATATATATATATATATTGAGTGTTGTTCTTCTCCTAGACCAGTTGCCATCCAAGGCTATAGAACCCAGTCTGTCATGCTATTTACACATAGCTGGAGAGAGAAGAAGAGGATTCATATCTTTCCCAGGGTTATTAGTACGGAGGGTCGTTTGGGCACCTTGTCTCTGTATTCGGCCCTTCAAAAAGTGTGGATGGTCCTGCACGAAATATTCACCACTATTATCAAATCTCATGTGCTGTTATCTGGCTGTTGGTTTCCTGGAAACTGAT
>OZ010614.1:35344538-35362038 GCA_963932145.1 Acanthosepion lycidas | reverse complement strand
AAAAAGGCATGAAACATTCAACTTTTATACGATTCTTTGAAATCCAGAGTGTGGCTCCAAAATTTTAATCTACATAATAATAATAATAATAATAATGGACTCTCCCGTCGGTTTCGACGTATGCGGATCTGACAGCTTAATTGATTCAGTTATGAAATTTTGTGCATTAATCTTAAGTGGCACTTAAGACCCGCTAGTGATACCACATGGAACAAGAGTGAAGATTGTGGGATGAGATCACTGTTAGATTGGCTGAGCTTTTATGTCTTGCTCTCGCTTCTTGAAGACGATTCAGACAATCAGATTGAAAACTGCTGAGTACACTAAAATACGTTGATCTCCATTCTACCCGCTCCAAGGCTAAGCGCTCAAGGGTGCTATGTGATATATTGACAGCTGACAAGTGGATAAGAATGAACAATTCAAGATAAACCGCCAGAAAACCCACACAAGTGATTTGATTAAAGTGGCAAAGGCTTGTGCCGAACCATCCGCACTTTTCGGAACTATTGATACACTCAGTGCAAATAAATGCCACAGACGAAGCAGACAATAGACCTCAGGCTTTTCGTGTAAGAGTTTTCCAGTCGTGTCCTATAACACTAAATATTTTAAAATTCGATCTCCAACCGTAAATTAGGTTTGCCTAAAATCGCCACTCTTCAAAAAACAATGTTTAGGGACTACAGTGTTCTTTGGAATACGGCGTTTATAATATCAATAATGAAAAAAAGAATCAACTTTAAACTCTTACAATGGTTACCTAAGCACAACACTGTCTCGTTGGTTACTGATTTTACAAGCGTAGCTAAGATATGGAACAAGGCCGAAAGTAGAGGGCAGTCAGTAAGGAACGAACTCACTATTCAGTCGTAATTGTTCTAGTGAGACAAACTCGCTAACCATTACACCGGCTCGAGTTGCCCTACTCTCTGGTTGATTAACTTATGAATTATCGAAACTTAATGCAATTCGTGAACATATCGATCACCGTATCACAATCAAATACAACGATTTACATAAGACATTTATTAGAAGATAATTGTAAAGCAGCACTCATTGTAATGAAAAACTCAAAATACGCGATACAAAAAATCTGTGTCAGAAAAAAGTTGTCAATTGAAAGACAAAATTGACGCAATAGACTAAGAAATATCACAAGAAATACTTTGAGGAAAACATCGAAAATTACTGTGTCACCTTTTTGCGTTCACATATGTAAACACAAAAGGAGGTACGGTGTAGTAATGAATTGCGGAATGGGAAAGCCGAGTTCGGATTGAGGAATCGGAGAGCCGAATTCTGATTGAGAAATCAGGGAGCCGAGTTCGGATTGCAGAATCGGAGAGCCGAGTTCGGACTGAGAAATCGGAAAGCCGAGTTCGGATTGAGGAATCGAAGAGACGAGTTCGGATTGAGGAATCAGAGAGCTGAGTTTGGATTGAGGAAGCAAAGAGATGTGTTTGGTTTGAGGAATCAGAGAGCCGATTTCGGATTGAGGAATTGGAGAGCCGTGCTCGGATTGAGGAATTAGGGAGTCGAGTTCAGATTGAGGAATTAGGGAGCCGAGTTTGAGGAATCTGTGGGCCGTGTTCGGATTGAGGAATTGGAGAGCCGAGTTCGGATTGCAGAATCGGAGAGCCGAGTTCGGACTGAGAAATCGGAAAGCCGAGTTCGGATTGAGGAATCGAAGAGACGAGTTCGGATTGAGGAATCGGAGAGCTGAGTTTGGATTGAGGAAGCAAAGAGATGTGTTTGGTTTGAGGAATCAGAGAGCCGATTTCAGAGTGAGGAATTGGAGAGCCGTGTTCGTATTGAGGAATTAGGGAGTCGAGTTCAGATTGAGGAATTAGGGAGCCGAGTTTGAGGAATCTGTGGGCCGTGTTCGGACTGAGGAATTGGAGAGCCGAGTTCGGATTGCAGAATCGGCGAGCCGAGTTCGGACTGAGAAATCGGAAAGCCGAGTTCGGATTGAGGAATCGAAGAGACGAGTTCGGATTGAGGAATCGGAGAGCTGAGTTTGGATTGAGGAAGCAAAGAGCTGTGTTTGGTTTGAGGAATCAGAGAGCCGATTTCAGATTGAGGAATTGGAGAGCCGTGTTCGTATTGAGGAATTAGGGAGTCAAGTTCAGATTGAGGAATTAGGGAGCCGAGTTTGAGGAATCTGTGGGCCGTGTTCGGATTGAGGAATTGGAGAGCCGAGTTCGGATTGAAGAATCGGTGAGCCGAGTTCATATTTGCAGAATTGGTGAGCCGAGTTCGGATTGAGGAATAGGAGAGCCAAGTTTGTATTGAGGAATCGGAGAGCCGAGTTCGGATTGAGGAATCATGGAGCCGATTTCGGATTGAGGAATCAGAGAGCCGAGTTCGGATTGAGGATTCGGAGAGCCGTGTTCGGATTCAGGGATCGGAGAGCCGAGTTCGGATTGAGGATTCGGAGAGCCGAGTTCGGATTGAGGATTCGGAGAGCCGAGTTCGGATTGAGGAATCGGAGAGCCGAGTTCGGATTGCAGAATTCGAGAGCCGTGTTGAGTTCATTATATTCACTTACGTGCTAATAGCCTTGGGAAATGTTTAAATCTATCTCTTCTTCACACCGCCTGGGTAAATAGCAGGCTGGGTTCTATAGCAGCCGTTCTAAGGGCAGAATAACTCTTAATTCAGATCACCCTGGAAAGTTTGGGGCTGTGTCTGGCTATCTTGCCCAAGACACACCACATCTATTGCAGTACTTTTGGTGCCCCTTCTTCTCACACTCGGTAACCCCATTGCGTCTTCGAGGCATTAACACGTGACGCTTATCGTCGCGGAAAATGGAATGGATGAGCCAAATTCAAGTCTCGGCCTAGGCAGTCGGTGTTCACTTTTTACACAAATGCCATTAAGTACGACACGAATCCACCTCTTGTTGCACCAGCTATGGATTAAATAGTACAGTCGATTAGACCCTCTATTACTGGGTGACCACCTGAGGCTCGCTTTGTCATGCACACAGGAGTAAACCACCCGCGTTCCCTTCGTATTCCACTGGTAAGAAGGAAGTTCCATTCAGACAGCTTCCTCCCCAAAACTGTTACTGCGTGGAACAGACTCCCGAGAGGATGCTTCCCCCACCTCTAAAATCTTAAACTCTTCGTCTAGGGTTAACTTTTGTCTATCTTAATAACCTACAATTCTTACCCATGTAATCAAAATCTCATTCAATAACCCTTTATCTTGAGTGACTTTGAGGCGTTGTATTTGGTGAACATAAAACGTAAAAGAAAATCTAAGAGGAAGAAAACCGTGGAAAAAGCAACGGAAGACCAATATCTTTCCCAAGATGGAATATGTGGAGAGCCATGACTACATACATCTTAAAGGAAGAAGAAAAATTGAATTCAATACCATAGAGAAGGCAAAAGGAAACCGCTTCATTATCTTTCCAGAAAGAGGCATGTCAATTCACATATAATAAAAAAGGAAACTGTGGAGAGCCATGACTGCATATATCCTAAAGGAAGAAGAAAAACTGAATTCAATACCATAGAGAAGGCAAAAGGAAACCGCTCCATTATCTTTCCAGAAAGAGGCATGTCAATTCACATATAATAAAAAAAGGAAACTGTGTAGAGCCATGACTGCATATATCCTAAAGTAAGAATGGAAACGGCAAATAGAAACCTCTCCCCTATCTTCCCCAGGAAGTTATGGCAATTTACAGATAATAAGGAAAAGGAATCTGTGGAGAGAGAGCTTTTGTGATGTTAACGAACACTCGTTGCCACTTTTGGTAATGTCAACGAATACTCCTTGTCACTTTCGTAATGCTCTTTGTAGTAGAGACTTTGTAATCGCAGATAGAACTATAGTAGGCCGTTGAACAATACTGGTGTCAGACGCTTTCGAATAGCACTCGCACTCATAGTACTTGATCGATAATACTCGCTCGAATAGTAATCACCGTATTGATCCGAATAGATAATAGTGTAGAGAAGAGAATAGAGAATAGCGGTCCGTATAGTAAAAGAGGATAGACTAGAAATGTCGATCCGAATAGTATAGAGGATAGACTAGAAATAGCGATCATTAGTCATCAGCTACTTCCTACATATATGCGTTTCCTCTATGGTTACGTGGTCTACTTAATTCAATAATGGGATCGCCTGTATTTACTCTTTGGTGTTCAAACTCAAGTGTAGGCAGCTACACTTAATTCCTATATAACAAGAGCATTAGCTGCACGCATCTTAACGGGAGAAGAAAAACTGGATTCAAAATCATAGAGGAGGCAAGGGAAACCACTCCTCTAACTTTCCCAAGAAGTCATGGCAATTCACAGATAATAAAGAAAAAAGTATCCGTGGAGAATTATGATCAGCTACGTCCTGAAGGAAGGTGGCATTTAAAAAAAAAAAAGAATTACTGTTAAGTACCCATTACATCCAATCACTTTAGCCTCTCCCCCATTCCCACTGCAAACAATTAACCCTTTGCCAATGACCCTTGATGGCAACTGAAAACCGTTTTCCTCCGACGATTGTCATCACTTCCGACATTAATTTCTAAACGTGTCCCTCTGTTTACCGGAAAACCAAGCTGACGTTCTGATCGCGGGTGGTCAATAATCACAGACAAGTGGTCAAGTAGCTTTTTTCGGAATCGCAGACAGTAAGTTGAGAAAAAGAGGGTTAACATCAGTATCGTGTTACGGACAGGCTAGGGCACTAAAGTTTTTTTTTTTTTTTTTTTGACCCTAATCCCTAACCCTAAAGCAGGAACCTGTATTCATCTGTTCTCCCCTCCCACATATACCGAATGTCAAAATTGTGGTTCAAGATCAGTGATTTAGGGTGGAAAATCCGTATTCCCTACTGATGTCGCTAGTACACGACTCTCGGTCGCGTTTTTGAGCTGGATTTCATAGATATTGTTCGTGGCCCTCCCCCACTTCAAAGATGGACATGTTTAAAGTTTCTATCCTCTCTGGATCTTGAATAAGCGCTTGAGTGAAATAAGCTGGGACCTGTTAATTTTAATCTGGAAACTAATAATCGGTGGCAATAGATACGTCTAAGAAAGGAGTCTTCGGTGTGCCGTGTCCTTCCAGTCCGTGGGCGAACATGGCACTCCGCAGCGTCCTATTCTTTGTCCATCTTAGCAATGTTTACTTTTTTTATCACCCATTTACAATAGTTCATTAGGTAGGTTTCTCGCTGTTTTTCTCTGTTCCTCTTACCTTCTATGTATCCTGTTAGTGCTAAACCTTCTCAGCCTTTTCTTTCTTCATTATGCATCCTTGTAATTTCAGTTGTATATTTCTTAGTTTTTTGTTCCACTCTTCCTTAAAACGGTTAAATATATCCGTCTCGTCTACTCCAATAGCTTTATATCTCGCACTTCCCATCTGTGGAACTCCCTTCCTCTTACTTGCTTCCCTGAGAGCTACAATTTCCAACTACTCAAATGCAATGTCAATCGACATCCCCCTTTCCTTCTGTTCATTCTTTCCTCTTTCACGCCTCTTTACTTCTGTTCCCACTTTCTGTAACCTCTTGCATGCCAGTGGCACTCCCGACTTGCTTGGGGTGAAATGCTTAAAAAAAATTAACATTTACAGAATAGCGCGATTTGATAAAAGAAATGGAAAAGAAAAGACACAGTTTCTGTTTGACTTTTTCTTAAATGAAGTTCTTTTCTTAACTATTATTATTATTATTAATTAAGCCTCATTGAATTTCCACTTCAGTTATTCATTTTATTATTTTTCCTTATTATCAATGCAGTCATCTCTTCTACTCCAATAGCTTCATGTCTTGCACTTCCTATCTGTGAAACTCCCTTCCTCTTACTTGCTTCCCTGATAGCTATCATCTCCAATTATTCAAATGCAATCGACATCTCCAGATGCCTTGATCTAATTCCCCGTCCTTCTCTTCATCCTTTCCTCTAGACGCCTCTTTACTCTTGCTCCCACTCTCTGTAATCCCTTGCGTGCTAGTAGCACTCTCGCCTTGCTTGGGATGAAAAGCTTTAAAAAAAGGACGAGATAAGATAGTAAGTTACATGACTAAATGTTATGGGACCTTACCCATTATAACATAATGGACTATTCCATACATAATAAATACTGCGCCTCAAGAGGAAGCAGGAGTTCAGTCCGAAGTAGGGCGACCGGCTGATCGGTTGAACTCTCTGCCTTCGGACGGGGAGTAACCCGAACGAGGCTACGCCGAAGGGCGGAGTCTCTTTCGGGGAGGTAAACCGACCCTGAAACCGTTTATACGGGTTCAAAGGGCATATTTTTGGCCGAGCCCACCGGCTCGGAGATCCCATGTTAAACCGGCCTTGTGCCGCATGACGCCCTCGTGGGGGGGGGGTGACTAAATACCGTTCAGTCTGAAGTCTGGAGTGAGGTCCGTCAGGAGTCAGTCAGTCAGAGCGAATCAGTCAGCCGAGTCAGAGGCAGTCCGAAACAGAGTCGCGTTCAGACAATTACTACTAAACCTGATTGTTCGTATTAACACTTCTTCTTCTTCTCTGTATATATTCCTGTTTGTAATATATCTGCGTTATTCCTTATCCGCCTTCGAGTTTTTCTTTATTGGTTCTACCTTGGACTATCACCGTGGTACAAGGAACCGGACCATAACACTAAAAATTGTTTTGAATGACGTTGAAGAATATTATGAATTGAAGGAATTATAATTTGAATGAAGTTTTAAGGAATTATTAGTTGAATGATGTTTTAAGAAATTATAATTATAATTATTCGTCGTTGATGACATGTACAGTCAACAGGATTATGACCCCCACCCCACTTTGTAGAATCACATTTCTTTTGTCTCAAGTCCTTCTTCAGCTGTAAGGAAATTGGTCGGCATGTGAGAAGATAGATATTGGGTAGATAGAAGATGAGGATTCCTTTATTTTTGTTTTTGTTTCTTACGAAATTTTCTTGTTTCTTAATACTTTGTTTAGTTTCTGGATGGCACCTTTTGTCATTCCAAAGCTGCCTACGGATTTCGGTGTTACATTGTCAGACTTATGTAAAAAAAAATAAAAATTTCCATACATTTAAACTTCTTTACTTCATTTTGGTATCACCAAACATTCATCTGTGATTGTTACTCTTGCAGCCAATCATAAAGTCTTCTTACAAAAAAAAAAAAATAATAAGCAGCCCTTTTCTATCGCTTTCCTTTTCATACCTTGTCTGGGAGTTCCTTCAGTTTGAATGAAGGAATAATAATTAGTAAATTATTTAATGAGAGTTAAAATATCTGACGTCAGAGATGTGCTTTTATATAAAGAAAAGGGTATCAGTCGAGAATAGAACATAGGAAAGTGGCGGACGTAACGAGAACAAATGAGTCAGGTCAGAGGTGTTGATGCCAAAAAGGGGACATTTCAAAGAATTGAAGCCAAGAAGGGGACATTTCAGATATTTGGGTCAAAGAAGGAAACATTTAAAATATTTTAAGCCAAGAAGGTTAGAATACAATGAATTATAGCTGATATAATGGAATATGCATACACCTGTGTTCCCCCTCACTGGAATAGAATTGAGTGGTGTCCGTCATAAATACAGATGGACGTGTAGGAGAGTCAGGGCCTTAGTCTGAGAGCTAAGTCTATAACGACGCCCATTGGACTACGCCATTGATCTACACTTCTTACCTGCGACTACGATGCGTACCAGTCGATTACTGCTACCGTATTCTACTTGGTTATAGTAGCCAAAACCACTTAGCTACTTCGTTCAAATATATCCCTTTCCGGGACATATCACTATCTATCTATCTATCTATCTATCTATCTATCTATCTATCTATCTTAGTTTATTCCTTTATTTATCTATCTATCTATCTATCTATCTATCTATCTATCTATCTTAGTTTATTCCTTTATCTATCTATCTATCTATCTATCTATCTATCTATTTTAGTTTTTTTCTTTATCTATCTCTCTTTCTATCTATCTATTTTAGGGTTTTATTTTTCTATCTGATATAATGGAATATGTATACACCTGTGTTCCCCCTCACTGGGATAGAATTGGCTGGTGTCCGTCATAAATACAGACGGACGTGTAGGAGATGCAAGAGCCTTAGTCTAAGAGCTAAGTCTCTAATGACGCCCATTGGACTACGCCATTGATCTACACTTCTTACCCGCGACTACGACGCGTACCAGTCGATTACTGCTACCGTATTCTACTTGGTTATAGTAGCCAAAACCACTTAGCTACTTCGTTCAAATATATCCCTTTCCGGGACATATCACTATCTATCTATCTATCTATCTATCTATCTATCTATCTATCTATCTATCTATCTTAGTTTATTCCTTTATTTATCTATCTATCTATCTATCTATCTATCTATCTATCTATCTATCTATCTATCTTAGTTTATTCCTTTATCTATCTATCTATCTATCTATCTATCTATCTATTTTAGAGTTTTCTCTATCTATCTATTTTAGTTTTTTTTTCTTTATCTATCTCTCTTTCTATCTATCTATATTAGGGTTTTATCTATCTATCTGATATAATGGAATATACATACACCTGTGTTCCCCCCTCACTGGAATATGATTGGCTGGTGTCCGTCATAACTACCGACGGACGTGTAGGAGAGTCAGAGGGAGCCTTAGTATGAGAGCTAAGTCTATAACGACGTCCATTGGACTATGCCATTGATCTACACTTCTTACCTGCGACTACGATGCGTACCAGTCGATTACTGCTACCGTATTCTACTTGGTTATAGTAGCCAAAACCACTTAGCTACTTCGTTCAAATATATCCCTTTCCGGGACATATCAGTAGCCAAAGAGACATTTTCACAGATTTGAATTCAAAAAGAGGATATCTCCATGAATTGAAGCCAAATAGACTTCAAGCCAATTCAAAGATCTGAAATAACAATTTTCACAGATTTGAAATCAAAAAGTTGACTTTTCAAAGATTTGAAGTCAAGAAGGAGACTTTTCAGATACTTGAATCCAATAACATTTCTCTGTATCAAAAAAAAAAAAAATTACCTTAAGAATCAAACCTTATAAATCATGTTTCTAATGTTCTTCATTTTTGATGGGTCATCGTGCGTTTATTGCCTATAGCTATTAACTGGTTACGGAAGGTGAGAAGAGTTGAAATTTCATGCTCGCCATGTACTCTAAAAGATCTTTTCCCCGCCATTTTTTTCAAACTATTTTCTGCATGGTATATTGTTGTCATATATGGTCTGGGGCCCCAGCTTTTCGTCTTAGGGTCCTCGACAAAATCCAGAGACGGATATGCAATGTGGTTAGCCCTGATCTGGCGTCTCGCTTACAGTCGCTCTCTCACAGACGTACCGTCGCTTCCCTCTGTCTTTTCTACAAATACTTTCACGGTAACTGCTCCGACGGGCTATTTTCGCTAGTTCCCAAACTGCATAAATTTAAGCGTGCCACTAGTTTGGCATCTCAGTCTAACCCTTTCACTGTCGAAACGGTTAAATGTAGCCGTCTCTTCTACCCCAATAGCTTCGTGTCTCGCACTTCCTGTCTGTGGAACTCCCTTCCTCTTACTTGCTTTCGTGATAGCTATCATCTCCAACGATTCAAATGCAATCGACATCTCCAGATGCCTTGATCTAATTCCCCGTCCTTCTCTTCATCCTTTCCTCTTTCGCGCCTCTTTACTCTTGCTCCCACTCACTGTAACCCTTGCGTGCTAGTGGCATTTCCGCCTTGCTGGGGGTGAAAAGCTTAAAAAGGGACTAGATAAGATAGTATGTTACATGACTAAAAAATTGTATTGAATTGTAATGACGTGAAAGAATATTTTCAATTGTAGGTATTATTATTTGAATGTTTCAATGAAGTGTCAAGGAACTACAATTTGAATGATATTTTAAGGAATTATAATTTGAATTACGCCTTATGGAATTATAATTTGAATTACGCCTTATGGAATTATAATTTGAATTACGCCTTATAGAATTATAATTTGAATGGTGTCTTAAGGGATTATGACGTGAATGATGTTTTAAGGAATTTATAACTTGAACGATGACTGTCTATATTTCGGAGATGAGGTACTATGTATACTGTTTACATTAATCGGACTCTTGTCCTCGGAACCTATTTTCTTAGCATACAAAAAAAAAATTGTTAAGATAAAATGAATTCGAATCTAATATGGATCATCAGACTGTTCAGATAAAGAACAAATAGTGAAACGTTTATCAATCTGATATGTCTCACTTTCATTAAATCTACATTTGAGAATGAGATATGGAAAAAAAGGAAAGAAATTCTGGTATTTTAAATTTAGTGTAGTTTGATTTTTATTGGTTAATCGTGTTTCATGTGTATTGGACTTGTTAGTATAATTCAACATGCGGAAAACTCCCAAATATAATATCTACTAGACACACGGACACACACATAGACACATTTTCGAATATACGAGGAAATGTCAAAAAATTATACGCTTTCTTGTCTAATGATATGTTATGACGAAATGTAGATCATTTTGTAGCGTATCTACGGACGATAATGGGTATGCCCCCCGTCCCATACATGCAGTAGCAAATACAGTATGTTGGTATACAGTTGGAGATTCGCCTCCAGCTGTGCTGATTAAACTCTCTGACTCCGGGCAGAGAGGATCCCCAGACGAGGCTATGTCGAAGGGCAGAGTCTCGTCTCGGGAAATAGCTATCCGTCCCTATTTTATACGGGGACTACGGGGAATTTTGGGCCGAGCATACGGGCTCGGATACCGCACATTAAATTCGTCCTTGTGCCACATCTGACCACGTGGGGCGGTTGGTAACTATCCTAGAGTTAGGAATTCGTCTCCAGTCAAAGTCGCTGCCTGCGGGCAGAGAGGACCCTCAGACGAGACTATGTCGAAGGGCAGAATCTCGTCTCGAGAAATAGCTACCCAATCCCGTTTTATACAGGGACTACGGGGAATTTTTGGCCGAGCCTACGGCCTTGGATGCTCCACACTAAATTCGGCCTTGTGCCACATCTGACCACATGGGGATTCTCCTCCAGCTGTGCTGATTAAACTCTCTGACTCCGGGTAGAGAGGATCTCAAGACGAGGCTATGTCGAATGGCAGACTCTCGTCTCGGGAAATAGCTACCCGACCCCGTTTTATACGGGGAATTATTGGCCGAGCCTACGGGCAAGGATGCTCCACATTAAATTCGGCCTTGTGCATCATCTGACCACGTGTGGCCGTTGGTAATTATCCTAGAGTTGGGGATTCGTGTCCAGCTGTGCTGGTCAAACTCGCTGCCTCCGGTCAGAGAGGACCCTCAGACGGGACCATGTCGAAGGGCAGAGTCTCGTCTCGTGAAATAGCTACCCGACCCCGTTTTATACGGGGGCTACGGGGAATTTTGGCCGAGCCTACGGGCTCGGATACAGCACATTACATTCGGCCTTATGCCACATCTGACCACATGGGGCGATTGGTAACTATCCTAGAGTTGGGGATTCCCCTCCAGCTGTGCTGATTAAATTCTCTGAC
This sequence comes from Acanthosepion lycidas, assembly GCA_963932145.1. Classification (NCBI taxonomy): domain Eukaryota; kingdom Metazoa; phylum Mollusca; class Cephalopoda; order Sepiida; family Sepiidae; genus Acanthosepion; species Acanthosepion lycidas. The sequence goes on along the minus strand of OZ010614.1, from coordinate 35,350,521 downwards.
TCCGGGCAGAGAGGATCTCCAGTCGAGGCTATGTCGAAGGGCAGACTTTCGTCTCAGGAAATAGGTACCCGACCCTGTTTTATACGGGGATTCCGGGGAATTTTTTGCCGAGCCTACCGGCTCGGATGCCCTACATTAAATTCGGCCTTGTGCCACATCTGATCACATATGGCGGTTGGTAGATATCCTAGATTTAGAGATTCATTGTGGAATTCATTTAACTCACTTCTAGCAGTTGACTAGTTCTTCTACGCGCAGCTGGCGATTCTTATATGTGCTGTTCTTGTCCTAACTATTATCGTTCATTACCAACGTTCGTTCGATTATTCTATTCAACAACCTTCCCTAGGCTACAATAATTTTTGACTTACTCACGAACATTATCATCTGAATACCACATAGACAAACTAGAATGATTATACACTTACATACTTAAAGCAATATTTACGGTTTTTCAGTTAGGCGTGGGATCTGTTCATTTCTTGGAGCTTCGAAAGGACGTGTCGTCTCTTTTATTAAATAAAATATATGGTGACTGAACAAAAAAATAAAATAACAAAAATTATTAAATATGTATGCATATTAATTTCCTGTCATCCATTTATATTATTCTCCCTTTATGTGCTGTATCCCTTCAGTACGTCGACAATCATGGCTCTCCACAACATCCTTTCCCTTGAAGTTCTAAGCAATGCTCCTACCTTTACCATGCCTGTTTATCATCCAAAATTCATTAACTAGTTTACTTCCGTCCCGTTTTGTTTTCAGTATGTCCTGTAAGTGTTAAATTTTCCAAACCCTCTTTCCTCATAATATATACCAGGAATTGTAAATGTCGCCTTTCTGGTTTTAAGTGTCGTTTTCGTTCCCATCTTCTTTAAAATCTTCGTTGTCACTTATATGTTCAGACCATGGTACAGTCGGCACCAGTATGTAGAATCAGTCGGCACCCGTATATAGAATCAGTCGGCACCCGTATGTAGAACCAGATCTCTGTCGCTTCAAGTCTCTTCTTCATCTGTCAGGATTCATCACCCAGCATTCATTGATGTATAGGACACATAAATTCAGCATTATTTTTGTTCTTTCATATTTCTTAATACTTTGCTTGGTTTCTGAAAAGCCTCTTTCGTTATTCCGATATATCTTCGTAACTCTGTGTTGTACTTTTCTTCGTCTGTTATTGCATCACACAGATATCTAAATTTTCGTACTGGCGTGTCTCTAATTCCTAGATGACTCATTATGTCTTTCTTGCTGATGGTCATACATTGTCTTCTTACAATTAATAGTTAGTCCTTTCTTCCTGCTTTTCTTAAATACATTGTCTAGGAGTGATTTTAGTTTTCCCTGCAGGTCTGCCATCAAATCAGTGTTATATGTGCAACTTCTTTTAAGTTTATCTCAGTAAAGAATAAATTACGTTAGTTTTTCTTGTTCGCTTCATATCGTCTCTATGTATACGTTAAACAAAAAACCGGAGAGAAAACACACTTATGTTTTCTTTCTTACTTACTTACTTTCTTTCTTTCTTTTTTCATTATCTATCTATCTATCTATCTATCTATCTATCTATCTATCTATCTATCGTGGAAAACCCACGCCGAATCAATCACAAAAATATGTCATTTATAAATATATATAGATTCAGGGGAGAAAACTGTCTAGTACGACACAGTGAACCCACTTTCCTAGCAGCAGACCTAACAGTTGATCCTATATAATCTTTCTCTTCATGTCAGCAGAGAACATTAGCCTGAGAAGGCGGAATGATTCACTCTCCTGGAGGTTAGCATCAGCCATACGTATGGAAGGTAGAAAGTTTGTCTCACATATGATTAATAGAAAACTGTCAGAAACGGAAGTCTTACTCTTGAGATGTACGTTTTTTTTTCATGTACAAATGTCGGGGACCACTCGAGATATATTGTTATGTTAAGAGGCAGTTTGTATGGATAGGAGGGGAAGATAACGGTTAACCCTAGACAGGTCTAGATTGTAGTGATCGAGGAAACATCCTCTCGGGAGTCTGTTCCACAGAGCAGTGGTTCACTGAAAGAACTGTCCGAATGGAACTTCTCACCGATGGTATACGATGGTATACGATGGTATCCTTGGGTGGTTTGCTGCTATGTAAGTGGCATGTGGGTTCCTTGGCGTGAAAGTTAGAACTAGGAATGTGGTTCGTTCGAGCACTTTCCCTGGAAATAGCGATAGAGCAGTTAGGGGCTTGCCACGCCCAGCCAGTGAGGTTGGGCGGTGGAAAATGATTCGTCAACCAAAAAGACTCGGAAACGCTTTTGGACTCACTCAATATTCACAGTTCCACAGTATTTTCTTTTCTTTTAAACAGATGGAATATCAATCAGTTATTTGCCATTTTTTTATCTCCTACGCGCGATACACGCGTAGGCGATCATGTATCTTTCGATACATGTCTGACGAGGCAGATTTTTTACCACAGTAGTTTGCCATTTCTTTCTCCAGTAGACCAGTTGCCATCCAAGACTATAGAACCCGGTCCCTCGTGCTATTTACCCATAGCTGGGGGGAGAAGAAGAGGATTCATACTTTTCCCAAGGGTCAGTCAGTCAGCTATGTGCCATACAGGATACGCGCATAGGCGATCATGTATCTTTCGATACATGTCTGACGAAGCAGATTTTTTTTACCGCGGTAGGTTACCATTTCTTTCTGCAGTAGACCAGTTGCCATCCAAGGATATAGAACCTGTTCTGTTTACCCATAGCTGGGGAGGGGGAGAAGGAGAGGATTCATGCTTTTCCCAACGGTCAGTTAGTCAGATGGGTGCCATGTAGGATACATACTTAGGCGATCATGTATCTTTCGATACATGATCGCCTAAGCTAGGGAGAGAAGAAGAGGATTCGTACCTTTCCCAAGGGTATTAGCACGTAAGGGAATGTAATGGATTCGACTAGAATTCAAACTCGGCTCTCCGATTCCTCAATCTGAGCTGCTATCCATTAGTCCACCGTGCCTCCCCCTACCCGAAACCTATCCTTCTTGTTATCCTTCTTATTCTTATTACTACCCTCCGGAGATTTTGAATTTAGAGTTGTCCTTCTCCTAGACCAGTTGCCATCCAAGTTTATAGAACCCAGTCTGCCCTGCTATTTACCCATAGCTGATGGGAGAAGAGGATTCATACCTTTCCCAAGCACGTAAGTGAATGTAATGGATTCGACTGGAATTCGAACTCGGCTCTCCGATTTCTCAATCCGAGCCGCTATCCATTACTCTAGTTAAAAGAGAACTTGGAGATCGCCATCGTTTTCTTGATGCTTGATGACATCGGTATGGCCCGAGGCAGAGGTCCGACTAGAGTTTTATCTTTGATTCTAACGTCGCAGAAGTATTCTACACTAAATTATGGCGCCAGTTGATATCTTGAATTGTCTCTAAGCATGAAGAGGTGCCTTAGAATTCTCGTTTCCAATTTATTGGGCCTTGAAGATTTTGCCTCTCATTTCATTTTCTTTTTCTTTGTTTGCTTCTTCCGCTCCATGTTTTTAATCTTTCATTCGTTCATAATTCTTTTTTGCTATCTTTCTTTCTTTTTTTCTTTCTTTCTTTTCTTTGATTTGAAATTTCCTCCTCGTGCGTTTATCTTTGGATTCGTTTTAACATAAATATTAGGTTGGTGCAAAATGTCGTTTTCTCACATAGTAACATCTGTGAGAAAACGACATTATTTTTGCACCAACCTAATAGAATGGTTTGGCCGAAAATATTTACTATAAATAAATAAATAGACACAGCGAAGAATACGAAATACCCGACTCCTATGAACATCCCTACCCCGAACTTCGTAACCTGATTTCAGGCATTAAATTTACAATCTTACAATGCTCTGTTTATAATAAACAGTATTAATTACATTTACCGGCCTGAAATTTTGCAGAAAATATGTGTCTTCCGACAGGAATCGAAACCGTGTCCTACACGGAACCATCATTTTATCTGACGTGCTATACCACTCAGCTACATAGGAAGCGTTTGGTTAGAAATGTCCATATTACTGTTTTTTTTTTTTGCTAATTAGGATACATATATATATATATAAGGTTGGTGCAAAAATAATGACGGTTTTTTACTTTAAAAATACGTCAAAAACCGACATTATTTTTGCACCAACCTAATAAATATATATACATATACATATATATATATATATATATATATATATATATATATATATATATATATATATATATGCGTGTATGCATCTTCAATTTTGCTTTCTTTTCCTATAGTTTTCAATCCTCGACTTTCTTTCTTTCTCTTTATACACACACACACACACACACACACACATACATATATATATATATATATATATATATATATATATATATATACCAGACTTTCTTTCCATCTCTTTACCCCCATTTTCCCCTCTCTATCTTTCTCCACACCCCAACACTGTCTCTTTAAGAACTTATACACATTCCAATGCTATATCTTCGTAACTCATGTGACGCCAGTCTTTCTTTCTGATTAGGAAAAGTGCAACATCAGACTCGCCTACGATATTAATATTTATAAAGTTTGTCAAAGTTCCTTTCCAACGGAGATAACTTTAACCTATCAGTTGAAAGGTCAACTCACACCTGCATTTGCCTTAGATTTTTCTATGTCGGCTGAAACGCTAAATTTCAGCTGAAATTACTTATATTCCTCCCTACTGATTCTGAGGAAAACAGGGGTACGGCCGTGTCGATAGAGGGCGGGGTGTAAAACGAGGCAGAAACGCAGATTTTTGACTGATTACTTTTTCTTTCTTTTACACAAATTTTCCTCCTTTTTCTTTCTCTGATTTTCATTTTTTATCTTCCTTTATTTACTTGTTTATTAGTTTCTTTCTTTCTGCCTTTCTTTTTTTTTACCAATTTTCCTCCTTTTTTTCTCTGTTTTTCATTTTTTCTCTTCCTTCCTTCCTTCTTTCCTTCCTCAACAATTTTCCTCCATTTTCTTTCTGTTTTTTTATTTTTCTTCTTTTTACTTTCTTTCTTTTTTCTTTCTTTTTTCTTTCTTTCTTTCTTATTCCATGTTATCTCTTTTTCAATTTTCTTCATTTCTTTCTTTCTTTCTTTCTTTTTTCTTTCTTTCTTTCTTTCTTATTCCATGTTATCTCTCTTTCAATTTTCTTCATTTCTTTCTTTCTTTCTTTCTTTCTTTCTTTCTTTCTTTCTTTCTTTCTTTCTTTCTTTCTCAACAATTGTCCTCCCCTTTCTCTGTTTTTCATTTTACTTTTACTCACTCTATTTTTCTTTCTTTCCTTCTTTCTTTCTTTCTTTCTTTCTTAAATATTCTTGCTCGTAAACAGAAGGATTAACCACCGAAGCAATCGCACCCCCCCCGCCACAACGTGGGGCCTGTCCTACAGGCCAGTGTTGATAGGCGGTGCTCATCTTTCTAAATGTATGCCTCATTTAGGATGACCGAATAATCGTTAGAAGTGGAAGTCCTTACAGCACTTAACAACTTGTCTTTAAAGATTGCGATAGCGAGAAGAAAGGGAAGATGCGTAGATAACCAAGGAGAGAGAGAGAGATGAGAAGAAAATCATAGCCGCAGTCGAAGAAATAAAAGAGAGAAAGAATGCGAAGAAGCGAAAAAGAAAAGAGAAATAAAATGTCAAATGAATAGAAAAAGAAAAAAGAAAAAGAAAAAGAAAGTAATGAAAGAGAAAGAGAAAGGAAAGCTATGCATGTGATGGAGGCCGATGAAAGTAAAAGAGATGAGACCAAATTGGAGAAGACAAAAAATGGAGAGCAAAGAAACAATTGAAAAATCAATGCTCTTCAGATTCGATATTCAAAAGAGGGATGAAAAGAAAAAGAACAAAATTTATCTAACGTTAAAGTAAGGGGGAGGAGGAACGAAGTGTATTAGAAGAAGCATACAGAGAAAATAATCTAAGATATACCAATTCTCTGAAGAGAATTTTGCGATAGAA
>OZ010614.1:35214538-35339538 GCA_963932145.1 Acanthosepion lycidas | reverse complement strand
CGAAAATCGACGTCGCGTCTCCATTGCTTTTGCACTGGGGGACCTCAGTATTAATAAAGACTAACATCAAAAGAAAGAGCCAAGTTAAACGTGGGATTATTTGTTCATTGGAGTCACGTGGTTAACTTCAAAAAACCCTAAGAAGAAGAAGAAGAAGTGGAAGAAGAAGAAGAAGAAGAAGAAGAAGAAGAAGAAGAAGAAGAAACGTGGAAGAAGTTATAAAATAAGAACAAGAAAACAAGGAATGAGTGAAATGATTACGAGAAGAAGAAGAGAAAAAAAAGACAGATCAGGAATGGTTTACAAAAAAGAAAGAAAGAAAGAAAGAAAGAAAGAAAGAAAGAAAGAAAAGAACGAATGACGAAGGCAAGATCAAAGAATAAAAAAGAAAAAAAAAACAAAAACAATGATAAATCAAAGAAAGAAAGAAAGAAGGAAGAAAGAAAGAAAAAAGAAAGAAAGGAAGAAAGAAAGAAAGAAAGAAAGAAAGAAAGAAAGAGTAAATAGAAGAAAGTAAGAAACGGAAAACAATGAGAAAGATAGAACGAAAGAAAAAAACAAACAAACAAAGCAAAATGAAAGAAAGAAAAGATAAAAATCTACGGAACGATATTAAAGAAAAAAGTAAGAAAGACGGACAGAGAGAAACAGAAAAGAACGGAATGAGAGTTAATGAAAAGAAGAAAGTAAGAGAATTGGTAGATCGAAGTAAAGCAAATCACAAAGACAGAAAGAAAAGAAAAAGAAAGGAAGTTCGATAGAATAAAGAAAAAAAGAATGCTAACAGAACAAAGAAAGAAACGAAAAACATTGTCTGATCAAAGAAAGAAAGAAAGAAGTTAAGAAAGAAAGAATAAACGGAGGAAAATGTAAGATGTTTGAAGAAAGAAACAAAAAAAAGAGAGAAACAACGACAAAAGAAACAAAAACAGAAAGAAAGCAAGAAAAAGAAAAAGAATTAAAAAAAAAAAACGCGCGCGCGCAAATAACCAGTTATAAACTTTACAACTCTTCCGATTCACTGGATATCACCGTGCGATCCTTACAGGAAACATTGACAAAAGCTGCACAACCGCCAAAGTTGCCATGTTTGATCATGCGCACTGCCTGACTAATGTTTTTTAGAAGGTTGCTTATTTCCGGTACGCCTTTAACTTGTTCTTTCTAAAGCAATAAATGTAAAATCATTTGTTAACAAAAAGAAAAAAAATAGCAGAGTATTTTTTTTACTTCATCTCGTATATACAGAACCTCAGTAAAAAAACTTGATTGACCTTTATAAAAGCACGAATCAAATAACCATACATTATACTTTGACACTAAAACGGGTTGAAAAGCATTAAGTACAGAACAGGGTCATAATATAGGGTTAATAATCTCGGCTGCCTATTCAAGACACGGAAAAGGCTATGGAAGTAAATCCGGACAAAATCCCGGAGTGGAGCGCTGAAGGCAGTTTTGGCTGTCAGCACGGGCAATTTTCCGGCAACTTCTTCAGCCGTTCCCGAAGGTAATGTCCTGTATCCTTTTGGATCTTATTGGTACGGCCGAGAGTGAGTCGGGCATGTAGTCTGGGCAGCGCACGGCCTCCATATAGCATCGCTCAGGCCTGCGCTCTAGGGAGGTCAGTCCAGTTTCAACAACCAAAGGACTGAATCTTGAGCAAACACGGCGCTACCTTACTAATGGTCCTTCTATAGAAATGTATTGTAAATGATTTTACTATAGAAAGGTATTATATATGGTTTTACTATAGAAAGGTATGGTAATTGGTTGAGGGGAAAGGTGCTTTTAGCAGCAAAAGTCAGTGAAAACCCTGCTGACAAAACGTGATCATTATATATAAATGCTCCGCTAAAGCTTTTGCAGGAAAAAAAAATAATTTTACGACAAGGGTTTGGATTACAAATCACACAAAAAGCATGTCTGAAATCAGAATAGAGATATGTTCAGTTTAAATGAATTACGAATTAGTTTACTCTAGAAATACATTACTAATGATTTTGCAATAGAACTGTATTGAAACTGAGGAAGAAAGTTGTCGCCAGTGGCCAGGAATGAAAGCAAGCATTACTAACAGAATAGGGCTATTATATGTATAATTACCAACAGAATAGGGCTAATATATGTATAATATAATTACTAGCAGAATAGGGCTATTATATGTTTAATATAATTACTAGCAGAATAGGGATATTATATGTATAATGTAAATTCATTACCAATGGTTATTTTTAAGCGTAGCTTAGATGTGGCACAAAGCAGAAAGCACGGGGCACCCAGTGAAACTGGAACTTATTCTTCAGTCATAAACTTCCTTACTAATGATTTGATTACAGAAATGCTTTGCTGGACAAGGACAAATATTAACAGTGGCTAGGAATTATATGGTCGTATGTTTTCCAATTATACCTGTCTTCTAGGACGGTTGGCTAATCCCTGTCTCAGACGTCTGCTTTGGCACATTTGTGCTTGTTCAACACCTACAGAGCCAACCTGGGGTTTATGCTGAAACTAGGCTCAGTGGGCAGTTTCTGGCATAGAGACCGCATCATCTGGCGTGATCAACAGTTTGATCAAGGCAAGTACCTCGGGCACGATAGCTTGTGACTTCGTGTTAGCACAACCATTGATGAACAATTCCGTCGACCCACTTCAACTCGCAAGGCGTGGGTCAACTCGTGAGATATAGTTTTCAAGCACTGTCGAAAGGCGCCACGCGTTGGAATCGGCTCCCAGGCCGATAACATGTAAAGATCACCTGCCTGATAAAGCGACGATGGTGACATTCGAATGCGGGTCTTATGATCGGAAAGCGAACGTGATAACGAATACGAGCACACTAAGGTCGCGAATTAATGCAACCATTACTAGCAGACTAGAGTTATTATGCGTATAATGTAAATTCATTACTAATGACTTGACTTCAGAAATGCATTGAAAATCAGAATCTTCGGGGTCGTCACTAGTCAAGGCAGGTATTACAGTCATACTAACGCTACTTTTTAGTTCTGGTCGCCTGACGATCGCAATAGCGAGAATCTCGAGTAGTGATTTGAAGGCTGTCTATTCTTGTTGCGAGTTAGCGTGTCTGTTCTGTCTTGATCGTTTGGACATGGTGCAATGCATGTAATTGCATAGCTAAGTGCCTATCTGCCCTTTTCAGTTGTCTTCATTAGCTATTGGCACTTGGGTTTTTCTGTTCCCTTTTGATTTTTTTTACCCCACAGTCGGTTGCTATTTCTTTCTGCGGTAGACCAGTTGTCATCCAAGGCTATAGAATCCAGTCAGTGCTGCTACTTATCCACAGCTGTGTGTGGGGAGAGAAGAAGTGTTTTAGTTCCCAGTCGAATCCATTAAGTGTATTAGCACATAATGAATTCGACTGGAATTCGAACTCGGTTCTCCGATTCCTCAATCCGAGTTGCTATCCATTACTCTACCGTGTCTCTAATTCTACAAGAAACTATAATTGCATAAAAATCTTAATTCTAGTATCTCTTTCTTTCACTCTCTCTCCCTATTCCTCTTTCTCTTTGTCTCACCCTCTCTCTGTCTGTTGTCTGTTTGTCTCTCTCTCTCTCTCTCTCTCTCTCTCTCTCTATATATATATATATATATATATATATATATATATATATATATATATATATATATATTCGATCAGAAGAGATGAGTATAACAGTCATGTACCATGCGTGACACACGCTTAGGCGATCATGTATCTTTCAATACATGACTGACGAGGCAGATTTTTTCCCGCGGTAGGTTGCCATTTCTTTCTGCGGTAGACTAGTTGCCATCCGAGGCTATAGAACCCGGTCAGTCCTGCTATTTACCCATAGCTGGGGGGAGGAGAAGAAGAGGATGCATACTTTTCCCAGGTGTATTAGCACGTAAGTGAATCTAATGGATTCAGCTGGAATTCAAAGTCGGAGGAGTTTCCGAGAGTGAAAGAAAATGCGAAGACGCCCATGAGAGAAAGGACAATAATATCTAAAAGATTCCGAACGGAAGAGAGAAGATGGCGATTGACGTTTCATTTCCATTTTTGAAGATTGTAGGTGATAGGAAATGAAGAAACCGGAAGAGAGTTCCACAGGCAAGAAAACGCGAGAAAAGAAACTATTACAGTATAAGTTATGGATCCACCTAGCTATTTCAAAAGTAGAACGCTGAGACCTAGTTGACAATCTAGTAATACCCTTCAATTCATGCGGTCCGGGCACCGAGGAAGGGAGCTCATTAGAATAACCAGCATAAAAATATTTATAGAAAATATACGCCCCCCCCACTCGAGATTAAGTCCTGTAGGTATATTGGTAATAACAGGGAACTGAACACTGAGTAATCATTAGGGAAAGCAGCTCATCCGCCGCCATCACAAGGATGAAGCCGTCGGCCACATGAAGGGCTGTCATCAAGTTAACGAAGGAGTCTCATCTACCCTGGTTTTGAAGTATGATTGTTCCTTCTCCTAGGCATCAGAATGATCTTTCTTCGGGTATACTGGTATATCAAATACCTCAAGGAGTTGAACGTCTCCTGCCCTGAATAATTCACTACCCCTTGGATACGGTTTGGTTAGTTGGTTGATTTTGTTTAGCGGCATCATATCAACATGTCTATGGGTCATTTCATACCGAAATCTAAGTTTTTTGAGCGCAATAGTATGCCTTCAACTACAGATTAAATGGTAAGTGGTCATTTACTATAAAATGTATTGTCGATAATTCTAAGATAAAATGTATTGTTGGTAATTCTACTAAAAATGTATTGTTGGTAATTCTACTATAAAATACAGTGTTGGTAATTCTACTATAAAATGTATTGTTGGTAATTCTACGATAAAATGTATTGTTGGTAATTCTACTAAAAATGTATTGTTGGTAATTCTACTATAAAATACAGTGTTGGTAATTCTACTATAAAATGTATTGTCGATAATTCTAAATATAAAATGTATTGTTGGTAATTCTACTAAAAATGTATTGGTAATTCTACTATAAAATGCAGTGTTGGTAATTCTACTATAAAATGTATTGTTGGTAATTCTACGATAAAATGTATTGTTGGTCATTTAGCTTTAAAATGTATTGTTGGTAATTTTACTATTAATAGGTATTGTTGTTAATTTTTTTAAAATATGAAATCGTATTTTTATACTTTCATAGAGTTTTATTTTCATTTAAGGATACACTATTTGCCCCTAGCTGGGGCTGTAACAGGTGTTTCACGCTCCTCACCAGCTCCAATATCACACCTTGCTACTGAATCTACTTTATCGTCATACCCAGGACTATGTGTTACGGGTAGACAGTGCTGGTAGCCTTTGTTTTCTGTTAGTCTAGAAGGAAGCAATACAACCAGACAACCAGATAGATGCGTGATAGACGGTTAAGCATTTTTCTTTTGTTCTTTACTGTTGTTTTTCGATATACTTCATAGTAACTACAATTTTTTTTTTAATCATTTCACTCCGAGCAAGGCGATAAAGCCACTAAGATATAATGAGTTACAGGGAGGTAAAGAAAAGGAGAAGAATGAACAATAATAAAAGAACAGGAATCAGGAAGACGGAAGATTGCGATTGATGATGCATTTAAAATTTTGAAGATCGTAGGTGGCAGGAAAACAAGTATCGAAAGAGGATTCAACAAGCAAGAAGTGCGAGAAAAGAAACTATTAGAATAGAACATACGGTTACATTTAACTATTTCCACTGTAAAATGTGGGGACCTAATTGCCAATCTGGTTCTACGTTCGAAATTCATGTGGTCGAGCTATCAAGGATGATGGCTCATAAAAAAATTCTGTCATAAAGATATGCATAGATCTCACTGAAGGGAGCCGTGATTCCTGCTGTTTAATAAGTTCAATGTTATTACAGTGGCCAGGAATTAACTACAGTAATCTTGCGTGCAAAATAATGATGGTGCCGACAAGATTAAAGCCTTTCATTCAGTTCCCACCCACGATACGTTGCTTATTTTTTCTAAACAGTTTTTCTGCTTTGGCGAGATTATTTGGCTCCACATTTATTAAACTTTTATATATAAAAAAAATAATCCTGGCGGAACGTTTATTTTGAACTAAAGTCGAAAATTTCTCAATTTCAAACGGCACTCGTAATTGGTTTAATGTTTTCTCTTAATGTATACTTTGATTTGGCTTGTTTTATGGCATATTAACACCTCAATGGGATTATTTAATGCCAACAAGATTTTTATTGTTGGTATTAGGTTGGTGCAAAAATAATGTCGTTTTCTCACATAGTAATATATGTGAGAAAACGACATTATTTTTGCACCAACCTAATATCTGTTATGGGTCCTTAACTATAACAACAGAATGAACTCTCCCTAACACCATGTATACTACGCCTCTCAAGAGAGAGGGACGATTCAAGCCGAGCTTCTCGGCTTGACGGTTGAACTCTCTGCCTCTGAACAGAGAGGAACCCGGACGAGGCTCCGCCGAAGGGCAGAGTTTCGTTCGGGGAGGTTGACCAACCCGATCCCGTTTATACGGGTTCTACGGGCTATTTTTGGCCGAGCCTACGGGCTCGGGAAACCCACGTTAAACTCGGCCTTGTGCCACATGCAACCCTCGTGGGAGGGTGGCTAGATACCGATTCAAGCCGAGCCGATAGTAGATCACTCCAAACCAGACTGACAGTCATACTAACACCTTCCACATCTTGTATTATTATTTCGTGTAATATACCTTCGTTATTTTTACTCTTGTGTTCGTGTTGTTCTTCCTTGGTCCTAACCTGGACCATAACAGTATTTTTTTTTTTCAAAAATGTTTTGCTGGTAATAATTTTTTATAAAGTATTTCTGGTATTAAAACCTATTTTTACACATTCATCGTGTTTTGACTCCAGTTTAGGGGGGTTAACTATTTACCCATAGCTGGGTTCCTAACAGGTGCTACCACCCCCTGTCAGGTAGGAACAATTAAGAGGTAGTTCCACGCTCCTCAAACCTCCTGATGAGAGGCCTTGCTGCTAGATGTAGTTTTATCGTCTTACCCCGGATACGGATGTAGTTTATCGTCACATCCAGAACGGACTTGTAATTGGTACAAAAGAATAACTTATCAGCAAGACACCATGCTGTTTTTTAAACTTTGATTACTCAGATACAAAGCCACAAATTTAAAACACACAGTGAGAATAAGACTCACTATACAATCACAATAGAATGCTTCTTCGTCTGTTTACCGGATCTGTTCAGGACAGGCATTTCTTAGTATTTCTTAGTATAATTCACCTGTTTCCGAACCAGGTAAACGCTTATAAACTCAAATATAAACAACCAATATTTACTAATTCTTGATGCAAGTTCATAGTTTCAAATATAATCGTCCAATACCCATTCCCGAAACATGGAAATGCTTATCGGTTCCAATATAAACGACCCATATTTGCCTATTCCCAAAGCAGGTAAATGCATATAATCTCAAATACAATCGTCCAATATTTACTTATTCTCCACGCAGGTAAATGCTTATAGATTAAAATATAAATGAACAATATTTGCCTATTCCCAAAGCAGGTAATTACTTATCGACTCAAATATAAACAATTAATAAACAACTAATTAAGCGTCCTGGATAAGCAGATGATAAACTACACCCGCGTCCAGGGTAAGACGATAAACTACATCCGCGTCCTGGGTAAGACGATAAACTACATCCGCGTCCTGGGTAAGACGATAAACTACATCCGTGTCCTGGCTAAAACGATAAACTACATCCGCGTCCTGGCTAAGACGATAAACTTCTCGTCCTGGGTAAGACGATAAACTATATCCGCGTCCTGGGTAAGACAATAAACTACTCGTTCTTGGTAAGACGATAAACTGCTCGTTCTTGGTAAGAGGGTAAACTACATCGGCGTCCTGGGTAAGATGGTAAACTACACCCGCGTCCTGGGTAAGACGATGAACTACATCCGCGTCCTGGCTAAAACGATAAACTTCTCGTCCTGGGTAAGACGATAAACTACATCCGCGTCCTGGCTAAAACGATAAACTTCTCGTCATGGGTAAGACGATAAACTACATCCGCGTCCTGGGTAAGACGATAAACTACTCGTTCTTGGTAAGACGATAAACTGCTCGTTCTTGGTAAGAGGGTAAACTACATCGGCGTCCTGGGTAAGATGGTAAACTACACCCGCGTCCTGGGTAAGACGATGAACTACATCCGCGTCCTGGCTAAAACGATAAACTACATCCGCGTCCTGGGTAAGACGATAAACTCCTTGTCCTGGGTAAGATGATAAACTATATCCATGTCCTGGGTAAGACGATAAACTACTCGTTCTTGGTAAGACGATAAACTGCTCGTCCTGGGTAAGACGGTAAACTACATCCGCGTCCTGGATAAGACGATAAACTACATCCGCGTCCTGGGTAAGACGATAAACTATATTCATGTCCTGGGTAAGACGATAAACTATATTCATGTACTGAGTAAGATGATAAACTACATCCGCGTTCTAGGTGAGACGATAAACTACATCCGCGTCCTGGGTAAGACGATAAACTACTCGTCCTGGCTAAAACGATAAACTACATCCGCGTCCTGGTTAAGACGATAAACTACTCGTCCTGGGTAAGACGATAAACTATATTCATGTCCTAGGTAAGACGATAAACTATATTCATGTCCTGGGTAAGACGATAAACTACATCCGCGTTCTAGGTGAGACGATAAACTACATCCGCGTCCTGGGTAAGACGATAAACTACTCGTCCTGGCTAAAACGATAAACTACATCCGCGTTCTGGGTAAGACGATAAACTGCTCGTCCTGGGTAAGACGATAAACTATATTCATGTCCTGGGTAAGACGATAAACTACATCCGCGTCCTGGGTAATACGATAAACTCCTCATCCTGGGTAAGACGATAAGCTACATCCGCATCCTGGCTAAGACGATAAACTACTCGTCCTGGGTAATACGATAAACTACATCCACGTCCTGGGTAAGATGGTAAACTATTCGACCTGGCTAAAACAATAAACTACATCCGCGTCCTGGGTAAGACGGTAAACTACATCCGCGTCCTGGGTAAGACGATAAACTACTCGTTCTGGGTATAACGATGAGCTACATCCAACAGTAAGGCCTCTGATCAGGAGATTTTGAGAAGCGTGGGGCAACCTCTTAATTGCTGCAGGTCCACCCTGATCCGGGGTGGTAGCACCTGTTGTGGTCCCACCTATGGACAAATAGTTAATCCCCAAACTGGGGTCAAAACACTATGAAAGTGTAAAAATAGGTTCTAGTACCTGAAATACTTTGTAAAAAATTATTACAAGCAATACATTTTTGGATTAAAAATATTACCAGCGATACCTATTTGAAGGAAAATTATTACCAGATTTTTGAAAAAATAATTACCAAGAATAAAAGTTTTGTCGGTATTAAAACACCCATTGAGGTTGATATACCGTAAAAAACAAACCAAACCAAAACCAAGTAAATAGCTATAAAATGTAAAATGTCCGGCTACACTTTTCCGAGAACACCCGTCTCCTAGGGTGGTTAGTTAATCCCTCTTGCAGATGCTTGCCCATGCACATTTGTGCTTGTTCAACACCAATAGGGCCAACCTGTAATTTCTACTGCAACTATTTTAAGCGGACCTTAGTTACTGTTTCGGGAAGAAAGCGCAAATTCTGGCCAAATCAGCAGTTTGAACAACACCAGTACGCTTAAAACCTCGGTCACGATGACTTGGTGCTAGTCCAACCATCGACGCCTTCTGAACAGTTTCGTCTACCCAATTTCACTCAGAAAGTGTGGGTCAACCAATAGTATGCTTTTTAGACACTTTTCAAAGATGCCGCACGCTGATAAATTGAACATGAGATTCGAACCTGAGCCTCATGGCCGCAATGAAAACGTTCTAACCACTCGGCTACACCACGAACCGAAACTTAAAAAAAAATTGTTTATTAACTCAAATATAATAAATAAAATAAAAGACGAATTTCAATATTAAGTCTGCCAACGGGGTTTGATATGTCATAAAATAAGTCAACCAGCCAACCACTAATTAACCCTTGTAGTCTTATTGGCGATTCAAAGGTAGATGAACTCGCGACGAATAATATTAATAAGCGACAACTCACCATGTAACCATTATATATATATATATATATATATATATATATTGTAGATAAGGTAATATTATAACTATAGCTTATATATCTACAATATATATATATTGTAGATATATAAGCTATAGAGTTATAATCTTACCTTATCTAATATTATAACTCTATAGCTTATATATCTACAATATATATATATATATATATATATATATATATATATATATATATATATATATATATATATATTGTAGATATATAAGCTATAGTTATAATCTTAACCTTATCACGCAAATTAACATCTATATATATATATATATATATATATTGTAGATATATATGCTATAGAGTTATAATCTTACCTTATCACGCAAATTAACATCTCTCTCTCTCTATATATATATATATTGTAGATATATAAGCCATAGTTATAATCTTAACCTTATCATCCAAATTAACATATATATATATATATATATATATATATATATATATATATATATATTGTAGATATATAAGCTATAGAGTTATAATCTTACCTTATCACGCAAATTAACATTTTGAAAATCTCCCTTCTTAAAGACTCTGCGGACATCATGGCGACTGGAAAAAAAAATCTAACTCTAAAATTAAGCCTTTGTTATTCTGGCAATAGCTGAAGATCTTACGCCTTTATCCACGGTAATGTATTTTTTTTTAATCGTTTCACCCCAAGGCGACAATGCCATTAAGACACAGACGCGAGTGAAAGCGAAAGGGAATAGGACGATTGAGATTGGGAAGGTTTGGGGAAAGGACAAAAATTGAAAAGGAACGGGTTCAAGAAGACAGAAGATGGCGATTGACGTTGCGTTTAAATTTTTGAAGGTTCTTCTTATCAGGGAAGCAAGAAATCCGGAGGGAGTTCCACAGGTGGGATGTGCTAGAAAAAAAGACCTTGTTAGAGTAGAAATGGCATCTAACTAGTTCAACAGTAAAATGGTGAGACCTAGATGCTAATCTAGTGGCACGCTTAAATTCATGTAGTCGGGACAGTAAGGAAAATGCTCACCACAGCAGTTACCATGAAAATAATTGTAGAACAGACAAAAGGAAGCCACGTCACGTCGATGAGAAAATGACAAGTCGAGATACCTGGTCATGATCCATTACATTCGGTGACGGTACAAGCGTCTCTTCCAACCCCAATCTATGATACAGCCACCTTCAAATCTATGATATGGCACCCACTACATCTCAATTTACATAGTACTATTCATATAAAATACAAATTTTATTCTAACCTAATTATGCACAATAATGGATCATATGCAATATAGGTGAACAATTCAACTAGAAAAATTGAAAATAAATACAATGTATCTAAATCCAAATTAGAGACCTGTCATAATAGATCATTCCAGGGCACTTCAATGTGGCGTAAGCTTGTCTTGCTAAATCAATTACGATGAATAGTGAA
Source organism: Acanthosepion lycidas (assembly GCA_963932145.1). NCBI lineage: Eukaryota > Metazoa > Mollusca > Cephalopoda > Sepiida > Sepiidae > Acanthosepion > Acanthosepion lycidas. The sequence goes on along the minus strand of OZ010614.1, from coordinate 35,327,945 downwards.
TTCGATCCTCACTGGGTGCCCTATACTTTCGGCCTTGTGCCATATCTCCGTTTAGTAAATCGCTATAAGATACTGGCAATAATGCTATTCGTCGAAGAATATAATAATCATGTATCTTTCGATACATGATCACCTAAGCGTGTATCTCTCGTGCAGGCTCGATGCAAGTGTCTCGTGCCGCGCTACCCCGAATCTATGATACCCACCCGAATCTATGATACCCACCCGAATCTATGATACCCACCCGAATCTATGGTACGGGGGTCCCGCTCTACTACATATGTTAGTTACTCTCATCATAAGTTAGTATTCATATAAAATGCAAATTTTGTTGTAACCTAATTATGTACAATAATGGATCATATGCAATATAGGTGAACAATTCAACTAGAAAAATTGAGAATAAATAAAATGTATCTAAATACAAATCAAGAAAGTGTCATAGTCGATCATTCCATCTTAAATAAATCGACAATGTTTTGCTGCAGTTTTTAACATCAGCTTGAGATTTTTTTTTCTTGTTAAAAAGTTGAAGAATTTTAACACATTCAACATTTTGATTAAAAAATCAAATAGTGAATTTTATATATTGTTTCTTCGAGACTTAGTATGAGCACAAGAAATTCACGCATTTGGAACCCCCCCCCACCAGAATGACATCAAAATCCGCCAAAATCTTTCATCCTTTAATAGTCAATTATAAGGTATATAAATGTAGAGTCACAAAGCACTGATATCATTCAGGCTTGGTCAATAGTCAATTGCGCTTAGTTTAATTTATAAGGTATATAAATGTAGAATCCCAGAGCACTGTTCCCCCCACCCAATCAGGCTTGTATTCCGCGCAGTTGGGGGTTGGGGTAGTACGTTTCGACCCTTATTACATTCAGTCAGTTATGTGCCATGCATGATACACAGGCGATCATGTATCTTTCGATACGTGACTGACGAGGCAGATTTTTTCCCGCAGTAGGTTGCCATTTCTTTTTGCGGTAGACCATTCGCCATCCAAGGCTATAGAAGCTCGTCTGTCCTGCTATTTACCCATACCTGGAGGGAGAAGAAGAGGATCCATACCTTTCTCAAGGGTATTATTAGCACATAACTGAATGTAATGGATTCGAATGGAATTCGAAACACATTACATTACAGACCTATTTTTTGGATTTTGTCAAGAATCGCGAGATGTACAGCAGGAGCACCGGACCAGATATGGCAACAGTATTCAATGCACAGACGAATAACAGATTTGTAAATGTGCAAGATAGATTCTGACGAGAAAGATTTTCTGTCACGACACAGTGAACAAGCTTTGTATACACTATTTAGATTGTTCGGACTTTTGAGCTCAATTCGTTGACATATTCACGACGTTTCGACCGTTATACACTCCGGCCTTCTTCAGATGATTGGGATTTCGAACTGGGCCTTTTACTTCGTCCACCGAGGCAGAGTGTTCTAGTTCCACGTGCCATGCTCCTTCCGAATCTCTCAAGGACACATGGGCCAGTGGATAAAAGCGTTGGTTGAACTCAATGACTTGAACAAAAAGTTGTAAGTTCAATACCTGGCTACAGCAGAGGTGAATAAATACTTGGAGACTTGAGTTAAAGGGAGATAAATGATACTGAAACATCCGAAAGAGGCATGGCACGTGGAACTAGAACAATCTGCCCCGGTGGACGAACTAAAGGGTTCAGTTCGAAATTTCAATCACCTGAAGAAGGCCAGAGCGGACAGCGGTTGAAACGTCGTGAATATGGCAACGAATATGAGAACAACGGTCCGAACAATGTAAATGTTGTATATAATTACAATAGCTCATCTCAGAAATATAGACAGATCCTGAGGAAGGCCGAAGGGTACAACGGCCTTAACGTCGTGAATATGGCAACAAAGATGAGGACAGCGGTTCGAACAATGTAAATAATTACAATACCTCATCTCAGCTATATAGATAGATCTTGAGAAAGGCCGGAGCGTACAACGACCTAAACGTTGTGAATATGGCAACGAAGACGAGGACAACAGACCGAACAATGTAAATAGTGTAAATAATTACAATACCTCATCTCAGGAATATAGGCAGATATTGAACAAGCTTTATTAACGGTAGCCTCGATTTCTAACCCCTTTTCCCACAGTAACCTCCGTAGCTATATTGGTGACAGTAGGAGAATTTACCCCAAGGTTATCACGTATCCATATTGTCGATAGCTGGAGAATCTAATCCCTGAAATTCCCGTTACCTATGCCAGCAAACGTTTAAATCTTCAAGCAGCGTACATTTTTTTCGCAAAACACCCACCTCTCTCCAACTCTCTTCTCAACCATCGTAATTTCTCAGACTCCATTTTTTTCCTTCTGGCTTCTGTTCTGCACTTGGTGAACTCTTCTCTTTTACTGTCGAGGGCGTCGCCATGCTTTTCTGGGATTTTTGGTAGAGGGGAAGGTGTATTGGCGCCAGAATTCGAATTATCGGTAGAAGCCGAAACGAATCGCCGGGTTTGTTTTCCCCCAACCCTGATTAAAGATCTTTATGTTGGGGCCATGCTGACGGGAGGGAGACAGGCTTGTATATTTGGAAATAGAAGACATGAATCAAAGCAAATCCATGTATCGGCGACTACGTGTATACATTTGCATTAGAGAGAGAGAGAGAGAGCGAAAGAGAGGGAAGAAGGGAAAGAGAAAGTGAGAGGAGGAAGAGAGAAAGAGAGAGGGGTAAACAGATGATAAAAGAGGGAGAGAGAAAGGGGAAGGAAATAGTGAGAAAGGGGAAGAGGGAAAGAGAGAGTGGTAGACAGATGTTGAAAGTGGGAGAGAGAAAAGACGGTGAGAGAAAGAGTGGGTGAAGAGTCAGAGAGAAAGAGTGAGAGGGAGAGAAGGGAAGAGAGAGGGGGTAGACAGATGGTAAAAGAGAGAGAGAGAAAAGGGTAAGGGAAAAAGACACAGAACGAGAGAATGGGAGGGAGGGAAAAGAGAAAGAGAGAGAGAGGGATAAAAGTGGAAGTGTGAGGTGTAGACAGATGGTAAAAGAGAGAGAGAAAAAAAAAAGAGGAGGGGAAACGAAACATAGAGAGAGGGGAGAGACATAGAGTCTGAAATGTTTTAAATGTTTTGCTCCAACCATATTAGAATAATAAAAAAAAAACAAAGACCACTATTTACATTATTCACATTCGAACTCATATCCTCATCTTTGTTGGTATATTCACGAGGTTTCAGTCGTTGTCCTTTTTGTGTTTCTTCAGGTGCATTTCTACCAAATGGATTAAAGTGTTGCTTCGTTAAATTCGGTCACATTGTAATTGTGAGTTCAATCCCTGGTCAATTATTGCTTCAACGACGCAACATTTAAAATGTTCCGATTCTTTCTATATGAATTTCTGGGAAAAAAAAATTATCATTCTCGATATTATTTACATTCAGACTACTTTTTTCTTATCACAGCGTCTCAGCCGTTGTGCTCTTTGGTCTTCTGCTTGTCAATACAGCTAACATTCAGGTAATTTCGGTAAAGTAAGAAAAGGCTCAGTGAATGCAGTCAAGTGCGATGTTCTAGACTCAGGATTGTCCCTCGGAACAATAACCTAGTAGATTAAGTTCATTGGCTCGTGAATTTCGTGATATGGTAATTGTGAGTTCAGTCCCTTTGCTGAGTAGTACAGGCTTAGTACAGAATCCGATAATAATAGCAGAGATGAGAACATTAGCCCGGATGTAAATAATAACACCTCATCCCATATGTTTGCAAAATACCTAAATTATTTTTTAAAGCCGTGTAAGAAAGACGTAGTCAATCATGGCTCCCAACAGAGTTCTTTTTTCACATTATCTGTTAATTAATTTTCTTCTTGGGAATAATTGTGGCGGGTGGGTTCTTCTCACCTTCGCTGTGGTTTCGAATTGAAACTAAACCTTATCCTAGACGGGTTGCCATCCAAGACTAGAGAGTTCAGTTTACCCAAATATTCAGCACAAAACCGCGGGAAGAAATTATGGAATTATACCTTCTCCACAGGCATTATTGCGAAAGTGGATCGAATTTCATGATATAGCCATACAAGAGGTAGGTGAGCATACGTCTCTACAACACTAGTTCCTTTAAGTAAATGTTCGCGACTCTGTTTAGTTATCCATTCACGCAAACTCGTTAAGTAGAACACCTCATATTTCTCTTTGTTTCGCTTCCCTAAAATAATGTGTCGCTTGTTTCGCTTCCCTAAAATAAAGTTTCACGTCCATAAAATTATGTTTCGCTTCCGTAAAAAATGTTCCGCTTCCCTAAAATGAGGTTTCGCTTCTATAAAATAATGTTTCGTTCGTTTCGCTTCCTTAAAATAAAGATTCGCTTCAATAAAATAATGTTTCGCTACCCTAAAATAAAGATTCGCTTCCCTAAAATAATGTTTCGCTTCCCTAAAATAAAGATTCACTTCCCTAAAATAATGTTTCGCTTCCCTAAAATAAAGATTCACTTCCCTAAATTAATGTTTCGCTTGTTTCGCTTCCCTAAAATAGTGTTTCCTTTCGCTAACATAATGTTTCGTTTCCCTAAAATAATTTTTCGCATTTTTCGTTCCGTGAAATAACGTTTCCATTATCTAAAATAATGTTTCGCTAGTTTCGCATCCCGAAAATAAAGTTTCCCTTCTTTGGCATCCCTAAAACAAATATATTCTCCCCATAAATTATGTTTCGCTTCCCTAAAATAAACTTTCCCTTGTTTCGCTTCCCTAAAATAATGTTTCGCTTGTTTCGCTTCCCTAAAATAATGTTTCGTTTCCCTGAAATAACGTTTTGCTTCCCCAAAATAATGTTTCGCTTCCCCAAAATAATGTTTCGCTTCCCCAAAATAATGTTTCGGTTCCCTAAAATAAAGTTTCGCTTCCCTAAATAATGTTTCGCTTCCCTAAAATAATGTTTCGCTTCTATAAAATAATGTTTCTCCTCCTTGAAATAACATTTCCCTTCTCTAAAATGATGTTTCGCTTGTTTCTCTTCCCTAAAATAATGTTTCGCTTCCCTGAAATGACGTTTCGCTTCCCTTAAATAGTGTTTAACTTCCCTAATCTAAATTCCGCTTCCCTAAAATAATTTTTAACTTCCCTCGAATAATATTTCGATTCCCTAAAATAAAGTTTCGCTTCCCTAAAATAATGTTTCGCTTCCCTGAAATAATGTTTCGCATCCCTAAAATAAAGATTAGCTTCCCTAAAATAATGTTGCCCTTCCATAAAATAATGTTTCCGTTGGTTCGCTTCCATGAAATATTGTTTCGCTTCTATAAAAAAATGTTTCGATCGTTTCGCTGCCCTAAAATAAAAATTCGCTTCCCTAAAATAATGTTTCACTGATTTCGCTTCCCTAAAATAAAGTTTCGCTTCCTTAATATAATGTTTCGCTTCCCTAAAATAAAGTTTCGCTTGTTTCTCTTCACTAAAATAATATTTCGCTTTTTTAGCTTCTCTAAAATACACTGCGTGCCAAATTATTATTCTTTCTAATATTTCAAAAACCGTCCAATCAATTCACACAAAATTTTCACACAATGTTGGCAATACTGACCTGCGCAATCACTGAAATTTTCGTACTGATATGCGCAATGCAAACAAACTAGCGCCATATTAGTTATCAGCACGGTGATTTGAGCGTGCCAAATTATTAGAAAGGTTTAGTAAAATTCCCAGAATTGAGCAAACAAGACGTTTATTAATGTTGCACATGAATGTTTATGATCAAAAGAAGCTAGTAAATGAGATAATCAAACAATAATAACAGATACAAAGGCACAGTTTTAAACAAATTAATAGGGAATGTGCTTTCTCTGTTTTGAAATTACTTGAAGTCGACGATTCATAGAATTTGTTAATTGTAGGATGTCATCTGCTGTAATGATGCGAGCTATGTCAAGAATTGCTTCCCATCCCTCAGCGTTGCTGCTGAATTGTCGTCCGTTGGCGTACAGTCTTCGCTTCATGATGCTCCAAAGGTTTTCGATTGGGTTCAAATCCGGAGAATTTACTGGCCACTTCATTTTTCGAGGTCCATCAAAGCCTGTTTCAAATATTCAGTAGTCTTGTTAACAGCATGTGAGGGAACATTATCTTGCATAAAAACAATGGCTCTTCTGAAGGCAACACTTTGCCTTTTCATCCACTGTTCAAGATGCTCCTTCATAAATGCTTATGTATGCATCAGCAGTCATTTTGACGCCATCTAGTACTCTCTATGGGCCCACTAATTTTTTTCCAATAGTACCACCCCAGATCATTATGCCTCCACCTCCTTGTTTGCGTCTCAAACGCTGATGGCGATTCTGTCCTTCATTACCCAGCCTTTGCACCATCTATCTGCCCCATCAAGTGTTGCTCGAGTTTCGTCTGTGAACAAAACTTTAGAGAAGTCAATCTTCATATTGTCCTCGGCCCATTTCAATCGATTTTGAATGTGATTTCTCGTCAACGGAGGCTTCGATACAGTGGTTGTTGTTGCTATTTCCCTCAGATACCGACACCGAGTACTTTTGGATACAGTAGGATCCCCAATGCGACTGAAAAGCTCTTGACTGGTAAGTCCAGGGTTCTTTGTGGCCTCTCGTTTAAGTCGTGACATGAGACGACGTGAAATAACCCTCGGCTTGCTTTTATGTGCCCTTTTGCGTACTTGTGTAGGGTCGGTGGTGAACTTTTTCACTGTTTGATGACACCTCCCTATCATTTTAGAAATTTCTAGGGTAGATTTACCTTTTGAGAGTTCTGAGGTGATAGTTTTCTTTCCAGCATCACTTAAACTGCTTTTACGGCCCATTTTTTCACTAAATTCTTACACTTTTCTAATAATTTGACACGCTCAAATCACCATGCTGATAACAAATATGGCGCTAGTTTGTTTACATTGCGCAGATCAGTAAGAAAATCTCAGTGATTGCGCAGGTAGATAATGTTTCGCTTCCCTAAAATAATGTTTCGCTTCCTTAATATAATGTTTCGCTTCCCTAAAATAATGTTTCGCTTCCCTAAAATAATTCCCTGTGAGTGCTAAATTCTCTAGGTACTGTTTCCACCATTTTCTATCTTTCAAGACAGGACCTCCAATGTAGACCTGTTTAACAAGTGTGATACTGGAGGAATCAAGACTTTCCTCATACAGTCTCAGTTGCGGTGAACTGGTCATGACTTGAGAATGTCTGATGGCAGTATACCGATGTCATTCATGGTTAGATAATCCAGTTTGCCCTGCTATTTCACCTATAACTGAGGTTCAAATGCAGTAACATTTCGTGTTTGAGTTTTCGGAGGGGTTAGGCAAGGGATTATACAGAGGGAGTAATTCATAGTTAGGCTAGATGCTAGAATCCCGTCTTTCTCAATGCATTTGTGTGAAACTGAATGCAACAGTTTCGTCCGGAATTTGATCTCGTCTCGTTGATTCCATTTTCCGCGACGTTGCAAATTCTGCGATACCAACATTAAAACTGGTAAGAATTGAAATCTGCCAGACGAGTTTCACTTTCTTATTTCAGTAAGTGTATTCGTCACCTTACCATAACCGGCACATCGACACAAGTAATCCGAGCTCGTGAGTGGTTTTAGCCACGATAAGGACAGTTAATGGAACGATGGGAGAATGGGCGTTGGCTGGCTGACTGGCTGGCTGGTTGGTTGGCTGGCTGGCTGGCTGGGTCCGGTTAGTGTGGAGGTAAGGGCTTTGCCGTAGTTGATAGCTTTAAGTCTTTTAAAGCGGGATCTTTTGAGCACTTCAGTAAGCCAAATGTAGACTAGGGAAGAAAGACTTTATGGCTCTGGTAAACCGAACGATGTGAATGATTAAAATGGGTGGCTCTAATCGGAGACTGGACATCATATCAAGTGATGAAAAATGACAGGCTCTCTTTTCTTTTCTTTATTTTTTTCATTTTAAGCGTCTCTCCATTGCTTTATTTTCTTTCTTCATTGCTTAATTTTCGTTCGTTCGCTCGTTCTTTCTTTCTTTATTTCTTTCTTTCTTTCTTTTTTTCTTTCTTTGATTTTAATTCTCTCTCCATTATCTGGTTTTCTTTCTTCATTCTTTCATTTTCTTTCTTTTTTGGATTTTAATTCTCTCTTTATTATTTTATATTTTTTCGCATTTTTCTTTCTTTTTTTTCTTTGATTTTGCTCCTCATTTCATTGCCTTATTTTCTATCTTCATTTCGTTCTTTCTCTCATTTCTTTCTTTGATTTTTATCCTCTCTTCATTGCTTCATTTTCTTTCTTTCTTTCTTTCTTTCTTTCTTTGACGTTAATTTTTGTCCTCTCTTTCTTTCTCAAATCTTTCTCATCTCTTCATTGGCTTATTTTCCTTTTTCGATTTTAATCCTCTCTTCCTGGTCTTCGTTTCTTTCTTCATTTTTCTTTGCATTTCTTTCTTTCTTTCTATTTTTCTTTCTTTCTTTCTTTGATTTTAGTCCACTTTTCATTGCCTTATTTTCTCTCTTCATTTCTTTCTTTCTTTGATTATAATAATGTCTTCATTGGTTTATTTTCTTTTTTTCCCTTCTTTCTTTCTTTTTTTCCTTTCTTTCTCGGATTTGTATAATTTCTTCATTTTCTTTCTTTCTTTCTTTCTTCTTTTCTTTCTTTCTTTCTTTCTTTCTTTCATTTTAATCCGCTTTTCGTTGTCTTATTTTCTATCTTCGTTTCATTCGTCCTTCCATTTCTTTCATTTTTATCGTCTCTTCATTGCTTTATTTTCATTCATTCATTCTTTCTTTCTCCGACTTTAATTCTCTCTTCGTTGTTTTACTTTCTCCCTTTCCACTTTATTTATTTATTTCTCCTATTCCATGGCCTTATTTTCTCTTTTCATTGTCTATTTTTCTTTCTTTCATTTTAATTCTCCCTTCATTGAATTTTTTCTGTCTTTATATTTCCTTGTCTTTTCTTTTCATTTTTCTTCATTCTTTCGTTCCTCGTTTCGCCTTACGAAACTCATTATTTTTCTCTGGTTTTCTCTGTCTTTTCATTTTTCTTTTTCTCTTTTTACTTTGCCCTCATATCATGAAATTTACTTGATTTCTCAAATTTGGTTTTGGCTCACTAACAAATCAGAGCAATGACAAGAAAGAAATCCGAAGACACAGCTTAAGTTACAGATATTTGATCATTCCTACGCATATACACGAAGAAAGGCCTTTTAAATGCCACCTTTTGGGTACTGTGGTAATGCAGTCATAGGATAGGAATGAATGCCTTTAGGGCTAGGGTACGCCGGGTGAGCTGAGTGACAGGAATGGTTGACTCTAATCAGCAACTGGACATTGTATCAAATGATGAAAAGCGACAGGTTCGCCTCGTGTTATGAATTTCGAGGCTCGTCATCATTTTTAGCATTTGTGGGGCTGGGATACGTGATTGTGTGGGGTCGGGGTTGTGTCGTGAGGTTCCGATGACAGATACATTCGGACGAATGGTTGTTTAATCGGATAAAAAAAAAAAGGACAAATCCTTGTTTGTTCAGTTCATTCTTTCTTTCTTTCTTTCTTTCTTTCTTTCTTTCTTTCTTTCTTTCTTTCTTTCCCACCCAGCATTGTTCTTTCTTTCTTTCTTTCTTTCTTTCTTTCTTTCTTAACTATTTTCCTCCCATTTCTTTTTCTGTTTTTCATTTTACTCTTACTTAACCTATTTTTCTTTCTTTCTTTCTTTCTTTCTTTCTTTCTTTCTTTCTTTCTTTCTTTCTTTCTTATTCCACGCTATCTGTCTTTCAATTTTTCTTATTCTATGCTCTCTTCTTTCTTTCTTTCTTTATTTCTTTCTTTCTTATTCCATGGTCTCTTTCGTTCTTATCCCATATTTTCTCTCTCCCTGTCTTTCTTTCTTTCTTTCTTTCTTTCTTTTCTTATTCCATGGTCTCTTTCGTTCTTATCCCATATTTTCTCTCTCCCTTTCTTTCTTTATTTCTTTCTTTCTTATTCCATGCTATCTCCCTTTCAATTTTTCTTATTCCATGCTCTCTTCCTTCTTTCTTTCTTTCTTTCTTTCTTTCTTTCTTTCTTTCTTTCTTATTCCATGGTCTCTTTCGTTCTTTTCCCATATTTTCTCTCTCGCTTTCTTTCTTTCTTTCTTTCTTTCTTTCTTTCTTCTCTGTTTTTTCATTTCCACTTACTCTCACCATTCTTTCTTTTTTTTTCTCCTTTCATTTCCTTTCCTTTCTTTGCCTCTAATTCATTTTTCTCCTTAATTCATTCACCATAAAAAAATATTCACGTGTTTTCTTTCTACACCATTTTTCGCTTCAGTCTTACCACTACGCTGCATCCAAAGTCTCTGTTTTATTTATTTATACAGATTTAATGTTTCTATAGACCTTTTTGTAGTCAGTTCCAGATTTAAACTTAGTGAATTCCTAAACCAAGAACTCTCCAGCCTTTCCCCCCACGTACTTTTCGACCTGGCCGAATGTGTTGACGTGTCCATTGAAAAGACGTTTCGGGTAGTTGCCTTCTTCACATGAATTCGGTTTCAAGATGATGTCGTGCCGTTCCTCGGTAACGCTTGTTTCTCCATTTTGCTGATCCCTACAAATGTTTGATATTCTGTGTGACCCAACGAAATGGTATCGATGACTAAACTTGAAATGTTGGAAGCCAGCCTCCTCAAGCTGGGTGGTCTTACAGAGATTTTCCAAGCGTAGCTTAGATGTGGCACAAGGTCGAAAGTTTGGGGTACCCAGTGAGGATCGAAATCACTACTCAGTCGTAATTGTTCTAGCAAGACAAACTTGCTAACCACCGCCTCGAGAAGCCTCCGGTGGTCTTATATCCTAGCCAACTAAAAAACAGTGGCAGAAAACCCAGAAATATCTTATTCTTTTCATTTATTTAACGGCATGTTCCTTGAGGACTTACCAATCAAAGCTTTCTACAGATTTCTTTTTTTAACGTATATACTCGAGTATAAGGCGAGTTTTATGGTCAGTTTTTTTAACGCAATTTATAGGACGTCGCACTGTATAAAGGTCATTTTTTTGTAGAGGTGAAAAAATTATACATTTTCGGTGATCGGTTACAAAAAAATACCAAAAAATTCAGGTGTCGCACTATACGTAAAGTCGGCTTATACACTAGTTCAGGGTCGGTGCATACTACTCCCCGAACCTCCCGACTGGGGGGAGAAAAACCTGATTGTGGACCCTGTGAAGTGCTTTGTAACACACACACACACACACAAATCTATCTATCTATCTATCTATCTATTTCTCTCTCTCTCTCTCTCTCTCTCTCTCTATATATATATATATATATATATATATATATATATATATATATATATATATATATATATATATATATATGTGCACTAGCAGCATGGCCCGGCGTTGCCCGAGCTTGATTCAAAAATCGTACGACACATGCAGCAATCGCTATCACCTGACTTAAAATATTTTTGCGCTTCCTCGCCTTTAAAGGAATGCCCTTTTCCGTGCTGATGTTGCTACATGCCTTACTTCTTGACTATCTCACACTGCGAATTTTTTCTAAGCTCTATACTAAACATTAAATCTTTTACGAAAAAAGAATTAAACAAAATGAACACAAAACGATCAGCTTTAAAAAAGGACTCGTAACTGGAAAAACCGAATGAAAAAAGAATGTTAACAAATACTTTTTAACAACAAATACTAGCATGCTAGCATGCTATTTAACATTCATGTCAGTCAGCTGTTGGCTCTCACGCTGGCCAGTAGAAAATGGCGCCAAACTGTGTGAAAACTGTCATAGAAGCATGAAAAAATCAATTATTTCCACTATCGATGGGAGTTGCGAAAGGTAACGTCGGTCTTGGTCTTCCACCAACTTGGCGCATGGGGATGTAAATTTTGGTGCAAATCAGTCGAAAATTGCGGCCGTGCATTCGTTACATACACACAGATATCCTGCCTTTTATAGATAGAGATGATATATATATACACACATGATATATATATATATATATATATATATATATATATATATATATATATATATATATATATATATATAGATAGATAGATAGATAGATTGATTGATAGATGATATATATATAGATGAGATATAACACAGACATGATATATATATACTGATCATTACAAGATGAAAAATTTTCGATGATCATAACGTCATTCTGTGTCCTTGTTTTTCGCCCAAATCCGTGAAATTATTTTGTTCGTGTTAAGTCTCAAAAAAAAAAAAAAACGTCTACCTAACGAGCTTCGGAATCGGAGACAAAACTACCTGACGAGTTTGAGATTTGGTGAAAAACCTTAGTCTACCTGATGAGTTTGGGATTTGGAGATAAATTTTAGTCTACCCAACGAGCTTTGGATTTGGAGACAAATTTTAGTCTACCGAACGAGGTTGGGATTTGGAGAAAAACCTTAGTCTATCTAACGAGCTTGGGATTTGGAAACAAATTTTAGTCTACCTAACAAGCTTGGGATTCAGAGAAAAACATTAGTCTAACTAACGAGCTTGAGGTTTGGAGATAAAATTTAGTCTACCTAACGAGCTTTGGATTTGAAAACACATTTTAGTCTGCCTAATGAGCTTGGGATTTCGAGACAAATTTTAGTCTACCTAAGGAGCTTTGGATTTCAAAACAAATTTTAGTCTGCCTAACGAGCAAGGAATTTCAAGACAAATTTCAGTCTGCCTAACGAGCTTGGGATTTCGAGAAAAATTTTAGTCTAGGTAACGAGCTTGAGATTTAGAGACAAATTTTAGTCTGCCTAACGAGCTTGGGATTTCGAGACAAATTTTAGTCTACCTAACGAGCTTGGGATTTCGAGACAAATTTTAGACTGCCTAACGAGCTTGAGATTTGGTGACAAATTTTAGTCAACCTGACGAGCTTTGGATTTGAAAACAAATTTTACTCAACCTAACGAGCTTGGGATTTGGAGACAAATTTTAGTCTGCCTAACGAGCTTGGAATTCGGAGACAAATTTTAGTCTGCCTAACTAACTTGGGATTTTGAGACAAATTTTAGTCTACCTAACGAGCTTTGGATTTGAAAACAAATTTCACTCTACCTAACGAGCTTGGGATTTGGAGAAAAATTTGAATCTGCCTAAGGAGCTTGGGATTTCGAGAGAAATGTTTGTCTGCCTAACGAGCTGGGGATTTCGAGACAAATTTTAGTCTACCTAACGAGCTTTGGATTTGAAAATAAATTTTACTCTACCTAACGAGCTTTCAATTTCGAGACAAAATTTAGTCTACCTAACAAGGTTGGAATTTGGAGACAAATTTTAGTGTGCGTAACGAGCTTATGATTTCGAGACAAATTTTAGTCTACCTAACGAGCTTGGGATTTCGGAAAAATTATAGTCTACCAAACGAGCCTGGGATTTGGAGACAAATTTTAGTCTGCCTAACGAGCTTAGGATTTGGAGACAAATTTTAGTCTGCGTAACGAGCTTGGGATTTCGAGACAAATTTAAGTCTGCCTAACGAGCTTGGAATTTCGAGACAAATTTTAGTCTACCTAACGATCTTTGGATTTTAAAACAAATTTTACTCTACCTAACGAGCATGGGATTTGGAGATAAATTTAGTCTGCCTAACGATCTTGGGATTTCGAGACGAATTTTAGTCTGCCTAACGAGCTTGGGATTTCGAAACAAATTTTTGCCTAACGAGCTTTGGATTTGAAAACAAATTTCACTCTACCTAACGACCTTGGGATTTGAAAACAAATTTTACTCTACATAACGAGCTTGGGATTTCGAGACAAATTTTGGTCTACGTAACGAGCTTTGTATTTGAAAACAAATTTTACTCTACCTAACGAGCTTGGGATTTGGAGACAAATTTTAGTCTGCCTAACGAGCTTCGGATTTCGAGACATATTTTAGTCTGCTTAACGGGCTTGGGATTTCGAGACAAATTTTAGTCTGCCTAACGAGCTTGGGATTTCGAGAAAAATTTTAGTCTAGGTAACGAGCTTGAGATTTGGAGACAAATTTTAGTCTGCCTAACGAGCTTGGGATTTCGAGACTAATTTTAGTCTACCTAACGAGATTGGGATCTGAAAACAAATTTTACTCTACTAACGAGCTTGAGATTTGGAGAAAAATTTTAGTCCGCCTAACGAGCTTGGAATTTCGAGACAAAATTTAGTCTACCTAACGAGCTTGGGATTTCGAGACAAATTTTAGTCTACCTAATGAGCTTTGGATTTGAAAACAAATTTCACTCTACCTAACGAGCTTGGGATTTGGAGAAAAATTTTAATCTGCCTAAGGAACTTGGGATTTCGAGAGAAATGTTTGTCTGCCTAACGAGCTTGGGATTTCGAGACAAATTTTAGTCTACCTAACGAGCTTTGGATATGAAAATAAATTTTACTCTACCTAACGAGCTTTCAATTTCGAGACAAAATTTAGTCTACCTAACAAGGTTGGAATTTGGAGACAAATTTTAGTGTGCGTAACGAGCTTATGATTTCGAGACAAATTTTAGTCTACCTAACGAGCTTGGGATTTCGGAAAAATTATACTCTACCAAACGAGCCTGGGATTTGGAGACAAATTTTAGTCTGCCTAACGAGCTTAGGATTTGGAGACAAATTTTAGTCTGCGTAACGAGCTTAGGATTTGGAGACAAATTTAAGTCTGCCTAACGAGCTTGGGATTTCGAGACAAATTTTAGTCTACCTAACGAGCTTGGGATTTGAAAACAAATTTTACTCTACCTAACGAGCTTGGGATTTGAAGAAAAATTTTAGTCTGTCTAACCATCTTGGGATTTCGAGACAAATTTTAGTCTGCCTAACGAGCTTGGAATTTCGAGACAAATTTAAGTCTGCCTAACGAGCTTGGAATTTCGAGACAAATTTTAGTCTACCTAACGATCTTTGGATTTTAAAACAAATTTTACTCTACCTAACGAGCATGGGATTTGGAGATAAATTTAGTCTGCCTAACGATCTTGGGATTTCGAGACGAATTTTAGTCTGCCTAACGAGCTTGGGATTTCGAGACGAATTTTAGTCTGCCTAACGAGCTTGGGATTTCGAAACAAATTTTTGCCTAACGAGCTTGTGATTTCGAGACAAATTTTAATCTACCTAACGAGCTTTGGATTTGAAAACAAATTTCACTCTACCTAACGACCTTGGGATTTGAAAACAAATTTTACTCTACCTAACGAGCTTGGGATTTCGAGACAAATTTTGGTCTACGTAACGAGCTTTGTATTTGAAAACAAATTTTACTCTACCTAACGAGCTTTCAATTTCGAGACAAAATTTAGTCTACCTAACAAGGTTGGAATTTGGAGACAAATTTTAGTGTGCGTAACGAGCTTATGATTTCGAGACAAATTTTAGTCTACCTAACGAGCTTGGGATTTCGGAAAAATTATACTCTACCAAACGAGCCTGGGATTTGGAGACAAATTTTAGTCTGCCTAACTAGCTTAGGATTTGGAGACAAATTTTAGTCTGCGTAACGAGCTTAGGATTTGGAGACAAATTTAAGTCTGCCTAACGAGCTTGGGATTTCGAGACAAATTTTAGTCTACCTAACGAGCTTGGGATTTGAAAACAAATTTTACTCTACCTAACGAGCTTGGGATTTGAAGAAAAATTTTAGTCTGTCTAACCATCTTGGGATTTCGAGACAAATTTTAGTCTGCCTAACGAGCTTGGAATTTCGAGACAAATTTAAGTCTGCCTAACGAGCTTGGAATTTCGAGACAAATTTTAGTCTACCTAACGATCTTTGGATTTTAAAACAAATTTTACTCTACCTAACGAGCATGGGATTTGGAGATAAATTTAGTCTGCCTAACGATCTTGGGATTTCGAGACGAATTTTAGTCTGCCTAACGAGCTTGGGATTTCGAGACGAATTTTAGTCTGCCTAACGAGCTTGGGATTTCGAAACAAATTTTTGCCTAACGAGCTTGTGATTTCGAGACAAATTTTAATCTACCTAACGAGCTTTGGATTTGAAAACAAAGTTCACTCTACCTAACGACCTTGGGATTTGAAAACAAATTTTACTCTACCTAACGAGCTTGGGATTTCGAGACAAATTTTGGTCTACGTAACGAGCTTTGTATTTGAAAACAAATTTTACTCTACCTAACGAGCTTGGGATTTGGAGACAAATTTTAGTCTGCCTAACGAGCTTGGGATTTCGAGAAAAATTTAAGTCTGCCTAACGAGCTTGAGATTTCGGAATAAATTTTAGTCTACCTAACGAGCTTTGGATTTGAAAACAAATTTTACTCTACCTAACGAGCTTGGAATTTCGAGACAAAATTTAGTCTACCTAAAGGGTTTGGGATTTCGAGACAAATTTCACTCTACCTAACGAGCTTGGGATTTGGAGACAAATTTTAGTCTGCCTAACGAGCTTGGGATTTCGAGACATATTTTAGTCTGCTTAACGGGCTTGGGATTTCGAGACAAATTTTAGTCTGCCTAACGAGCTTGGGATTTCGAGAAAA
This sequence comes from Acanthosepion lycidas, assembly GCA_963932145.1. NCBI lineage: Eukaryota > Metazoa > Mollusca > Cephalopoda > Sepiida > Sepiidae > Acanthosepion > Acanthosepion lycidas. Next base: position 35,311,464 of record OZ010614.1, on the reverse strand, counting down.
ATTTTAGTCTAGGTAACGAGCTTGAGATTTGGAGACAAATTTTAGTCTGCCTAACGAGCTTGGGATTTCGAGACTAATTTTAGTCTACCTAACGAGATTGGGATCTGAAAACAAATTTTACTCTACTAACAAGCTTGAGATTTGGAGAAAAATTTTAGTCCGCCTAACGAGCTTGGAATTTCGAGACAAAATTTAGTCTACCTAACGAGCTTGGGATTTCGAGACAAATTTTAGACTGCCTAACGAGCTTGAGATTTGGTGACAAATTTTAGTCAACCTAACGAGCTTGGGATTTGGAGACAAATTTTAGTCTGCCTAACGAGCTTGGAATTCGGAGACAAATTTTAGTCTGCCTAACTAACTTGGTATTTTGAGACAAATTTTAGTCTACCTAATGAGCTTTGGATTTGAAAACAAATTTCACTCTACCTAACGAGCTTGGGATTTGGAGAAAAATTTTAATCTGCCTAAGGAACTTGGGATTTCGAGAGAAATGTTTGTCTGCCTAACGAGCTTGGGATTTCGAGACAAATTTTAGTCTACCTAACGAGCTTTGGATATGAAAATAAATTTTACTCTACCTAACGAGCTTTCAATTTCGAGACAAAATTTAGTCTACCTAACAAGGTTGGAATTTGGAGACAAATTTTAGTGTGCGTAACGAGCTTATGATTTCGAGACAAATTTTAGTCTACCTAACGAGCTTGGGATTTCGGAAAAATTATACTCTACCAAACGAGCCTGGGATTTGGAGACAAATTTTAGTCTGCCTAACGAGCTTAGGATTTGGAGACAAATTTTAGTCTGCGTAACGAGCTTAGGATTTCGAGACAAATTTAAGTCTGCCTAACGAGCTTGGGATTTCGAGACAAATTTTAGTCTACCTAACGAGCTTGGGATTTGAAAACAAATTTTACTCTACCTAACGAGCTTGGGATTTGAAGAAAAATTTTAGTCTGTCTAACGATCTTGTGATTTCGAGACAAATTTTAGTCTGCATAACGAGCTTGCGATTTCGAGAGAAATTTTAGTCTACCTAACGATCTTTGGATTTTAAAACAAATTTTACTCTACCTAACGAGCATGGGATTTGGAGATAAATTTAGTCTGCCTAACGATCTTGGGATTTCGAGACGAATTTTAGTCTGCCTAACGAGCTTGGGATTTCGAGACAAATTTTTGCCTAACGAGCTTGTGATTTCGAGACAAATTTTAATCTACCTAACGAGCTTTGGATTTGAAAACAAATTTCACTCTACCTAACGACCTTGGGATTTGAAAACAAATTTTACTCTACCCAACGAGCTTGGGATTTCGAGACAAATTTTGGTGTACGTAACGAGCTTTGTATTTGAAAACAAATTTTACTCTACCTAACGAGCTTGGGATTTGGAGACAAATTTTAATCTGCCTAACGAGATTGGGATTTCGAGAAAAATTTAAGTCTGCCTAACGAGCTTGAGATTTCGGGATAAATTTTAGTCTACCTAACGAGCTTTGGATTTGAAAACAAATTTTACTCTACCTAACGAGCTTGGAATTTCGAGACAAAATTTAGTCTACCTAAAGGGTTTGGGATTTCGAGACAAATTTCACTCTACCTAACGAGCTTGGGATTTGGAGACAAATTTTAGTCTGCCTAACGAGCTTGGGATTTCAAGACATATTTTAGTCTGCTTAACGGGCTTGGGATTTCGAGACAAATTTTAGTCTGCGTAACGAGCTTGGGATTTCGAGACAAAATTTAGTCTACATAACGAGCTTGGGATTTCGAGACAAATTTTAGTCTGCCTAACGAGCTTAAGATTTGGAGAAATTTTAGTCAACATGACGAGCTTTGGATTTGAAAACAAATTTTACTCTATCTAACGAGCTTGGGATTTGGAAACAAATTTTAGTATACATAACAAGCTTGGGATTTGGAGACAAATTTTAGTCTGCCTAACGAGCTTGTGATTTCGAGACAAATTTTAGTCTACCTTACGAGCTTGGGATTTGAAAACAAATTTTACTCTACCTCACGAGCTTGGGATTTCGAGACGAATTTTAGTCTACCTAACGAGCTTTGGATTTAAAAACAAATTTCACTCTACCTAACGAGCTTTGGATTTGGAGAGAAATTTTAGTCTGCCTAACGAGTTTGGGATTTCGAGACAAATTTTGGTCTGCCTAACGAGCTTGGGATTCCGAGACAAATTTTAGTCTACCTAAAGAGCTTGGGATTTTAAAACAAATTTTACTCTACCTAACGAGCTTGGGATTTGAAGAGAAATTTTAGTCTGCCTAACGAACTTGGGATTTCGAGACAAATTTTGGTCTGCCTAACGAGCTTGGGATTTCGAGACAAATTTTACTGTACCAAACGAGTTTGGTATCTGGAGACAAATTTTAATCCGCCTAAAGAGCTTGGGATTTCGAGACAAATTTTGCTCTGCCTAACGAGCTTAGGATTGGAAAAAAATTTTTATTCTACCTAATGAGCTTGGGATTTGGAGTCAAATTTAATCTGCCTAACGAGCTTGGGATTTCGAGACAAATTTTAGTCTACCTAACGAGCTTACGATTTGGAGACAAATTTTAGTATACATAACGAGCTTGGGATTTGGAGATAAATTTTAGTCTATGTAACGACCTTGGAATTTGGAGACTAATTTTTGTCTACCTAACAAGCTTGGGATTCGGAGAAAAACATTAGTCTAAGGAGCTTGGTATTTGGAGACAAATTTCAGTCTACCTAACGAGCTTTGGATATGGAGATAAATTTTAGTCTGCCTAACGAGATTAGGATTTGGAGACAAAACTTACCCTACCTAATGAGCTTGGGATTTGGAGACAAATTTTAGTCTCCATAACGAGCTTGGGATTTTGAGACAAATTTATGTCTGCCTAACGAGCTTGGGATTTCGAGACAAATTTTAGTCTACCTAACGAGCTTTGGATTTGAAAACAAATTTTACTCTATCTAACGAGCTTGGAATTTCGAGACAAAATTTAGTCTACATAACGAGCTTGGGATTTCGAGAGAAATTTTAGACTGCCGAACGAGCTTGGGATTTGGAGACAAATTTTAGTCAACGTGACTAAGCTTTGAATTTGAAAACAAATTTTAGTCTACCTAACGAGCTTGGGATTTGAAAACAAATTTTACTCTACCTAACGAGTTTGGAATTTGGAGAAAAAATTTAGTCTGCCTAACGAGCTTGGGATTCCGAGACAAATTTTAGTCTACCTAACGAGCTTGGGATTTTAAAACAAATCTTAGTCTGCCTAACGAGTTTGGGATTTCGAGACAAATTTTACTCTACCAAACGAGCTTGGTATCTGGAGTCAAATTTTAGTCCGCCTAAAAACATTGGGATTTCGAGACATATTTTAGTCTACCTAATGAGATTGGAATTTGGAAACAAATTTTAGTCTCAATAACCAGCCTCAGATTTGGAAAAAAATATTAGTCTACCTAACCAGATTCGGATTTGGAGACAAAGCTTAGTCTAACTAATGAGCTTGGAATTTGGAGACAAATTTCAGTCTAACAAACGATCTTGGCATTAGAAGACTAAATTTTAATTTTAATCTCCCTAACGAGCTTGGGATTTGGAAACACATTTTAGTCTACCTAACGAGCTTGGGATTTGGAGACAAATTTTAGTCTACCTAACGAGCTTGGGATTAGGAGACTAACATTTGTCTACCTAACGAGCTTGGGATTTCGTGACAAATTATAATAAACCTAACGAGCTTGGGATTTGGAGACAAATTATAATCTACCTAACGAGTTTGGGATTTGGAGACAAATTATAATCTACCTAACGAGCTTCGGATTTGGAGACAAATTTTAGTCTCCCTAACGTACTTGGGATTTGGAGACAAAGTTTAGTCTGCTAACGAGGTTGGGATTTGGAGGCAAACCTTAGTCTACCTAACGAACTTAGGATTCGGAGAAAAAATTTAGTAACCTAACGAGCTTGAGATTTGTAGATAAATTTTAGTCTTCCTTACGAGCTTTAGATTTGGAGAAAAATTTCAGTCTACTGAACGAGCTTGAGATTTAGAGACAAATTATAGTTTACCGAACGAGCTTGTGATTTGGAGACTAACCTTAGTATACCTAACGAGCATGTGATTTGGAAACAAACCTTAGTCTACCTAAGGAGCTTGGGATTTGGCGATATACCTTAGTCTACCTAAGCGCTTGGGATTTGGAGACTAACCTTAGTATACCTAACGAGCTTGGGATTTGGAGACTAACCTTAGTCTACCTAAGGAGCTTGGGATTTGGAAACACACCTTAGTCAACCTAAATTTTAGTCTACCTAACCAGCTTGGGATTTGGAAAATAAATTTTAGTCTGCCTAACGAGCTTGGGATTTCGAGACAAATTTTAGTATACCTAACGAGCTTTGGATTTGAAAACAAATTTTACTCTACCTAACGAGCTCGAGATTTGGAGACTAACTTTTGTCTATCTAACAAGCTTTGGATTCAGAGAAAAATATTATTCTAACTAACGAGCTTAGGATATGGAGATAAATTTTAGTCTGCCTAACGAACGTGGGATTTGGAGACAAACCTTAGTCTACCTAACAAGCTTGGGATTTGGAGACAAATTTTAGTCTCCATAACGATCTTGGGATTTGGAGACAAATTTTTGTATACATAACGAGCTTGGGATTTCGAGGCAAATTTTAGTATACCTAACGAGCTTTGCATTTGAAAATAAATTTTACTCTACCTAACGAACTTGAGATTTGGAGAAAAATTTTAGTCTGCCTAACGAGCTTGGGATTTCGTGACAAATTATAATAAACCTAACGAGCTTGGGATTTGGAGACAAATTATAATCTACCTAAAAAGTTTGGGATTTGGAGGCAAATTATAATCTATCTAACGAGCTTGGGATTTGGAGACAAATTTTAGTCTCCCTAACGAGCTTGGGATTTGGAGACAAAGTTTAGTCTGCTAACGAGGTTGGGATTTGGAGGCAAACCTTAGTCTACCTAACGTACTTAGGATTCGGAGAAAAAACTTAGTATACCTAACGAGCTTGAGATTTGTAGATAAATTTTAGTCTTCCTTACGAGCTTTAGATTTGGAGAAAAATTTCAGTCTACCGAACGAGCTTGAGATTTAGAGACAAATTATAGTTTACCGAACGAGCTTCTGATTTGGAGACTAACCTTAGTCTACCTAAGAAGCTTGGGATTTGACGACATACCTTAGTCTACCTAAGCGCTTGGGATTTGGTGACTAATGTTAGTATACCTAACGAGCTTGGGATTTAGAAACAGACCTTATTCCACCTAACGACCTTGGGTTTTGGAGACTAACTTTTGTCTACCTAACAAGCTTTGGATTCGGAGATAAACATTATTCTAACTAACGAGCTTAGGATATGGAGATAAATTTTAGTCTGCCTAACGAACTTGGGATTTGGAGACAAACCATAGTCTACCTAACAAGCTTGGGATTTGGAGACAAATCTTAGTCTGCCAACGGGCTTGGGATCTGCAGACAGAACTTAGTCTACCTAACGAGCCTGGGATTTGGAGAAAAATTTTTGTCTACCTAACGAGCTATGGATTTGTAGAAAAACCTTAGTCTACCTAACGAAATTGGGATTCGGAGACAAATTTTAGTTTAGCTAACGTGCTTGGGGTTTGGAGACATATTTTAGTCTACCTAACGAGATTGTGATTTGGGAACAAATTTTAGTCTCACTCACCAGCTTGAGATTTGGAGACAAATATTAGTCTACCTAACGAGCTTCGGATTTGGAGGCAAAGCTTAGTCTACCTAACGAGCTTGGGATGTGGAATCAAACCTTAGTCTACCAAACGAGCTTGGGATTTGGAGATAAATTTTAGTCTATCTAACGAGCTTGGGATTTGGAGACAAACCTTAGTCTAGGAAAGTAGCTTGGGATTTGGAGGCAATCCGTAGTCTACTTAACGAACTTGGGATTCGGGGAAAACACTTAGTATACCTAACGAGCTTGAGATTTGTAGAGAAATTTTAGTCTTCCTAACGAGCTTTAGATTTAGAGAACAATTTTAGTCTACCGAACGAGCTTGGGATTTGGAGACTAACCTTAGTCTACCTAACGAGCCTTGGATCTTGCGACTAACCTTACTCTACCTAACGAGCTTGGGATTTGGAGAAAAACCTTAGTCTAGCAAAGGAGATTGGGATTTGGAGACTAACCTTAGTCTACTTAACGAGCTTGGGATTTGGAGGAAAATATTAGTATGGGAAATGATCTTTGGATTTGGAGACAAATTTCAGACTACCTAACGAGCTTGAGATTTGGAAACAAACCTTAGTCTTCCTAACGAGCTTGGGATTTGGAGATAAATTTTAGTCTACCTAACGAGCTTGGAATTTGGAGACCAATTTCAGCCTACCTAACGAGCTTAAGATTTGGAGACAAATTTTAATCTCCCTAATGAGCTTGGTATTTGAAAACACATTTAATCTACCTAACGAGCTTGGGATTAGGAGACTGACCTTAGTCTACCTAACGAGTTTGGGATTCGGAGATAAAACTTAGTGTACCTAAGGAGCTTGGGATTTGAAAACACACTTTAGTCTACCTAAGGAGCTTGGGATTTGGAGACATACGTTAGTCTACCTAAGGAGCTTGGGATTTGGAGACAAATTTTAGCCTACCTAACAAGCTTGGTATTTGGAGACTAACCTTACTCTACCTAACGAGCATGGGATTTGGAGATTAACTTTAGTCTACCTAAGAGCTTGGGATTTGAAAACAAACCATAGTTTGCCTAACGAGCTTGGGTTTTAGAGACAAACCTTAGCCTACCTAACGAGCTTGGGATTTGGAGACAAACCGTAGTCTACTTAACGAGCTTGGGATTTGGAGAAAAATTTTTGTATACCTAACGAGCTTAGGATTTGGAGACAAATTTTAGTCTACCTAACGAGCTTGCGATTTGGAAACAAACCTTAGTCTACCGAACAAGCTTGGGATTTGGAGACTAACCTTAGTCTATCTAACGAGCTTGGGATTTGGAGACAAACCTTAGTCTACCTAACGAGTTTGGGATTCGAAGACAAACCTTAGTCTACCTAAGGAAATTGGGATTCGGAGAAAGAACTTAGTATACCTAACGAGCTTGAGATTTGTAGAGAAATTTTAGTATAGCAAAGGAGCTTGGGATTTGGAGACAAACCTTAGTCTACCTATCGAGCTTGGGATTTGGAGACAAATTTTAGTCAACCTAACGAGCTTGGGAGCTGGAGACAAACCTTAGTCTACCTAACGAGCTTGGGATTTGGAGACAAACCTTAGTCTACCTAACGAGCTTGGGATGTGGAATCAAACCTTAGTCTACCTAACGAGCTTGGGATTTGGAGATAAATTTTAGTCTATCTAACGAGCTTGGGATTTGGAGACAAACCTTAGTCTAGGTAAGTAGCTTGGGATTTGGAGACAATCCGTAGTCTACTTAACGAGCTTGGGATTTGGAGAAAAATCTTAGTATACCTAATGAGCTTGGGATTTAGAGACAAATTTTAGTCTACCTAACGAGCTTGGGATTTGGAAACAAACCTTAGTCTAACGAACGAGCTTGGGATTTGGAGACTAACATTAGTCTTTCTAACGAGCTTGGGATTTGGAGACAAACCTTAGTCTACCTAACGAGTTTGGGATTCGAAGACAAACCTTAGTCTACCTAACGAAATTGGGATTCGGGGAAAAAACTTAGTATACCTAACGAGCTTGAGATTTGTAGAGAAATTTTAGTATAGAAAAGGAGCTTGGGATTTGGAGACAAACCTTAGTCTACCTATTGAGCTTGGGATGTGGAATCAAACCTTAGTCTACCTAACGAGCTTGTGATTTGGAGACAAACTTTGCTACACAGGATGGCAAAGTCAAGGCTAACTGAAGAAGAATGGGTTTTTACTTGCACTGTTTACATTGTTCTGGCTCTTGCCATCTTCACGCCGTTTTGACCGTTGTACGCCCCGGCCATCTTCAGGTGATGGAAATTTGGAACTGAACCCTTTATTTCACCCACTGGGGTAGATTGTTCTAGTTCCACGTGCCATGCTTCTTCTGTATGTCTCAGTTATCTCCCTTTAACTCAACTTTTCAAGTTTTGTTCACCACTGTAGTGGTGATGTATTGAACTCGCAACTTTTTCGGTCAAGTCACTGAATCCAACCGACGCTTTTAACCACTAGACCATCAGTGTATTAATTTTTCGCATTTATAAACTTAATGTCTCAGTAATCATTTTTACCAGCGCTCATATTACATTTTTTTTTATTATTGCTTTTCTCTAGCTCTACGTATTACTGGTTTCCATATTGTATTCCTTTTTATGCTTGTCCGGCTTAGAAGATTTTTATGGCCTAGCATATATGCTGATTCCTTTAGTTTTTGTATTTTCCTGTGATGCCTTTGGCTATTATTTCAACCTCATCCAACAGGTGGTGGTGATCTCATTTTTCCCTCCATATGTGGTCAGCTACGCCTGATTTCCCTTTGTGTTACGGCTTTAAGATGTTCTTGCAGTCTTACCTTAAGAGGCGGTCTGTTTCTCCTTCATGTTTTTTACTACTGCTGCACGGGATGACGTACAGACAATTCTTAGTCGTGTTTTTTTCGATAGGAGAGAGAGGGTCTTACTCGGAATTATTCAATAAACATCATTCAGATTAGACTGTAGCTTTTACTCCCCGTCCCGCCCGAAACTTAGTTTTTAAAATAAGGGTCCTTCTTATGCACCCGTGCTACTTATATCCCGAAAAATACGTTAACAAGTAATAGTTATACCATTCTTGGGCAAATTGCGACCCGCGGGCCACACGCAGCCTATTTGACTTTTCTGAATGGCGCGCTTAATTTCATAAGGAAAATAACGTATCTTTAAATTTTATTTCGTTTCCTTCTCACTTGTTCACTCACACACTCTCTCATACATAGCCACATATACAAGCAATTATTAAGTAAAATGTTTATTGAATTCTGTAAAATTTCGGGGAAAGCAACGTTGTCAGCATTTTAAACCATTGTCGATTTTCATTAAGGATGATCATACGTATAAACATTTTTTGCTTTTGAAACAGGAAACGTTCATACTGTTTTTCCCTAAAGAAAAAATGTTTACATTTTCAAAAGAATAAATTAGAAATAAATCCCATACAGCGACGTGTGATAATCACACTGTCACCAGTAATAATATTATACCAAGAATTTAATTGTAAAAAAAATCTTTTCTAAAAATTAAACCTTCCTACGATTTCTAAGGTAAATGCATACGCATTTAGTGAAAGTAATTGAAATACCTACTAAGAAGTTTTTTTTCAATGTAATGTCTACCATATACAAAGTTGACCAATGGACACTCGGTGTAGATGGTTACGTTAAGAGGCAGTTTATACGGATTGGAGGAGAAGTTAACGGTTAACTCTAGACTTGAACAGGTTAAGATTGTAGCGATCGTGGAAACATCCTTTTAGGTGTCTGTTCCACAGGACAGTGGTTCGCGGGAAGAAGCTGTTTTTGAGTAAAACTTACTTCTTGCTGATGGAATATCGAGTGAATGTGAATGGTTTGCTATAATGTAAGCGTAATGGCGGGTCCTAGTCGTGATGTTTAGATCTGGCCGAACGAAGGAATGTATTTCGTCTTGAATCTTTTTAGAAGCGCGGCCAGCCTTTTGATGAGCCATAGATCATGCGGCCCACTGCTAGAAAAAGGTTGCCTGGGCTACACCAAAAAGAGAAAGTGTATACTTGTAAAATCTGTAAAGCGCTAGTTGCATTTTTTGTTTTCTATCATTAGTCTGTTGTGTTTAGCTTCTTTCTTTTTGTCGCAGCCTCCCGGATTCTTGACAAGAGGATGGAGATGAAAAAAATTCCACCACCACCGCCCTATCTCCACCAGTTATCATTATGGCGACGATGTAATCACAGAATTCTAAACTTTTCAAACTCTTAGTTACGATTCATTAAACTGAGAGTTTAACAAACAACTCAGCACTTGAAGGGACCAACGTCCCTTCCAACAGTTTCGAATTCCTTCCCGAAGCCCCCCACCCACTATCGCTCTGACACAGAGCTATGTACTGTGTTGAACTTTGACCCCGACCGACCTTCTCGCACTTTGCAAGAGGTCTCCAATACTCTCGACCTCATTATTAAGAGTTCCTTAGTCCACTTCTGACGGATGTGTGTCAAAAAAAAAAAAAAAAAAAAATAAAAAAAAAAAAAAATGGCAAGAAAAGAAAATTCGAAAGAGTTGGACAAGACCAAGTCGTACGCCAAATTAAAAAAAATTATGAAAGAAGTGGGCAACCTGTGGTGGCCGAAGTTTTTGGTGGCAAGTGGATAAATTGTTATTCGTACGTTCAATTGTACTATACTTCAATTTGAACTATTTATTACACAAGGACTTAATGGGTGTGTTAAAAATATTGACTTGTATTATAGGCAATGCGACCAAGACGAACAACTATTAATTTCATTTTTTTATTTATATTATTGTTATCTTTTTTTCCTGTTTTTGTCGAAATTTGTTTATACGTCCCCCCAGATTTTGAGCATTAAATTTATGGTGAAACTTCATCCTATTTTTAGAATGGCTTGGAAGTAAGACTCATATAGCCTTTTCTGAAATGAATTTACACACACGCACATATACACACACATACACATACACACACACACACACACACACACACACACACACATATATATATATATATATATATATTTCTTTTTTTCGTTTTGATTCCCCCAGATTTTGAGCATTAAATTTATGGTGAAACTTCATCCTATTTTTAGAATGGCTTTGAAGTAAGACTCATATAGCCTTTCCTGAAATGAATTTGCACAAACACACACACACACACATATATATATATATATATATATATATATATATATATATATATATATATATATATATATATTTCTTTTTTTTGTTTTGATTCCCCCAGATTTTGAGCATTAAATTTATGGTAAGTCTTCATTCTATTTTTAGAATGGCTTGAAAGTAAGACTCATATAGCCTTTTCTGAGATGAATTTACACAAACACACACGCTCGCGCACACACACACACACACACACACACACACACACATATATATATATATATATATATATATATATATATATATTTCTTTTTTTTCGTTTTAATCTGATGAAGCCTAGCAAGAATGAAATACGTAATCTAGTAGCAATAAAACAATTTTCTATTTTAACATATTCTTCAAACTTTGCTTGAATTCTATATCCTATTTTAAACTCATATTGTCGACACGGAAAAAGAAGAAGACATACCGAAAAGATATTTGGATCTTTTACTTTCAAGCCATTCCGAAAATGGGAGGAGGATTTACCTTAAGCTCATTGCAGAAAATCTGGAAGAATGTATAAACAAATTTCGACAAAAAAAAAACAGCAAAAAAACAAAGAAAATATAACAGAATAAAAATAACGGCTATTTTCAGAATAGCTTGAAATTAAAGAGAGTAAATTTCTGAGATTAATATGTTCACTCATAAGCACGAAGGATTCGTTGCCAAGATATACCAAAACCGATTCTAGCAATATTCTAAACTAGCTTAAAAGCCGCTCATTCGGGGGGAGGACTCTTGTTTGGGTCTTCCGCTTGTTTAGGAATCTGAGAGTCCTTAAGGCTTTTCCTATTCTCAGCATTGAAAACTCTCCCTGCTGCAGTTTTATCTGGGTTTTCATTTACTCGGGACTTTGTTTTCCTCGCTGCAGCCTTGGCTCTTTTGATTGTAATCTGGTCCTATATTGGCGAAGATTTCTTTTTGCGAGCCATACTGCTGCCTTATGAGACAGGCAACAATAAACTACAGAAGAACTCAAAATTGATCGTTTTATTTAAGTATTGCATTAATATCTAAGCTTATCTTTCAAAAGATCAACGATAATTTTTTTGCTGCTATTTTAATTTAAAGACAATTTTTATGTACGTAGGTCCTTACATTGCGTACAAACAATTAGTTTTTGGGTGACCTTCGCTGGATTTCGCAATTAATTTCGATTATTCCCAAATTTATTTCCAAGTTATAAAAATTGTTAGGGCACAAAAAAATGTCGCAAAAATCACGTAAAAGAATTGCTGAAAATAATCGCAGGAATGAAAATTTGGGAATACAAAATTAACTTGCTCAGGCAGTCGGCCTGATACCAAAATGGTATATGATTGGCTACGGCCTCTAGGAGTAAAGCTGAAAAGGCGTGACAAAGTGACACACTGACATTTGCATTTATTCATATAGAAGAAGATGAGATTTTTAAAAGTTAGAGATTTGTGTCCCTTTAATTGAAAAAATACAAAGATTTTCGCCTTTAATATATAGATGTTTAGGAAACTTTCCAGACAAACCAGTGATATCAACATGGCGGCAAAAAAGATTGTTTCCAATAATAATGGTAACATTAGCCGGTTCCTAATAAGGAAACATTCGGCATTCATTAACCAGGCAGCCTGCACCACTGCCGAATAAAATGTATAAAATCTTTCTCTTAGGACAATTTTTCGCGAAAATAGGTTTCTCAAGTCCAGTAGCTGTTATCGCTCTTTTCTCCAGTATTGATGGCGGTTTCCTTCCTAACCTTTTGCTTGAAGAAGTGTGGAACATTAACATCTTGATTAGTTTTTGATGTAATGGAATAACCAGTCACCCCCATGAATGATTACACTATAGGTAGTAAGTACTTATAAAGTCAACTGTCTACAAGAGACCCGGGGTAGAGAGAGAATATTGCTCTCTCTTGTTCTTCATTGCCGAACTCTTTGCCTTGAGCAGAGAGGAACCCGGACGAGGAACCCGGACGAGGAACTCGGACGATGCTTTGCCGAAGAGCAAAGTTTCGTCCGGGGAGGTAGACAGACCCTAAACCTTATGCGGGTTCTAAGGGTATATTTTTGGCCGAGCCTACGGGCTCGGAGAACCCCACGTTAAACTCGGCCTTGTGCCACATACATACATGGGGGAGGCTGTTAAATATAAAGAGTGAGACAGAGAAGATGCAAGCACGTCCGACCTTCCAATTAGTGGCACTCACTACTTGATTGACCTGTGTGTATAACTGTACCGTATTTCGTATTGTACTGGTTGTGTACAATAAACCTTTCTTCTATTGTCCACCTGGTGTTAGGTATTTATTCTCTTAGCACGGAATATAACAGTTTTTTTTCTCTTCAAGTTACACGTGATATACATTTTAGTTGTTGTTGCCGTTAAAAGTCTTCAAGTGATGTGATTTTTGTTATTTGGCACAGTAGAAAAATAAACGAGAGGTTGTTGTGCGATTGGAAAGGATAAGGAAGAGAATGGGAAGATACAGGTAAAACTTGAGAAAAGAACAGTAATCTCTATCTATAAAAGGCAGGATGTGTGTGTGTGTGTGTGTGTGTGTGTGTGTGTGTGTGTGTGTGTGTGTGTGTGTGTGTAACGAATGCACGGTCACAATTTTCGACAGATTTGCACCAAAATTTACATGCACATGCTCCAAGTTATCGAAAACGCCAACACCGACTTTGCATTTCCCAACTCCCATCGATAGTAGAAATAATCGATTTTTTCATGCTTCTGCGGCAGTTTTCATGTAGTTTGCGGCCATTTTCTACTGGCCATAGTGAGAGCCTATAGCTGGCTGCCACGAATAGGCAGGGAGATTCTATTCGCCAGCGTGAGAGCCAACAGCTGACTGATACGAATGTTAACTAGCATGCTACCATGCAAAAAAGTCGATAGCTGCATTCGTCACAAGTGGGAAAAATTTAAATCTGCATGGCACTTTACTCCAATTGGCTCATTCGCTTGCTTAAACTCAACGTTGATTCTGATTCCGCAGAACTGGGTTGGGTGTGAAAAGGTATTTGTTAACATTCTTTTTTTCATTCGGTTTTTCCAGTTACGAGTCCTTTTTTAAAGCTGATCGTTTTGTGTTCATTTTGTTTAGTTCTTTTTTCGTAACAGATTTAATGTTTAGTATAGAACTTCGAAAAAATTTGCAGTGTGAGATGCAACATCAGCACGGAAAAGGGGCACTCTTTTAAAGGCAAGGAAGGGCAAAAATATTTTAAGTCAATTGATAGCGATTGCTGTATGAGTCGTACGATTTTTGAATCAAGCCGGGCCATGCTGCTAGTACGAGGTAATAGATAACTTCAGTTGCACAGGTTCAGTTAATCGATATAATTGGAGGAAATGCTACCCAATTCATCCTATGTTAATTCAATAGGGGGAGAGGTCAGGAGATTGAGGAAGCCGAGTCAACATTTCCAAAATTTGGTTCCTTTTTCACTCGAGGTAATTTTGACAGTGCTGCAGAAGTCGAGCTTTTCGTCACACTCTAGCCCACAAGCTGGGGTCAAACTGCAATATCTGTTCTCCTCATGTCGAATGGTCATATTAGCCGCTTCCTTATAAGGAAACATTCGGCATTCGTTGACCGGGCAGCCAGTGTCAATGTCGGATAAACTCAATAAAAATCTTTCTCTCAAAAATAATTTTTTCAGGAAAACAGGTCTTCACAAATCCAGTACCTGTTGTTGCTCTTTCCAGTATTAAGGGAGGCTTCCTTTCTAACATTTTTTTATTTGAAATAGTGTGAAGCGTCAACATTTTGAGTATGTCGATATTTTGTGTTCGAGTTACATATGTCATCCATTTCAGTTGTTGCTGCTGTTGAAATTCATTAAGTGGTTCCTGTTATTTGAAATTAATACATAGAATCAATTATAAACATAAATATGCAATGATTAATTTCATTAACGTTACATCTGGTCACATAATTTTCTTATTTCTCTTCATATTTAAAGTTCTAAATAACCGAGACATAACATTAGGTTAGCAACAAAATGTATCAAATATTTCAGAAGATATCTTCCAAATTCTTGATCTAGAACAGCCATTAAAACAAATCTTGTTAAAATCCCCCAGAAAAAAAAATGTCCCAAAAACCTGTGTGTTGCATTTATTCTTTTTTTTTTTTTTTACTAATTTTATTTATGAATATTAAATTAAGCGTAAAAGAAGATTTCAATGAAGAAAATTAAAAAAGTCATTCTAAAATGCCAATTTCTATAATATCTATGTCAGTTCAGAAGACATATTTCTACAATTTGAGAGAAAAAAATACACAAACTGAATCTGTAACTTGGTTTTATTAACGATCACATGTGATGTTTGGGGTCGTGTATTCATGTTCAAGATATTCGAAAAAAGATTGTCCTTGGTAAGACCTACAGACTTCATTCGCTTGAAAGGATTTTTAACTATTGATCTGACAAAGCGGTTGTATACAACGAACAGTTTAGATATTTCTGAGAAAATTTGGCACCATATGGAAGTCTCGATCTGACAAGGCTAGATAAAAATAGGAACCCAAGATTTTAGGTTAATGTTTTGGTTTTGCAGCAACTTGAGGTGCTGGGCGAAACTATTCCCAAGCTGAGAGTGTATCGTATGTCCACTTTCCTTATCTCCTATACTAAATATGTTTTAACTAATCCACACATCCATGTAGTTGAAGTGTTTCATTAATTGAATGTTTAATTACACATCCTCATTTTTAATATGGATTCAGGGAAGATGCCATCACATCTTTTATTTCAATTACAAATCATAATTTCTGTTTTGGAAAGGATTATCTTGAGCACTATTTCTTAGAACACTTGATAGAAGATGTTTTCATTTTTATGACGTACTCAGGGCCGGTGACACTGAGATCCATAGACGTATGGGGATGACCAAATGATATATTCCAAAAGTTGGGCAGAGTACTGAGAGACAGGAGGATATCTTTGGTAACAAAGAAAAGAGTACTGAGCTTCTCCGTGACATCTATCCTCCTATACGGCAGCGAACTTTGGACGGTTTCCTCAAAGACAAAGAAAAGACTCGAGGCAACGGAGATATGGTTCTACAGAAGGATGCTGAGGATATCATGGACCGAGCGTGTAAGCAACGATGAGGTTTTGGAGACGATGCAAACAAGGAGGAAGCTTATACTTAACATCAGAAAGAGTCAAATGAAATTTCTAGGAGACGTAATGAGAAAGGAGGGCCTGGAGAATCTGATACTCACAGGTCGAATAGAGGAAAAAAGAGACAAGGGAATGCAACGCATGACATATCTAGCAGGCTTGAATAAGTGGATGACAGGGAGGTGGCGAGGGACGAATCTTATTGAGAGCTACAAGGGATATGGGTGAATGGAGAGCCATGATCCTGAGAGGACATGGTACATAAAAAGAAGAAAGAATGTTTGTGGGGTCATAACTGTATAATTACACCCCTGAATTAAAAAGTGCGCGAAAAAAAAAAATTAAAGAAATACGGAACACCAACAGTGCAATAATCAAGACAGTGGTATTTATGTTTATCTTTAACCTTATATTAGGTTGGTGCAAAAATAATGACGTAATAATGTCGTTTTTTGACGTATCTTTTAACGTCAAAAACGACATTACGTCATTATTTTTGCACCAACCTAATATAACCAATAGTTTAAGAATTATAATTTTTTATTCCATATGTTTTTATGAAACTTAGCAGAATGAATAATTTTATATTTTATTCTACATTAGAATAATAATTTTGTATTTAATACATTTTTAAATTAGTTTCGTACCTGTTTGATGCCATAAAATATCTAATTGCACCCAATGTGATTTTTTATTTGTATTATTTTGAATTTAAGATTTATTAAATTACCATATATCATATTAGTCTTCCTATAGGGAAAAACAGTCAAAGGTGGTAATTCAGAATTATTTCCTTTTTGAACGTCCATACAAAATATAATCTAACAGTTTCTTCACATTTTCGGATTATTAAAATTATATCTTTATTTAATAAAAAAAAAACTCTTCTTACAAACAGAAACGAGACAAATTTCAAAATCGCTCTGAAAATGATAAGTAATTAAAAAAAAAAATAAGTGTAGTTATTTGTTTCTGTTTTTTGTTTCACTTGAAACAAAATTAACAAGTATTATTAAATTGTACAACAGTCAGAAAAATATTTTTTTAGTTTTATTAAAATTAGTTTTGGTAAGATTCGGGACAAATTTTTCCGCATGTTCACATTGCATAATTCTTACTGAAATAGCTTCTTCGGAGATGTTCATTTATATAAACGTATAAAAAAAAAAAAAAAAAAAAAAATTGACGAACACCACGAAATTAAAAAGTACAAACGATATATCGAAAAAGTTCCCCCAAAATATTTCCCCAAAGTTTTCTAATAAAATAACTTATTCATTATATAATTCGTTAATTACTGAATAAAATTTCTCTCAGAATTGGTAAATTCTTTGATTTTTTGGCAAATATTTTAAAACGTGGCTGTAGCGATTCTTTGCTTTTAATTCGTGCGAAAAATAGCAGCCATTTTAGTGGTACCTGGTCTTCGTTCGGCGTCGTGATTTTTTTTCTTCTCTTCTTTCACTTACTCCTTCTTTTCTATTTTCTTCAACCTTTCTCCTGTTAACGACGATCTCTTCCCTTCACACACACATACACATGCACACACACACTCACTCACTCACTCATTCACACAGGCACACACATACGCACACGCACACACATATAAATATTTCTTACGTCAAAAATCTTCCATACCTTTCCTACTGCTGCCCGCTGACCTCACAAAACATTGCATATATATATATATATATATATATATATATATATATATATATATAATCGATAGATAGCTAGATAGATAGATAGAGAGAGAGGAGAAGGAGTAAGAGGGAGAGAGATAGAGGGAGAAAGAAAGATAGATGCGTTTCAACCTGCGCAATGCCACGCATATATGCACATTATAATATAGTTAACGTAAAATCTAATTACTCAAAATAGAGAGAGGGAGTTGGGGTAGAGAAACGCTCACTCGATTTGCACCGAATGACCGCGATGGAAGAGAACCCCGCCACGCGATCCGGCACCCTCGTCATCGGTTACTGTACGTTTTTTCTTTTCTTTTTTTTTTGCGTCTTATTTTTAATTTTTTGTCTTATTTTTAATTTTTTTTTTTTGTCTTATTTTTAATTTTTTTTTTGTCTTATTTTTAATGTCCGATTCAAAACAGAAGAAAAAAAAAAGAACCACATTAACAACACAGAACTAAATTCAATCACCCCCCTTTTCTACTTGTCTGTTTTTGTTCCTGTTTTTTTTTAGGGGGGGGGCTGTTTTTTCCATATTTATTTATTTGTTTTCATTTGTATTCATTTATTTACAGGCGTCCTTTGCTCTCATTCATATTGTGCATGCGTGACTTACGGTTGAGAAACCAGGGGTACGCTTGCTCATTGCAATTAAGCAACCGAATGTTAAGACACTAGCGGTTGGGTGACTATTGAGCTATACTGTTAAAAAAATAAAGTTTTTAAAAATTATTACAGGGTTTAATGAACTGAAGATTAAGCATTCAAGTGTACTTGGATTATACGATTAAGAGTACACGTGTATTTGGATTATAAGATTTAGCGACTAAGTTGGCATATAAGATGAAGCGAACAAGTGTATTTGGATTATAAGTTTAAGAGTACAAGCGTATTTGGATGATAAGATTAACTGTACAAGCGTATCTGGATTATAAAATTAAGACTACATACGGATTTGGATTATAAGATTAATCGTACACGTGTATTTAAATTATAACATTAGTCGTACACGTGTAATTGAATTATAAGATTAAGAGTAAACGCGTAATTGCTTTTAAGATTAAGAGTACACGTGTAATTGGATTATAAGATAAAGAGTACAAGTGTATTTTAATTAAAGATTAATGCATACATGTATTTGGATTATAAAATTAAGTGTCCACGTGTTTTGAATTATATGATTAATAGCAGGTGTGGTAGAACAGACCAACCGAGTTCCAAATTTTTTTCTGATGTTATCCTTGCTGTATGCGGCTTTATGTTGTAATGGAGGAGAATATAGTGGGTCGGGTAGAACAGACCATCCGAGTTCCATGTATGTTGCCTGTGTTATCCTTGCTGCATGCAGCTTTATGTTGTACTGGAGGAGAGTTTGGCAGCTTTGGTAGAACAGACCAACCGAGTTCCATTTTTTCCCTGTGTTATCCTTGTTGTATGGAGCCTTGAGTTGTCATGGAGAACAATATTTTCCTTTAATCCGCTGTGTACGCTGTCGATGCCATGCAAAACTAAGATATCTTAGTGTACCCTAAATTTATTCTCAACTGCCACCTTTTTATTAGTCGTTAGGATGGTACATTCGTCGTTACAATTGATCCCCAAAAATGGAAATTATTTATCACTTAACTTAATAAGAAAAGAATAATGATATCCCGTATTTTCTTGTGTATAATACGACCTGCGCATAATACAACCCCATGTTTCAGAAGCTAAAAAAAGAAGAAAAAAAAAAAACGGAATCAATTACATCCTTCAGTATAATATGAACACCGTAGTGCAGACATTCCTATGTAAATATATTTTTTTGAAAGTTGTACCATATTGTCCATTAAAATCTCAATGTCGTGCATATATTTCACTAAAATATTTAACTTTTCACGATATAAAAGAATAGAAAGGAACCGGATGTTCGGCCATTCCTTGTTTCTCCTAATTTCTTTTTTAAAACGTATTTTCGAATTTTCGGGAAAAGGTGCTTTGTTATAACATTAATGTTATCAAAATATGACGCATCTTGTGTATTCCCTTTAGTATATTAATATTTCACAACACATTCTGGCACCTACTGCAATATTACCATAAGGTTCAATTAATTTATTACAGCGTATTTTCTTATGGATGATACGATTATGTATAATACATCCCCGAAGCTAAAAACAAAGAATAAATTACATCCTGGAATATAATATGACTACGTTGTACAGCCATCCCTACAGTTTTTTGTAGCATATTATCCATTAAAATTTCAATGTTGCGCCCCCATAGACTATAGGAATATTTTGCCACTTGCGTAGTAACAAACCAGCCTCATTCCTCCCGTATTCCAACGGCGCGAATTCCACTCGAACAGCCTCTTCCTGTGAACCACTACTCTGTGGAACCGACTAGCAAGAGGATGTTTCCCCGATGACTACAATTTTAACCTGTTCAAGTCTATTTAAATATTATCTTCCCCTTCTATCCATATAAGTTAGCCCTTAACGCAACCCTCTACCTCGACTGGCCATCGGGCCTTGTACAGGGTTGTAAGAAAGAAATATTAAAATTACAAGTACCAGTGAACCCAATTTATATAGCGATATAATTATATCGGTGTTGTTTAGGCATCTATTTTGCATTGTTTTATTTTTGTAAGAATCGTTTGATGTTTTCAAACTGAATACTTTGTGTCAACAAAAGGAGGGATATGAAAGAACATGGGAAAATTATAAACAGCGCGGGAATTATCGTCGTATTTAGCTGGGAGGGAGGCGTAGTATCTGTTCTCTGCTTATTTCAGATGGGAGAAGACGACCAGTCCCGGGGATTACAACCCTGTGGCAGCACCTTCCTCATTGCATTAAGAGTGGTTGGGTTGGTATAATATTGATGCCAGCATGATAGTGGCCTTGGTGATTGGACAATTTTTTGTCCTTCGCCCATATGCATATTCATGTGTATGGGCAAGCCACGTTAAAAACGAAATTGTGTCATATCCTGCCTTAGTGGGGAGGTCGAATGAATAATCGCACCATTTTTCAAGCAGAAAAAAAAACTAAATAAAAATACATAATTTATATAATGGTTAGATTTTTGTCGTAATATTAATGTTATTTACAACATGATAGATCTTGTGTAGTCACTCTATTATTTTTTTTTAATCAAATTCGGTAAATTTCCTGACAAAAAAGGTATTGTAATTATTTACACTATTGACATTGTTCGGACTGTTGTCCTCATCTTTGTTGCCATATTGACAGTCTATAATTCTGAGATGAGGTATTGTAACTATTAATATTGTTCAGACTGTTGTCCTCATCTTTGTTGCCATATTGACAGTCTATAATTCTGAGATGAGGTATTGTAACTATTAATATTGTTCGGACTGTTGTTCTCATCTTCGTTGCCATATTCAGGACATTTCGGCCGTTGTACGCTCCGGCTTTCTTCAGGTGATTGTAATTCCGAACTGAACCGGTTCCTGACAAAAGCCGTTCAATTACGCTGATTGCCAAAAAACAAATATGGCCGGCATATACCTTTTGTAAACAATTGTTATCAACACCTGTCTACTTTGTGTTTCATTATCTACTGACGCGTGTTGAAATCCTCATAATGTTTAGCATTACTGAAGTTAACATTTTGATGAAGTTTGAATAAGCTGAACTGTTTTGAAAAAAATACTTTGACAAAAAAAAAAAAAAAAAAAAAAAAAAAAAAAAAAAAACCTGCTTCCCGGTCTAATAATTTGTTTAATTTAATTTTATTGGACTTCATGGTAAACAGCATTTCTTAAGAAAATTTCATTTTTTCCTTTTACTTTTTTTAACAACGAAGAATAAATTCTTAGGATTTCTTACTCTTATTATCTTGTCCGATACCTATTTATATCTCATCTACATTTCATATATATGTATATGTATATATATATATATATATATATATATATATATATATATAAATTATTTATATTTATATATATATATATATATATATATATATATATATATATGTGTGTGTGTGTGTGTGTGTGAAAAGTGTGTGTATATAAATATAAATAAATAAATAAATATATATATATATATATATATATATATATATATATATATATATATATATATATATCAATGTGCAGGTATACAGAAAATACAAAAGAACACGTTGGGTGCATAATCCGGGGTTCCTTAGTATTTTTGTTTTTATTTTTAAGAAGACAGTGCTCCATACAGAAGTAGAGCTTATATTATAATAATATTTTTTGTTTAAAAATATGATTCCTTCGCTACATAAGAGTTCTCATGTTTCAAAAACGAGAGCCAAAAATTTCCTAAAATTTCGCTTGAAGATGAAACGGGACTAAACACCACAATTCAACTTAATTTTAATAATTATTTGGATGACGGAATCATATTTTTAAACAAAAAATATTATATATATATATATATATATATATATATATATATATATATATATATATATATATATATATATATACAATTATTTATATATTATATGCGCGGTACTTATTAGAAAGCGCTCAATATCAGAGATAGAGCTAACATATTTGGTTGGATTTATGTGAGTTTGTGACCCTGGTTTTCACGCTTTTGTCTGACGATTGCAAAAGCGTGAAACCCAGGGTCACAAATTCACATCAATATTATGAAAGCATGTCTCCCAAGCCCACTATTTGGTGAGGGCGGAGGATTGGCCGTTTATTCCCCACCCCCTCTATCAGCTCGATGCTTGGACTTGGTAGGCCTTACATTCACTTGTTATGAGGAAGAAAGCGGACAACCACTTGCTGCCCTGTGTGAGTATAATTTCGCTCTACCGAAAACTCCTTTTCATTTTTCTCTATTATTTAATTCTTTATTTTTTAATCTTTAAATTTTTTTTTCCCCCTACTCGTCAGTGTGTTTGCCCATAGTAACACATATTTGTCCGAATCATTCTAACCTATTTGATGGTTTAGTTAGAAATCCCGGTTCGAAAGAAAAATCAGAAAAAAAGGAAAAATTGAATGTCTTTGTCTAGATGCGAAAGTGTCTCGTCAGTATTCTCATGATCTAGTTGGCCGAATCTTCTTGCTTGATAAAATGTCTGAACTTGGAATTGTTTTCGTCGTTTCTTTCTCCTGTTGTTCTTAATTTTATTGATGTCTCCCAAGCCCACTATTTGGTTAAGGCGGAGGATTGGCCGTTAATACCCCCGCCCCTACCAGCTCGATGCTTGGACTTAAGGTAAGCCATACATTCACTTGTTACCATGAGGAAGAAAGCGGACTAACACTCGCTGCTACGTATGTTGGGGCATTTATTATGACATAGCAATAAATGCGGATAACCTTATTTTCTTCAATTTCTTTTTAGAATAGACATTGGGACTTATACTAAGTTAAAACTTAATGTTGCGAAACGGTAAAATCCAAGTGTCAGCCAGGACTCTTTGCTAATTACCTCCCCCTCTTATCCTGCCCTCTGTTTTTGTCGTTCTTGTATGTGTTATATGTAATAGGAATAGGTAGGCTTTCCTACCGCCCGGTCAACACTTCTCCCCCTTCTCTTGGACATGAGTAGAGGCTTACGCCTTGTTTCTTGTTTAGAAAGGGGTTCCCGGTACACACTCTCTCTCTCTCCCTCTGGCTTCTGTATTAGTGCAGCTACGTTTCTCCCGTGATGTGTGCAGTCTGTGGCATCACCTCTTCATTCTGAGAGTAAACGGTTGACAGTTCTCTGGTTGCTGTTTCCGACTGGTAGTTAGGAGCCCTAACTCTTGCGTAGCATCTTGAGCGGCCGCTCGGATCAACAGTTGTATAATACCAGGGTGTTTTAGTGCCATGTCGCGCATGGAAAGGTGTCCCTGCAGTCACCTCCGGTGGGCAACCCTGAGGCCACATTATGATGTAGGTTGTGCCAACTCCTCTCTGCCCACGTCACGGTCGATAACTGTCTGCTTCTTTTACTTCCGGCCTTCTCATCTTCCAACCAAAATTCCACATGAATTACAAAAACCGAAAAAGTAATCCTAAACCAGCCACTCAAAAATCACTTAAATCCCTCAACATTTCGTTCTCCAATATCCGTGGCATTAGAACAAACTTCTGCAGTATGGAATCTTTCCTTACTGCAAACTGCCCGGATATACTGGCTCACTGTGAGACCAACCTTGTCTCGTCTATCCCCTCCTCTGATCTCTCGATCACAGGCTCTCTCCTCAGAAAAAGACTCTCTAACCTACATGCACAGCCTTGGTGTCTACGTCAAGGACCATCTCCCTCTGGCCAGGGAGTTGTCTCTCGAATCGCCAGACCAGTCATACATATGTTTCCGACTATCTCTCCTCAATGTGGTAAGCTATCTCTTCTTCCTTTACCGCTCTCCATCCTCTCAAGACTGTGGGATACTCGATAGCATTTCTGACAGCATAGACAAGGCTCCCTCCCTCCAACCGTTCGCTCACATAAATATGTGAGCGAACGGGTGGAGGGAGAGAGCCTTGTCAATCTGAGGACAATGAAGAGGATTCGGAAAGAGTTGGATGAGTCTAATGGTGATTACGAAGGTGTTTGGAGTGATCACGAGTGATGGCGACATTATGCCTCCATTCACCTTCCCACTGTGCCTCAGATTTAACACGGCGGCCTACGTCAAGTGCCTTGAGGAGGTAGTGCTGCCCTAGGTCAAGAGGATGGCTGCTGGAAAACGCTATGTCTGGTAACAGGACTCTACACCCTGCCACACAAACAAGAGAACCCAGTCCTGGCAATTTCTGTATAACCCCTTACATGTGGCCACTTAACTCCACAGACTGCAACCCTCTTGATTATGTGTGGGGCGCAGTTAAGCGAGAGACCAATAAAATTACTTTAACACCAAAGATGAACTGAAGACAAGGATTATGGCACCATTCAACAATTTAAACAAGGAGACAGTCCAACAAAGCTGTAGATTTCGAAGTTGTCTGGAGGCCGTGGTTGAAGCCAATGGCCATTTTATTGAATAAATTTACTCTTTAGTATTTTTGTATAATTTTAGTAAATATATCTGTTAAAATGAGATGTCAGTGTTATTTTCATTATTGATTCGTAATTTAGACGAAAATTGATACATCACACACATATATATATATATAGTAATGATACAATTTATCTATCACATATATATATATATATATGATACAATATGGTAATCCACATGGAATTTCTGAGAGAATATATATCCAGGGAGAGCTCTATGTCTCTATTAAATTTTATACAAAATCCTCCGCGTACTCACTTTTAAGGATTTTAAGTGCATGATATTCTTTAATTAATAATATACAGTAGCGTCCAAAACTAAGGGACAAAATTTTAAAACCTAATATTTGTTAGAAATAACAACTGTGAAAAGCTGAAATTTTGACAACTGGTAGTCGTTATCATCCATAATAACATACTAAAATTTGAATCATTTGCAAAGGATAGAAAAATAATTATAACAATTATTTATTTATTTTCAAAATAGGATCGTCCAAAAGTAAGGGACAAAATTGAGAAAAACAATGTAAACAGTATGCTATATTCAAATTTTTTGATTTCCTCTAAAGAATAAGTCCTACTTAGTCATTTGTAAACGTTGCATCAGCCGGCACCATGGCGAAACGCCAAAAACTTGATTACTCTGTGAGACAAGCTATTGGGAAGCTACACAAGGAAAAGCATACCATTAGAGAGATTTCAGAGAAAGTGAAACGTTCCAAGAGTGTTGTAGGCAGGGTTGTTAAATCCTACAATGATACTGGCAAAATAGTTAGTGCTTTTAAAACCGGCAGACCCCGCAAAACTTCGGCAAGAGAAGATCGAATAATGCAGCGTATGCCATTAAAGGACCTTTTTAGGTCTTGCACAGAAATTAAAAGGGTTATGAATAGTACCTCATGTGTTAATGTGTCAAGACAGACTGTTTGTAGACGACTGCAAGAAATAGGGCTGTTTAATCGAACCCGAGGGAAGAAACCACTTGTTAGTTCGAAGAATAAGAAGAGATTAGAGTTTGCAAACAGGTATGTAATTTGGACATATGAAAATTGGGCAAAAGTATTTTCAGTGATGAAAGCAAGTTTAATTTATTTGGAAATGATGGAAAAAACAATGTAAAGAGACGTATTGGTGAAAGATTAAGTGCAAAGTGTACTAAGAAAACTGTCAAGTATGGGGGCGGAAGCGTCATGGTATTTGGAATGTTTTCTAGCCAAGGTACAATGCCTCTTGTCCGGTTACAAACTCGTGTAAACGCGCAGATCTATAAAAACATTGTTCAAGATCATGTGCCAATCATACAGAATTCAGGTTTCGATAGGGCTACCTTTATGCAAGATAATGCCCCATGTCACAAGGCAAAGGTGGTAATGAGTTACCTTAGCGAGCAAGATTTGGAAATTATGGATTGGCCACCGCAAAGTCCTGACTTAAATCCAATAGAAAATCTTTGGAAGACCTTAGGAGTGAAAGTTATGGAAAGAAATCCCACTAACACGGAGGATTTGTGGGTGAAGCTTCAAGAAGAATGGTCTAAAATTAGTATCGAGGATTGTAAAGAACTGATTCGTTCTTGTAGTCGAAGATGTGCAGCTGTCATTGAGAGCAAGGGCTCATTTACTAAATATTGATTGTACATGTATTTTTATTGTTATTTTGCTGTTTACATTGTTTTTCTCAATTTTGTCCCTTACTTTTGGACGTTCCAAATTTGAAAATAAATAAATAATTGTTATAATTCTTTTTCTATCCTTTGCAAATGATTCAAATTTTAGTATGTTATTATGGATGATAACGACTACCAGTTGTCAAAATTTCAGCTTTTCAGTTGTTATTTCTAGCAAATATTAGGTTTTAAAATTTTGTCCCTTAGTTTTGGACGCTACTGTATATATATATATATATATATATATATATATATATATATATATATATATATATACACTAGTAATAATCTTATAAGTATGAGAAATTATACTCGTCCGGAAATCCTTTGGTGTTTTGATTTGCAAATAATCAAACCAATACCAAAGGGGGAAAAAAAGGTAAAGAACAGAGAACATTTACGTCAGCCGAAAATAATCGTCTAGCATGCTAGTCTAAAGTCCCCCCACAAAAAAAAAACCTTGATACGAGTAAGCAAAATAACTAAATAAAGTACTCAATACGGTAAATAGAGCAGACCTAGTTAAACCTAGAGAGCCAGACAAACCTACCAAGGTTTCACCTAAGCGGATCGTCAGGGAATTTGCTTACTTGTATCAAGGTTTATCAAGGGAACTCTGACGATCCGCTTAGGTGAAACCTTGGTAGGTTTGTCTGGCTCTCTAGGTTTAAATATATATATATATATATATATATATATATATATATATATATATATATATATATATGTATGTATGTATGTATGTATGGTGGGGCTTGTGTTTGCGGGCGGGCGTGGGTGAAATGAAGTATTGTTTGAGGATCGGAACAACAACCAATCGCTTACGAGATCAGCATGCCCAGAGCTTGATCCCTTTTGATTACGCATATGATTAAAAGCAAATGTAATTCTCTCGGGCGAATCTGTGAAGTCATTATCTTAACATATATATCTGTGAGGGAATGAATTGAGACCCAAAATAACAATATCTATGTATTTTCCTAATATTGTATATGTGTGGATGTGTTTGCGTTTATGCGCGCGCGCGTGTGTGTGCGTGTGTGCCTAAAACAGATGCAGAAAGAAAGAAAGCAAGAAAGAAAAGGGATGATGAAAAGAAACGCAGATTGGGAAGTTTACATGTTTATATAAGAATAAGAGGAAAGGTTTCTGAAAGAAAGAAAGAAAGACAGAAAGAAAGAATAGAAATGAAGGATAGAAGAAAAAGAAAAGTAAAAACAAATAAAACAAAAGAAAGAAATAAAGAAAGGAAGAAAGAAAGAGAGAAAGAAAGAAAGCATGATAAAGGATAAATGAAAGTGTTATGGTCCGGTTCCTTGTACCCCGGTGATAGTCCAAGGTAGAATTAATAAAGAAGAACTCGAATACGGATATGGAAGAACACAGATATATTACAAACAGGAATATATACAGAGAGGTAGAAAGGGTTAGTATGAACAATCAGGTTTAGTAGTAATTGTCTGAACGCGACTCTGTTTCGGTCTGCCTCTGATTCGACTGACTGACTCGCTCGCTCTGACTGATTGACAGACTCCTGACGGACTTTACTCCAGACTTCAGACTGAACAGTATTTAGTCACCACCCCCACTCACGAGGGCATCATGAGGCACAAGGCCGGTTTAACGTGGGATCTCCGAGCCCGTGGGCTCGGCCAAAAATATGACCTTTGAGCCCGTATAAACGGGTTCAGGGTCGGTTTACCTCCCCGAAAGAGAATCCGCCCTTCGGCGTAGCCTCGTTCGGGTTCCTCCCCGCCCGAAGGCAGAGAGATCAGCCGATCAGCCGGACGCCGGACTTCAGACTGAACGGTATTTAGTCACCCCCACCCCACACACACACGAGGGCATCATGTGGCACAAGGCCGGTTTAACGTGGGGTTTCCGAGCCCGTGGGCTCGGGCAAAAATATGCCCTTTGAGCCCGTATAAACGGGTTCAGGGTCGGTTTACCACCCCGAAAAAGAATCCGCCCTTCGGCGTGGCCTCCTTCGGGTTCCTCCCCGCCCGTAGGCAGAGAGTTCAACCGATCAGCCGGTCAGCCGGTCGCCCGACTTCGAACTGAACGGTATTTAGTCATCCCCCCACACGAGGGCATCATGTGGCACAAGGCTGGTTTAACGTGGGATCTCCGAGCCCGTGGGCTCGGCCAAAAATATGCCCATTGAACTCGTATAAACGGGTTCAGGGTCGGTCTACCTCCCCGAAAGAGACTATATATATATGAGTGAACATTGAAGCTAACACTTAGAGGCGACAGACTGTTTTATGTTAAATGCAATCATCAGGCTAGTTGCGTTTAGCCTGAAACAATCTCCTCTGAGTGTTGACTTCACTATTCTCTTTTATATTTACATACGCTCTATCTGTAATATTGAACGCACCTTAAAACTATATTTCTTCATATATATATATATATATATATATATACATATATACATATATATATATATATATATATATATATACATACATATATACATATATATATATATATATATATATATATATATATATATATATAAATATGTAATGAAAAACAAATCACTTTAATGTACCATTACGATAATTTATTTCACCTAAATCCTTTTTTAAGGATTCAGGATCATCAGGTAAGCCATTTTTTTCTCATTTCGTTGTTGGAAGGTTTACCTGATGATCCTGAATCCTTAAAAAAGGATTTAGGTGAAATAAATTATCGTAATGGTACATTAAAGTGATTTGTTTTTCATTACATATTAGCTCTGTCCTAACATTGAGCTCTCAGGATTTCATCCTCTTTGGATTTACCAATTCGGTTTACCAAGTTCCTTATAACTTAAATATATATATATATATATATATATATATATATATATAAACAAAAAAGTTTTATTTTTAATCCGACATTTTTATTACTTGAAACGTTAATTAATTTTATATAGACAGTGTATTACGGCTCTCGGCCTATACACTCGAGAAAACCTATCCAATGCTCCTTATTAAATTTTCTCGAATGCACCGGCCTAGGGACGTATTACATTCCATTTACAATAAAATAAAATAATGTGGTGTCTCTTTCAAATACTGGTTTGAAATTTGAAATAATCTCTCTCTCTGTCTCTCTTTCTCTCTCTCTCTCTCTCTCTCTCTCTATATATATATATATATATATATATATATATATATTCAAACAGATTTTGTTCAATAATTTAGTTATAGCTAGTCGATTTATTTTGGTTGTGATCCTTTCAAGTTCACGGATTAATTTCTTGGTAGCCTTAGAAAATTGATTAAGAAAATTACCAAAATTTTCCCGAATACTTTCAATCTCATCTGAGACCATCTCCGGAGAGTTAAATCGCATGTGAATGTATATATGTATTTCTGTAAATGCAAAACATTTCAACTGTTTGTTTTACTGCGTTATGCAACTTTCTAGATGTCAAAATCCAAGTGTTAGTAAAAGGAAGGTATATATATATATATATATATATATATATATATATATATATATATAAAAGTGAACATAGAAGTCAACACTTAGAGGCGACAGTCTGTTTCATGCTATATGCAATCGTCAGGCCACGTGTGCTGTTATTTTTCTCGGCTATTTATATATATACGGGTTAGTGGTGCATTGTGGGTATTCTGTTATGGCGGTTATTTCACCGGAAGTCGTTTGTTTATCTATTTAGGTCAAATTATATTGCTTGCTTTTATTTTTGTTTCTTATTTATTTATTTATTTATTTATTAACGTAGTAAAAATTTGTTTATATCACTTATTTAACAGTTTTGTTTTGGTTTGGGAATTTAATTAAAGCTATTTGTTCAGTTTTGGGGTTGATTGTTGTAGTTCATTCTAAGTATTATTTTGGCGGGAACAGTTTTTAATTGATTATCTTTATTTGGGATTGGTTTGTTTATTTATTTACTTGAATGAATTTAGGTTAATTTATTGTACTTGTATACAAGTAAAATGAATTTAGGTTAATTTATTGTACTTGTATACAAGTAAAATAAATTAACCTAAATTCATTCAAGTAAATAAATAAACAAACCAATCCCAAATAAAGGTAATCAATTAAAAACTGTTCCCGCCAAAATAATACTTAGAATGAACTACAACAATCAACCCCAAAACTGAACAAATAGCTTTAATTAAATTCCCAAACCAAAACAAAACTGTTAAATAAGTGATATAAACAAATTTTTACTACGTTAATAAATAAATAAATAAATAAATAAAATAAGAAACAAAAATAAAAGCAAGCAATATAATTTGACCTAAATAGATAAACAAACGACTTCCGGTGAAATAACCGCCATAACAGAATACCCACAATGCACCACTAACCCGTATATATATAAATAGCCGAGAAAAATAACAGCACACGTGGCCTGACGATTGCATATAGCATGAAACAGACTGTCGCCTCTAAGTGTTGACTTCTATGTTCACTTTTATATTTACACACGCTCTATCTCTGATATTGAGCACTTTATTTCATAAATATAGCACACCTTAAGACTATATTTCTTTATATATATATATATATATATATATATATATATATATATATATATATATATATATATTCCATGATTATGTACCTTGAAACGGTGGAATGGATTGCCAGGCAGTCAGGCCAGTGGGTAGGAACAAGACAAAGTCAAAGAGAAAACCTGTTGTGAGCGACAGACAGACAGGTAATCATCAATAGACCGTTACATTGACTTAATATCCGGTGGTCGATGGTGGATGATATGCAACACAGTCAACTACAACAGCATTGAATGATTGATTTGTTTTTACGCTTTATCGAATAACTTTTTTCAAAATAACCTTTTACGCAGGTTATTTAAAGCCGGATATCTTCTTATTTTAGATTTTAAGACGTCCTTTTTTATTTGAGTCAATAATTATTCAGTGATACAGCTCTTGCTAAATTAACCCATAGCTGGAGGGAAAATTTCTGAATTCTTACCTTTCCCAAGGGTATTTGTGCGGAAGTGAACATAACGATCCCGACTAGATTTCGAACTCGGCAGTCCGATTAAAAATTCTGCGCCATTATCCCCCGCCACATCCAAATTTACAGCACCTAGTATTTTTGGTCGCCCATCTTGGTACTGGCCAGGTTCGACGTTGCTTAACGTCGATGATCGTGCGGGAACTAGCGCGATGTTGCCGTTCGCCTACAACAGCATGGGACAACCAATACTAGTTAGCTGAATACTACGGTTGCTAGTAGGATTTGAGGCCACTAGTATCGAATTATACTTACACTGTGAGTCTTAAAGCAATTGAAAAATAGTATGATGAGTAAATCCATTTTTCCATACATCATCGTTTGTCGCGTGGGTCAACAAAGAGCCCGTCCCTTCGGCAGAGGGAAATGAAATAAAGTAGTTAATGACATACGAATTCCCTCGAAATAAAGTCCAACGAAAACATTTTATTTAATTTTTTTCACGGTTTATCAACCTTTCTAAAGCCGAAACATATTTTGGGATTTTGGGGGGAGGATAATGATTTTCCGATAAAAAGTCATACTTTTTAACCCATAGCTGAGAGGAGAAGAAGTAGATTCATACCTTTCTCAAAGGTATTTGCCCGTAATCAAATGTAACGTATCCGACTGGAATTCGATATCGGCTCTTCGATTTCTCCTTCCGAAACGTTATCTATTCCACCAGCCGCACATCCAAGCTTACAACACCTGGTAATTCCAGAGCAAGCATCCATCTTAATACTGACCAGGTTCGACGAAAAAGAAGATAGTAGAATTTTTTTTTCGAATTTTAATGCTATTGTTAACCAGTTCAAAGCCCCAAGAGCAACTCAATGTAGAGAATTACAGAATGACGTTCATGTAAAATGCATAAAGCGGGGAATTGAGAACAGCATATTATGAGAACATGGAGGATAGATAAAACCCGACTTGAAGAGATAAAGATCGTAGTGATCGGGAAGAAATCATTTAGGATGTATGTTCTAAAAAGTAACAGTTCCAGGAAAGAAGCTGATTTAAACTTCTTTCTTACTAATGGAATACAAAAGGAATGTGGAGGAGTCGACCCTGAGTAGGTCGCATGGCTGGTACTAGCTCTGAATATCTGAACAGATGGAGCTAACGAATGTAGCTAAACGGAACATGTACCATGTAAATAACGAGAGAGTAGAGAGAGTTTGGCAACGTTTCGTCTGTAAGAAACAGGTTGTAGGTTGGAAGACAATTCATCTTCAGTTTGTAAACGTAATGGTAAAAGCAGTAATGTAATATCAGTCCTTCTATATGGTAGTGAATGTTGGAGAATCGCCTCAGAGATGAAGAAGAGACTTGAAGCAAGAGAAACAAAGAAAATATTACTGAGCTGTTACGTAATATCAGTCCTATATGGCAGTGAATGCTGGACAATCTCCTCACAAATGAAGAAGAGACTTGAAGCAAGAGAAACAAAGAA
Source organism: Acanthosepion lycidas (assembly GCA_963932145.1). Lineage (NCBI taxonomy): Eukaryota > Metazoa > Mollusca > Cephalopoda > Sepiida > Sepiidae > Acanthosepion > Acanthosepion lycidas. The sequence goes on along the minus strand of OZ010614.1, from coordinate 35,278,666 downwards.
AATATTACTGAGCTGTTACGTAATATCAGTCCTATATGGCAGTGAATGCTGGACAATCTCCTCACAAATGAAGAAGAGACTTGAAGCAACAGAAACAAAGAAAAGAGTACTGGACTGTTAAGTTAGATCAGTCCTCCTATATGGCAGTGAATGCTGGACAATCTTCTCACAGATGAAGAAGAGATTTGAAGCAACAGAAACAAAGAAAGGAGTACTGAACTGTTACGTAATATCAGTCCTCCTATATGGCAGTGAATGCTGGACAATCTCCTCACAGATGAAGAAGAGACTTGAAGCAACAGAAACAAAGAAAAGAGTACTGAACTGTTACGTAATATCAGTCCTCCTATATGGCAGTGAATGGTGGACAATCTCCTCACAGATGAAGAAGAGACTTGAAGCAACAGAAACAAAGAAAAGAGTACTGAACTGTTACGTAATATCAGTCCTCCTATATGGCAGTGAATGCTGGACAATCTCCTCACAGATGAAGAAGAGACTTGAAGCAACAGAAACAAAGAAAAGAGTACTGAACTGTTACGTAATATCAGTCCTCCTATATGGCAGTGAATGCTGGAGAATCGCCTCAGAGATGAAGAAGAGACTTGAAGCAAGAGAAACAAAGAAAATATTACTGAGCTGTTACGTAATATCAGTCCTCCTATATGGCAGTGAATGCTGGACAATCTCCTCACAAATGAAGAAGAGACTTGAAGCAACAGAAACAAAGAAAAGAGTACTGGACTGTTAAGTTAGATCAGTCCTCCTATATGGCAGTGAATGCTGGACAATCTTCTCACAGATGAAGAAGAGATTTGAAGCAACAGAAACAAAGAAAAGAGTACTGAACTGTTACGTAATATCAGTCCTCCTATATGGCAGTGAATGCTGGACAATCTCCTCACAGATGAAGAAGAGACTTGAAGCAACAGAAACAAAGAAAAGAGTACTGAACTGTTACGTAATATCAGTCCTCCTATATGGCAGTGAATGCTGGACAATCTCCTCACAGATGAAGAAGAGACTTGAAGCAACAGAAACAAAGAAAAGAGTACTGAACTGTTACGTAATATCAGTCCTCCTATATGGCAGTGAATGCTGGACAATCTCCTCACAGATGAAGAAGAGACTTGAAGCAACAGAAACAAAGAAAAGAGTACTGAACTGTTACGTAATATCAGTCCTCCTATATGGCAGTGAATGCTGGACAATCTCCTCACAGATGAAGAAGAGACTTGAAGCAACAGAAACAAAGAAAAGAGTACTGAACTGTTACGTAATATCAGTCCTCCTATATGGCAGTGAATGCTGGACAATCTCCTCACAGATGAAGAAGAGACTTGAAGCAACAGAAACAAAGAAAAGAGTACTGAACTGTTACGTAATATCAGTCCTCCTATATGGCAGTGAATGCTGGACAATCTCCTCACAGATGAAGAAGAGACTTGAAGCAACAGAAACAAAGAAAAGAGTACTGAACTGTTACGTAATATCAGTCCTCCTATATGGCAGTGAATGCTGGACAATCTCCTCACAGATGAAGAAGAGACTTGAAGCAACAGAAACAAAGAAAAGAGTACTGAACTGTTACGTAATATCAGTCCTCCTATATGGCAGTGAATGCTGGACAATCTCCTCACAGATGAAGAAGAGACTTGAAGCAACAGAAACAAAGAAAAGAGTACTGAACTGTTAGGTAATATCAGTCCTCCTATATGGCAGTGAATGCTTGTCAAATTTCACCCTTTGCACGCCCCAAAAAATAAAGGGTTCAGTTCGAAATTCTAATCACCTGAAGAAAGCCGGAGCGTACAATTCCGAAACGTCGTGAATATGACAATAAAAATGAGAAGGATTATTACAATACCTCATTTCAGAAATATATACAGATATCCGAAAAAGACATTTGGTATTTGTATGATACATAATGAGGAAAGAGGGCTTGGAAAATTTGATACTGACAAGGCAGATTTAAGACAAGTGGAGCAGAAGAGGGCAACGCATAACCTACCTTTCGAGCTCCAGTAAATGAATGACAGAAAAGAGTTTAGGAGAGATAGTAAAAGTCAAAATTTATTACGAGCAACGAAGGACTGAAAATTGTGGAGAGCCATGATTACCAACGCCCTGAAGGTACATGTCATATAGAAGAAAATGCAGAGATAGCAAATGGACACACATAGGTCATATAGAAATAATACAAAACCTACCCTAAGTTTGAGCAAGTGGATGGCAAAAAAAGTCTAAGGGGAAATTGTGGAGATCCATGATCGTCCTGAAGGGACATGAAAAACTAGCTTGTGGAAATAGATGGCGGAGTAAGGTTTAGAAGAGATAGGAAACAATTTATAAGTAGCTATAAAGGACAGAAAATTGTGGAGAGCCTTCATCGCCAACGTCTTGAAAGGATACGGTACACAGAAGAAAATGGCAGTACTACTGTACCGTTATTTATATTATCTGGACCATTGTCATCATCTTTGTTGCCATATTTATTACAGCGTTTCGGTCGTTGTACGCTCCGGCCTTCTTCAGGTGGTTGGAATGTCAAACTGAACCCTTTATTTTGCTCACTGGGTTAGACTGTTCTAGTTCTGTGTGCCATGTCTAATGTATGTCAGTTATCAGTTATCTCCTGTTAATTCCCCTCTCCAAGTTCTCCACCGCCTTAACCAGGTATTGAACCCACGCTCTTTGGGTCCTGTCACTGGATCTAACTAACGCCTTTATCCACTGTCCCATGTGTCCTTGGTAAATATGGCAACAAAGATGAGGACAATAGTCCGAATAATGTAAATAGTGTACATAATACCTCATCTCAGAAATATAGACAGATACTGAAAGGCCGAAACGTTGTAATAAATATGGCGACAAAGATGAGGACAATAGTTCGAATAATGTAAATAGTGTACATAATACCTCATCTCAGAAATATAGACAGATACCGTACCTTTATGTCATGGAAATGACCAGACCTCTATCGCTGGTGCGCTGTTATCTGGCTAGTCAGTGTGTACATCGTTTAGGCTGCTCATGGCAAGGCGGGTTCGAACGGGTCATGATAATTGCTTCCAGGCGCCTACAGTGAACGTGAAGGGGCCGACCACAGGTCCTTAATGATCATGACCAGAGGTTTCTGGTTAGAATTGTTAGCACCAACAGACAAGCGACATTAGCTTCACAAACATATTCAATGCGGGATGTAACATACGCACACCGATCATATCAGCATCTTTTAGCTTCCTTGGAGAACGGGAACAGAAGGCCCACCAGGATACTCCTGTAAACACACAACACCCTAGGCTTCCCTTCATCTATGCTTGTGACGTCACTAGTTGGACCCAGGAGAAAAGGTAACATATGCCGTTGTTCTATGAGTTACGGTCCATTTGTTTCGTGCTGGTGGACCAGATTTTGTTGGATACATTCTGGAATTCTTTTAGAACGCTGGAATACCTTTATGTCATCTGGAACGTTTACATGGAACTACACTGGCTGAAACGGTCGAAAGCGCTCAAACAAACTAGATCAAAAAACCTTTGCACTTCATCCACAATTAGGTCTCGATGTAAAACATCATGCTAAAAATTTGTTCACGCCTCGTCTCATTCGTTTAATATTCTGGGCGCCTGTACTTTTTTTACCTTGTTTTAAAAAAATAAAACAGAAAAATTTCATTCAATCGGATTTGAATTAATTTCAGATAAAGTTTTCGATCTTAGGCGTTTTCGCCTAAGAACACGTTTTGGCCGTGTTCATAGCTGATATTATATAGGAACCTAGCCAAAATTTGCTGCAAAATAGAAAAGCATTCCCATCGCTATAGATACATATACCGTAATTTCTCGAAAATAATACCCATTTTTTTTTTTTTTTTTTTTTTTTTTACTGTAAATTACAGGTGATAGTAGTGGGGCGCATTATAAAATATTTTTTCGTTATTGATTTATAATAATAAATGCATACTTGTTCTAAAATAAGAAAGATATTATCCCAATTTTCATTTTAAATCCAACAATAATAATTATAACATTGTTTTGTCAATAAATTTATGTTTATCAGTAACCGCATTTTTTATTTGGCAAAAAATGGGAACAAGGCCATTTTTGAAGAAAGACCAATTTCGAAGAAAAGAGGATATCAAGTTAAAAATTTATTGAAATTTTAATTTTCATCATCATGATCACTACTTTCTATTATAGAATCAATATCTAAACTGTCATTAAACAAATTATTATTCACAATAGTATTTTCGTCCTGTTCAAAATTATCTTCGGCCTCTTCATTCTCTTGTCAAAAGATGTCACCTTCAGAGCCATCCCATGGCTGTCGTGAGACAACACTTCTTGAAACCTCGCTTTATAACATCCACACTGACGGAATCCCATTTTGGCGGTTAAAATAAAGTGTTATATTTATCGGGAAAACCGCTGGTAATTTTCGACATTATTTTAACCGCTTAGTTTTGATTTGATTCTTAGTGTCAACGTCGACAAAATGTTTTCGAAATTAATTTTTTTTTTTTGTTGATAAAATTTATAGATGCGTATTATTCATAGAGGCAGATATATTTCTTAATTTTTGGATCATTTGTTGGGTTGCGTATTGTTTTCGAGAAATTTCGGCATAAAAAAATCTACATATTCATATGCATCTTTGATAGTGAATAGCCGAAATCGCTTAGATATAGAGCACATTTCGGCAGGTTTTTACACACAACTAAAGCTTAAAAATGCCGATATAATTGGTATACATCTGTTACCTCCTGCATTAATTATGTTTGTGATTTAAGCTATTGTCGCTTGTCTGTTGGCGCTACCAGTTCTGACCAAAAGCCTCCATTGACAATCATTAATGGCCTTTGGTCGGCCACTGCGTTGTCCAAAGAAGAAAGTACTTGTACGAATGCAAGAAAAACAGAATAAAAAAACACAATCGCAGTACCTTGACAGTCGTCTTTAATAAAACATGTATAAACGAGGGATTGCTGCCCATACAAGATTATATATATATATATATATATATATATATATATATATATATATATATATATATATATGCGCTCTAATTCACTCACAGGGCTTCTTTTTTTGTTTTAGTTTTCTCTTTCTTGTACCCCCCCCCCTTTTCCTTTCTCTTAGTTCTTGTTTCACCCTTTTTTTTTTGTCTCCTTCAGCTGTTGTCATTCGTCCCAAACTCATAGTGTGGCCATCTCCGATTAATTTTCAGGTCATTAGGTACATCCACAGCTGTCCTGAAAAGGTCGAAAATAATAGAAACTAACACCAGACCAGAGAGAAAAATAACATTAGTAAAAGCGGCAAGAAAATGGCGGGAAATAACGGGAAGGGGAGGATCGTGGACGAGCTAGTAGTGGCGAAGGGGGAGCAGCAGGCGGTAATTACGCTACGGTACCTACGTGTATATGTACTAATATAATAATATATATGTACTTATGTACTGATATAATAATGAGAAGAAAGAAAGAAAGAAACAAAGAAAGAAAGAATGAAAGGAAGAAAGAAAGAAATATATATAGAGAGGGACCATATTTGGAATAGAAGAAAGACAATGAAAAAAGAAAAAAAAAAGAACGATTAATATGATACCAGGACCTTGCTCGAAGAAGTGCGTAAAATGTAGAACATGAAGTTTATGTTCCTGTCGTTCTTGGACGTATAACTACAATAAATGTTACGAGATTCTTTCTCGGAGACCTTAGCAATATCGGTATATGAACCTAGGAAGCGAAATAAATTCTACTGAAAACAATGTGAAAATCCGCATAGCTAAAGCCGCCTTAAATAAAATGGATGTAATCTGGAAATCTCAAACGAAGAGAATTTCGTGCGACTGTAGAGTCGGTTTTAACGTATGGTGCCACAGCTTAGAAATTAACTAAAACTCTAGAGTCTAAGTTGAGATTTATTGTAAATTAATACAAATATGGCACAAGACTGAAAAGGGGGAATCGGTTAAGGCTGGTCTTTACTATCTTATACCTTGCTAATCGGATTCACGACTCATTCACTCGTTACAATTTTCTCATTCACCATAAAAAATCATTGTCGTCAATCACCAATCAATCCTCCATACACCATAATACCACATCCTAACGGGGAGGGGGGGATCATCTAAAAAAAACATCCAAATGAGATGATAAATATTATTTACAAAATATATATAGCGACTTTCCAAGCTTAGCTGTGGCACAAGGCCGAAAGTAGGGGGTACGCAGTGAGAATCGAACTCACTACTAGTAATTGTTCTAGCGAGACAAGCTTGCTAACCATTACACTACCTCGAGGTGCCCAATAGTGATTTTCTAAGCCCGGCTTAGATGTGGCGGAAGGCCGAAAGTGCGGGGCACACAGTGAGGATCGAATTCACTACTCAGTCGTAATTGATCTCTTTCCAGGACGCTGCTGGCGAGCAAAATCAAGAACTCGTGCTCTGGACACATAGCCATGAAGCAAGATGGGCTGATCGCCCAGCAACCACCTACAGTGGCCAGCCATGTTACGACACATGCCATCCTAATGGCCTTTCGACCTTGATGCAGGACCGTGTTGATTGACGTGATACACTCATGAATGTCTCCGAGATAGCTCGACTGAGTATAATTTCGTTTTTATTTTATTTCCTACATACAACGTGTGAAGGCAGGTGTGATACCTTGCCCTCGTCAGCCACCAATCAGGGGAGGTAACACAATTTCGGTGGCTAAGGCGGTACTGCCACTCTTGGCGTCACCAGCAGCTTTTGTATTGTTTTTGTATACGTGTCTTAGATCTTCAGCGTTGTATTAAAATACACACCGCGTTCGTAGAAACCGTTATTAATGACGTAGAATGGAAGGTAATCAGATGTGTCTCACGTCGGAACTAGCATTATGTTGTGAGTATGGTTTTATTTAACTTGCCCAGATCCAACTCCATGTCTGTTGAGCTGCGGTCTGGAGACGATGTGAAACACACTTCAGGTTCCTTTCAAGAAATTACGGCATAAAAAATCTACATATTCATATGCATCTTTGATAGTCAATAGCCTAAATCGCTCGGATATAGAGAACATTTGGGCAGGTTTTTACACACAACTGAAGCTTAAAAAGGCCGATGTAATTGGTGTGCATCTGTTACCTCCTGCATTAATTATGTTTGTGATTTAAGCTATTGTCACTTGTCTGTTGGCGCTACCAGTTCTGACCAGAAATTGGCTCCATTATGCCCACCTTCAAAAGGAAGGAAACGATTGATCGTCCAAGGAAACCACAGCACCCAACCTGAATAGGCTATGATATGTTTGTGCCTTTTCTACGCTGTCAGGTCGCAGCGATTCGTGGCGGGTTTTCTTTCACTCGTGCGCCACCTTCATGTTCTCCTCCCATGGAACCGTTAATTCTACTAGGAGGACACACTTCTTTCAATCAGACAAAGCTACAATATCAGGACGTGTGTCTGTTTGAATGAGTTGTACCGGAAATTGCAGAGGTGATCTAAGATCAAACAACACCTTCCAATCACAGGCTCGACTAGTGTCATTTTGGGAGTTATTTGTGTCGTTCGCTCGGGGCGTTCACCTTCTATGTGGAAACGCATCTTAGGTTCTCTGGCCGCTACGGACTCTTTGTTAGCTGCTTCACACTGTGTACGAAGTCCACTTCCACGCGTACATTTGCAATGATTGTGGTCATGCAAAGAGTACGTGACGTAAGGTGACTCGATCACTTTGACATAATGCGCATACATCAGTGTCAGTGTACTCCCAAAGCTTGAGGTTGGTCACATTTGGTAGAAGATCATAGGTAGATCGCAGGTGGAATGATATTGCTATGACAGAGTATTCCATGATAGCTTAATTGGATCAATATCACATTGTATTGTGAAACAGCAGTAGCTGTTCGCTGATCTTCCTCGAAATTCCTGATTTCTTCAATCACCATATCTCGCTTATCCGTTGGACCCTGTTTCGAGAATAACTGGTTGCTCGTTCTACCCAGGCCAGCTCGATTGGTTTGGATCATCCCCATAATCTCTTTGGTTTACAGACTGGATTCTGATTCTTGGCTGGCTTTTACTGTCGACCATTTGGTGCCAGTTTTGGTAGCTGGCCGTTATCTGCGAACGAACACATCGGCCGAGTCCCTCATCATCGTGTGAAGGCATACCTTCCCGACCTTGAACTCCTCCACCAGTAAGGAGATGAGAAGTTGCAGGTTTCAGACATTGGTATCGACTCTCAGTGTGGGGGACACCAAGACTCTTGCAAAAGTACTTGTTGATACATTTGCTGAATGCCAGTCAGTAAATATCATACACCTGCAGCTGCCACAGAACCCGGGGCAGCAAACCATCTTGGCAGCACCGAGCTTTTAGTTTCCCGGGTCGATGGGTTCTATCGATAGATTCAAGTTCATTTAGTGCTACTTTCTGAAGCTCTTTCACCTGGTGCTGATCAATCAGGGGAATTTCATACGGCCATCCGAGTCTCTTCAATGGCTTCTTTTTGACTGTCGGGGTCATGTCACCCTCGCAATGTCGAAGGGAATCTTCCTGATAGAACCTCTGAGTAATGATAAGCTCTGATATTTCTTGGACTTGTCCTTCATTCTCGATCACGTGAAGAGCTTATGGTGGTGCTGCAGGAGTTCACCGGCCCCGACCTTAGATGGGACCAGAATGGTGATGCCATCCATGAACTCTATGGAAGGAGTAAGGACCATTTGCTGATTCCAAATCCTGTCTGTATTTTCCAGATAGCCAGCGAAACCAAATGGTCTTCATGTATCCGCTGCACGCCGTAATATGAGTTCCATTGGCATAATGAAAACATGTGGTAAAATAACATTCCATTATGACGCCGACCTTGAGGACTTGCCATTTGGTAGTGTAGCGACCAACGGTGAATTGTATAAATGCTGCTCTGAACTATTTCATTATAATTTTCCTAACCTTACTAGGAAAGCTGAAAAATTCGAGGAACATTCTAATTAACTCATGTGGATCTGATCCATACGCATTGGCGAGATCAAGCCAAATTGCATGAAACTCAGTTTTCTTTTGTTTTGCTACTTCCAAATCCTGTATGTATTCTCCAGACAGCCGGCGAAACCAAATATCCCAAACTTCTGGACAGCTGTATTTATCTAATGGTTATCTAGCAGGAAGTCCGTCATACGACGAACAAGGACCAAAAAATATTTCCCCGTCTATATTCAAGGAGGAGATGGCGTTGACATTTATAATGTCTTTCGCATTCTCTTCCTGAGGTATCCAAGTGCCATCCGCCATTCTTGCGGTACAATACATTGTTTCCATACCGGCTGAAGAATGAGTTGCTTGAGGACGTTTGAACAATTCTGATATAACTTGTAGGATATTCCATTTAATCAAGGTACACCACCGGTACGGGATTTGCAGACAAATTCCCGAATTTCCTTCAGCTTTAGTCCGATGTCATTAACCCCGAGCTCTGGATCTTGGTGCCTAGAAAGGTCATTCATAGGAGGGATTGGAACATCTTTCCAAGCATCAGAATACGTCACCCACAGGTGGTTCTCGAGTTGCTCCCGCGGTACGTCGAGTTTGACGATCTTAGTATCGGTGAACAACTCTTTAGCAAAATCGTAAGGATTATTGTAAAAATGATCTCCGAGACTGTCGTTTTTTTTTCTTTCTATCGGCATTTCCTTTGATCCTCAGCTCTGGCGATCACTAAGATCCTTTAATATCATTAAGCAGGTCTTTAAGGCCTGCCAATCTCATGAATTGGAGCTTCTTTGAGGCGGCGCTTCAGAATCTCTGCTCTGCTCTTAGTTTACTCTTCAGAATCTGTTATCTATTTGGTCGCTTCTCTTCTTTTCTATGCCCTCTCGCAGTTTCCACACCAAACCACTCGAGACAAATCTCGTACAAACATCTGCAGAAAGATCTGATCTGCTGGGTAATGGGACCTTTTAAATGCTAGGTAAGTATTAATGAGAGTTTCTGATTCAACCAGGTAGCTGTCTGAGTGCCTTTAGGCCACTGTATTCTTGCCTTGCTTGGAATTTCTCCAGGGTACTAAACACTAGGTATTTATTGTATCTCACTAAGACAAGTTGGGACACAAGGTCAGTTTTCAAGATGGGAAGCCGAGCGCAAACACCCGGGATAGGAACAAAAATTACCCGCAGCCCCCGCAACTGCCGGTTCACAACAACTCACCCAGAAGGAAAAACCTCGAGAGTGCCGCCATTGAATATTAGCAAAATATTAACCTAGGCTAAGGCTTTTCCCCTATTTCACCTTGCTTAACAGAATTACTACTCTCCCAAGCAAACGTATACAACTGTATCAAGAAATCAAAAGAAAATGATTGAATCCGTCAACACAGCAATAAAAACTATATCTCCACACGTGACAGTAATTGACGTAATTTTCAGTTAACAGTATGAAAATAGCGTTCTCTCAATTCTTCCAGTTGCTAAGGACATTTTGTTTTGTTATTATTAGTTACTTTGTTTAGTAAATTAATTTCGCTTTTGCCTTGAAAAAGTCCACATTGAACGAAACGCGTTGGTTATTACAATTTACCTATTGTCTTTACAATATTTTTTGTTTAAAAATATGATTCCTTCGCTACATAAGAGTTCTCATGTTTCAAAAATGGAGCTAGTATGTATCAAGCCTAAAAATACACGTAAACCGAGAGATAGCTTATTCCTAAAATTTCGCTTGAAGATGAAACGGGACTAAACACCACAATCCAACTTAATTTTATTAATTATTTGGATGATTTCGGCTCTCGTTTTTGAAACATGAGAACTCTTATGTAGCGAAGGAATCATATTTTTAAACAAAAAATATTATTATAATATATTATATATATATATATATATGTGTGTGTGTGTGTGTGTGTGTGTGTGTGTGTGTGTGTGTGTGTGTGTCCAAATGTAAAAGAACGAAGATTAAAATTCCAGCGTTCAAAACATTAATTTAAAATAGGGTTCAATACAAGAGTAGAGCAATTAATATTTATTATACACTGTTACATTAGTAACTTACATGATCTAATGTAACAGTTTATAATAAATATTTATTGTTCTACTCTTGTATTGAGCCCTGTTTTAAATTAATGGTAGCAACTTACATGTTCTAACGTAACAATATATATATATATATATATATATATATATATATATATATATATATATATATATATATATATATGCTTCTCTATGCTTGTGAGACATGCGTAAAATATAGGAGATACCTGAAGACATTAGAACGTTTTCACCAACAGTGTCTGAGAAAGGTTTCCTGGAATTCGCTGGTAGATGCTCATTAGTGATGCTGAAGTTTTTGACGGGTGTAAGTGAATGAACATTGCAAGCATCATCCTGAAACATCGTCTTAGGTAGCATTGTTACAGCTGGACAGTCGAACTCTCTGCAGAGAGGAACCGGGAAGGGCAGAGTCTCGTCCGGGGAGGTAGACTGCCCCTGAACCCATTTATACGGGTTCAAAAGAGAATATTTTTGGCCAAGCCTACGGGCTCGGACAACCCACGCTAAACCGGCCTTGTGCCACATGCAACCCTCGTGGGGTGGTAGCTAAATATACTAGCATCGTTACGTGGTAAGATCAGCGACTTCCACAACAGCTTTTCTATGGGTAGTTGTCTGAGGGGAAGTGTGCACAAGACAAACTTAAAATGTGTTTCAAAGATTGCCTGAAGCAACCACTGACAAATGCACAAATTGCACCTGAGGAATGCTGACAGTGATAGCTGGAGGCGTTCCTTGAAAGCAGGTGCAACTGCATTTGAAGATCAGAGGAAGAAGAACCAGCTATGGAAGAGAGATCTCAGAAAAGAAAAGAAACTGTTGAACTCTCAGCGTATATAAGAATTACATGTGATTTCACGTCTTCAATATGGTGAAAAATGCCGAAGTAAAGCAGGCCTCAAAAGTCACTAGCGACGTCACATGAACCGCAACGTTATTAACGACATTGAGTATGGTCTGAATATATGTAGACGTTGTGGAAAAGAGTGTGCTTCAATGGGTGGTCTGAAGAGACACAGGAATATTCATAACAATAACAATAAACCAGCAGCAGCCCGCACAATAAGTGTTTTCAGCTGTAACTTTTTTGGTAAATAATTCCAGTCCCTGGCTGACTTAAAAAGTCATGTAAGAGCAAGACATATATAGGTTGATCAAGCAATGGCAGTACTCGAGTATGAGTTTGCGGCCTTCAGTATATATATATATATATATATGGAATAATATAAAATCTAAATGGAATAATAATAAAAAAACGAAAGAATATTAATCTACAACCCAGTGTGTCTGAGGATTTTAATTTTTTAATTTTTTTTATTGTTCAATATATATATATATATATATATATATATATATATATATATATATATATATATATACACTCCACTCTCTCGTCGAATTCGACGTATGAGGGTCAAGCAGATCTGTTCCTGGGAAACTGACAGCCCGACGCTAGCACATGAGATTTGACTATAGTGGTGAAGGTTTCGTGCAGGAGCATCCACACTTTTTGAAGGGCCGAATACAGAGACCTAGTGCACTACGTGCCACAAGGTCCCCAAACGACCCTCCGCAGGTTTTGAATTCAGAGTTGTCCTTCCCCTAAGCACCATTTAGACAATTTTGCTGTTACACCCGGTATATATATATATATATAATCCTTTGTGTTATTCAGCTAGAAGGAGAACAGGTTTAAATCATTTTGTATCAGCCCCACTATGTCTTCCCAACTGAGCAATGGTGGGAGGAAAAAGATCATTTAGGCCTTCAGTAATGGTATCAACATTCATACTCTGGTTTCCATTTTCAAAGTCCATTCAAGAACCATCAAGAAAACGGTGAAAAAATTAAACTTAAAAGAGGCAACAGTAGAAAAGAAAACTGAATCAGGAGGTCACAACAGGAAGAGAGATCATCATTTCAAATTAGAGCTAAAGAGATCAATTAGAAAAGATCCAGTTCAATCCATAAGACCGTTGACACATGAGAGAGGAGTTTCATCTATGACAGTCCAATGAAAAAAGACTTGAAAATTAAATCGTACGCGAAACCTGTAAGGCACCTTGTTATTCCAGGACAGAAAGTTAGAAGTTTAGAGAGGATGAAGATCATCTTGAATAAGTTGGAAAATGATCATGGAATAATATGTATATATATATTTGAACTTTATATCAATCGTTCGTGAGCTTCCGATCCTTATCTATGATTAATTAATGATGAACGTAACATTTTCATTTATGATCGATTTCATCACGAATCTTCTGTTAAGCTTGGAGTTTTATTGCTCAAAGTAGAGGCCAATAATGTTATAAAAACCGCGGGGAATTATAGTAAGCTATCTTCTAAGATACAACGGTTAAGAGTTTAATCTAATTGGATAATTTTTCTGTTACACAATTTGTAGCGACCTCTCCGGGCCACAGGGCGTGCACTGTCGAGATTACGTTGCCACCATCTCGGCCGCACCGACAAGATCTAAAAGAATAGTGGGCAGCACATTTGCAGCTGGTTTGGCTGCAAGAATTGCCGGAAGGTTGTCAATGTTAACGGTCAACCGCCGTCAGGGCTAAACTCCGGATTTTGTTTGGATTTACTTCCAGTGCTGTTCCTTGATTCCTTCACCTACCAATAGATACCTGCTGCAATCGTAGACTCTGACACAATGCCAACTGATGAAACTTACGTTGGATAGCGGTCAGTTAACATGTTATATATTTCTGAGATGAGGTATTATGTACACTATTTACATTATTCGGACTATTGTCCTCATCTTTGTCGCCATCTTTATTACAACGTTTCGGCCTTTCAGTATCTGTCTATATTTCTAAGATGAGGTATTATGTACACTATTTACATTATTCGGACTTTTGTTCTCATCTTTGTCGCCATATTTAATTACAACGTTTCGGCCCTTTAGTATCTGTCTATATTTCTGAGATGAGGTATTATGTACACTATTTACATTATTCGGTCTATTGTCCTCATCTTTGTCGCCATATTTATTACAACGTTTCGTCCATTTAGTATCTGTCTATATTTCTGAGATGAGGTATTATGTACACTATTTACATTATTCGGTCTATTGTCCTATCTTTGTCGCCATATTTATTACAACGTTTCGACCATTTAGTATCTGTCTATATTTCTGAGATGAGGTATTATGTACACTATTTACATTATTTGGACTATTGTCCTCATCTTTTTCGCCATGTTTATCACAACGTTTCGACCGTTGTACGCCCCGGCCTTCTTCAGGTGGTTGGAATGTCGAACTGAACCCTTTATTTTGCTCACTGGGGTAGAGTGTTCTAGTTCCACGTGCCATGTTTTAATGGATGTTAGTTATCAGTTATTTCCTGTTAATTCTCCTCTCCAAGTTCTCCTGCTTTAACCGGGTATGGAACTTGAGGACCCATGGCACAGTGGATAAAGGCGTTAGTTAGATCCAGTGATACGACCCAATGAGCGTGAGTTCAATTTGGATTTTATCAAGAATTTCTTAATATATCACCAAACCAAATGTGGTAGTAATATTTAAAGCAAGGGCGAATGACAGACTTATAAATAAGATAGATTCTGACGAGAAACATTTCTATCACGACACAGTGAACCAACTTTCCTTGCTGCAGACATAGCAATTGATTCAATATATTCTTCACACATAGTGTCAGCTGAAGACATTAGTCCGAGTTGGCGCAATGAGTCACTCTCTTGTAGGTGATGGAAGGCAAAAGAGGTTCTCAGATGATTAAAAGAGAGCAGTTTCGTTTTTGCTACGATAAAAATAACAAGCCATTCCTTGCCCTATTTAACAACAGAATTTAGATCATTTTTGTGATCAGACGTACTATCATTAAGACAAGAGTAAATAGTCGTGTCATCATTCATGTTTTACCAGTTTTTACATATTTTCAAAATACCGGCAATGTGAAATGTGTTAAATGTTTCCCAGGTGACGTCATTATAATTTGCAGTATTAAAGAAATGTTTTCATGAACTGGCTCCTGTTCTCTCTAAAGTTTACAATAAATGATCGGCTATATCTTGCTTTCAAGTTTACTGAAAGCTCACTTCTGTAGTTCTTGTCTTTAAAAATTTTGAGGGTCCGTCCGACTCGTCTAATTAACGGCCTGTTAATTTTCTACCTCTTTTTTTTCTCTTTTTTGCAAATGATAAACCAAGTTCGAATTGGTTTCCTTACTGGGTTTCATTACAGACAAAAAATATGGCTTTCGCTGGGTTTCCTTACAGACAAAAAATATTATGGCTTTCGCCATAATATTTTTTGTCAACCGCCAATGTGGTAACCGATATTACTGAAAATGTCCATCAAGCTTTAGACAAGAATTGGGAAGCACGAGAGGTCGCTTTGCATATCTCGAAGGCATTTGACAGGGTTTGGCATGGTGGCCTTCTTCACAAGGCAAAGGGCTAGGGTATCTCAGGCTGAATTCTTCATTTTATCCAATCTTTATTAGCAAATAGTGAAACAAAGTTTTTCATGAACAGCCACTGTTCTAGATCTTTTTTCTTTCTTATATTGATGTTGGTCTTCCCGGGAGCTCTATACTTCGACTAAGTTTGTTCTTAATTTTCGTCAAGAAACTTCCCGATGTTATCAGTTCTTTTACTCCTGTCTTAATTTTAAGTCTGGTGGGTTCGATAAAAGTGTTTGATTTAAAAAATAAACTTCAATTTGTTGTTAACTGGGACAAGAAATGGACTGTTAAATTTAATGCCTCCAAAATGAAACTACTTTTACAATGACTCAACTATTTATTCCTGTCTTAATACTAAGTCAGATTAGTTTGATAAGATCAAATTGGCAGCTGATGCAAAAAAAAAACAAAACAAAAAACTACAATCCGTTGTTAAGTGGGACAAGAAATGGATTGTTAATTTTAATGCCTCCAAAATGAAACTGCTTTCTCTTAACTGTCCGATAGAACCCATTTTACCTTCCATCAGCATTGCTAGCCTTGGGGAGAGTGAGTCATTGCACCTTCTCAGACAAATGTTTTTTGCTGATATAAAGTGGAAAGATTATATTGAATCAATTGTTAGGTCTGCTGTTAGGAAAGTTGGTTCACTGTGACATGCTAGACAGTTTTTGTTGCCAGAATCTATCTTACATATTTATAAGTCTATTATTCATCCTTGCTTTGAATATTTCTGCTACATCTGATCTAGTGCTCCTACTATATACTTAGAGATTCTTGATAAAATCCAAAGAAGAATCTGCAATGTAACTCTACTTGACCTGGCATCTTGGCTCTAGTTGCTTTCCCTCTGCCTTTTCTATAAAATACTTTCATGATAATTGATTGGCAGCAAGGTTTTATTTTACAACTGTAAGTTCTATGTTAACAGTTTCTTGTATTGCACTTCTCGTTTGTGGAACTCACTTCCGGCTTCTTGCCTACCAATCAATTTTAATACTTTCATGATAATTATTCTAATGAACTTTTCTCTACGGCATATAGACTCAGTATCTACGCTGATGACACAACCATTTACTCCTGCCTTAGTAGTATCCGATAGGTCCAATAAAGTAAAACCGGAAGCTGCTCAATCAGTTGTTAACTGGGGCAAGATATGTCTTATTAATTTTAACACCTCCCAAAACGAAACTGCTCACATGTAATCGTCATAGACAACCAATTTTACTGACCATTAGCGAAGTTAATCTCCATGGGAGCAACTCAATGCGTCTTCTCGGTCGAACGTTGTTCAATGACATTATATTGAATAATGACGATTATATTGAATCATTTGCTAGCTCAGCAGCTAGGAAAGTTGCTTCACTGTGTCATGCTAGACAATTTTTCTTGACAGAATTTATTTTACACATTTATTAGTTTACCATTCGTCCTTGGATCGAATATTGCTATCACATCTGCTCCGCTACTCCTGCGATGTATCTAGTGATGCTTGGCAAAGTCCCCAAAGAATGACCCATCTCGCTACTGACCAGGCTCGACGTTGCTTAACTTCAGTAATCGGACGAGAACCGGTGTTTCGGCGTAACATTGCCGTCAGCCATGCCAGCCGAACATAGATCACCTGGTATTCTCAAGCAGCTACTCATCTAGGTACTGACCAGCGTTGCTTAACTTCGGTGACCGTACGAAACTGCGGTCTTATCAGTCTTGACCTGGCATCTCGGCTACATTCACTTTTCCACCTCCGTAACGTAGCTTCTAACAGTTTTTTTTTCTAATAGTTTCTTCTCTCGCACTTCTCGTATGTGAAACTCGCTTCTTGCTTTTTTTTTTTGTTTTCCTGTAAACTACGATCTAAAAAAAATAGATGCAACGTCAATCATCATCTTCTGTCTTCTCGGAATCTGTTCTTTTATTGTCTTCTCTCCTCAGTATATTAGGTTGGTGCAAAAATAATGTCGTTTTCTCACATAGTAACATATGTGAGAAAACGACATTATTTTTTTGCACCAACCCAATATATATATATATATATATATATAACGTCATCCACAGGCAGACTGTTTCGCTGCTCATCAGTGTGGCTAGACATCCGGTTGTCTCTAGCTCGGATCGAAACCCGACTGAATTGGTATCAGGCGGAGAATCTACCACTAAGCCGTCGGCGCACGGAGGGGAAGCCGGTGGATTTTTAGCGTATTTATTTTTAGAAACACGCCCAGTGACTGACAATGACTCGATTCGCTATGCGAAGAGTCTCGCTATATATAAGCTATAATAGTCACTGTTTACAAACCCAGATAATGTATATATATATATATATATATATATATATATATATATATATATATATATATATATATATATATACATTATTTATAGAGAAAAAGAGGTGGAGGAGGAAAACAGCAGAGAGAGAGAGAGAGAGAGAAAAGAACCCGGAATAGGACTGGATCAATGTTCATTGAGATAAGAGAGGTATTAGGTTGGTGCAAAAAATAATGTCGTTTTCTCACATAGTAACATATGTGAGAAAACGACATTATTTTTGCACCAACCTAATAGATTGTCAATATGAATGATTGGCTTTAGAACTGGATAGATCAATAAGAGATACAAAGAGAGGTTACCAAATTGAAGGTTAGGTTAGGTTAGGTTTGTTAATTTAACAACATATTGACCCTTCTTGGCTTACTTCATGTCAGATAGAAATCTTATCGGTCAAAAATCACATTAAATTAATATTAGGTTGGTGCAAAAATAATGTCGTTTTCGCACATGTGAGAAAACGACATTATTTTTGCACCAACCTAATATCTCTCAGATTCTTTATTTCACAGTAACAAATTGCGTCTTTCTCGTCGTACTTGAGGTGAAATTATTAAAAAAAAAGATAATGACTCGTCCATAATTCAATATTTTTAACACCATTGCGTTATCAGTGCTATAAAACTTCAGTATCTCTAAATATCAAGCTGGTCCCGTTTCATTATCTCCGATTAGATCCCGATCTTTCTTCTCCGGTCGCAAGGAACGATGGCACTCTAAAAAGAGGCTCCATGCTTTTAATATCTACTGGGGTTCACGTTCACTCCCGACCTCAAGTGGGACTCGTACATACAATCTGTTGTGATGATATAACCCAACTTCCCCATTCACGATAATGGACGGACGGATTCTTGCGTCACTTGACGTAGAGAATTTATTCACTAATGTTCCCTTCTCCGAAACTATTGATATTAATTCGCTGTATGAAAATAATTTAATTCCACCTCCATCAATCCAACCCAATATTTTAAGAAAACTATTGCTCGCGTGAGAAATTGTATAAAACCTAAATAAAAGCACCTTTTCTGTCGTTTCCCATGAAATGTGCCTGAAAGAAGGATTGCTGCCTAAATGCAATATATATATATATATATATATATATATATATATATATATATATATATATATATATATATAGTTGGATCCAAGTAAATATATTAGCTCTATCACTGAAATTGAGCGCTTTCCATATGTACCGTGCATATATAATATTAGGTTGGTGCAAAAATAATGACGTAATAATGTCGTTTTTTTGACGTTAATATATAAATAATATATATATAAATTGTACACACACACACACATATATATATATATATACTTTTTACATATATATATATATATATATATACATTTACATACACACACACACACGCACGCACACACACACACACACACACACACACACACACACATATATATATATATATATATATATATATATATATATATATATATATATATATACGGGGTGCAACAACAAAATTGTCCAAATCGTGTAATAGCATATTTATCCATCTGACAAAACGTTTGATATCTGAAAAACCACTAAACTAATTGACTTTCTTTTTACAAATTTTCAGATAAGTCGTTTAGCCAGCTTGACATTGTTTGTTTGTAGGAATCACTGAAAATACCTTTCAGCTAGAAAGAGAGCAGATTAAAATCGTTTTGTGTCAGCCCCACTGTCTTTCCAACTGAGCAGTGTTGAGACAAAAAAGATCATAAAAAGGTCTTCTGTAATGATACCAGTATGCTAGATGCATTCGTGGCCTGACGATTGCGTCTATCATGAAACAGACTGTCGCCTCTAAGTGTTCACTTTTATATTTACACACGCTCTATCTCTGATTTTGAGCACTTTATCCCATATCTTAAGACTATATCTATCTATCTATCTATCTATCTATCTATATATATATATATATATATATATATATATATATATATATATAAGAATACCCGCTCGGTCCTGTGGCTAGGATCAAAGTGTAGTATCTGCGTTTTGTTAGCTGCCGGGTCGGGTGCCTGTCGTACTCTCTGCTTGCAGAGAGGAACCCGGACGAAGCTCCGCCGAAGAGTAGGGTTTCGTTGGGAGAGGTTGACGGAACTGGTCCGCCTCGGCGGGTTTGGATGGTTATTTAATTTTGGCTGGGCCTACGGGCTCAGAGATACCCACATTAAAAAGGCCTTGTGCCACATTCGATCCCCGTGGACGGACTGATAAATACCATCTATATCTATATATATATATATATATATATATTATTCTATGTAAAATTACCTTTCAAATGATGCCAAATTTACTTCGTTAGCAAGTAATTCCGAGTAGGCCCCTCTTTTGTGTGAATTTAACCTGAGTAATGAGCCCACTCAGACATGAGATTCACTTTCCTCATCATGTAAGATCTCCCGCCTCCGCCATGATGTCATACACTGTACACCTGATAGTGTACTCCGCCACTTTCAACTGCTCAGCGATGGTCCTAATCGGCTTCCACGGGTCATTACTGATCACATCCTGGATCTGCTGAATTAATACGACCGTCTTTAATATATTTCGACAATCTGTAACCTTCCTGTCAGACAAAAGAAAAATGTGTCAAATGGAAAGTTTTTCCGTTGACACCGCTGTTATCTTATCTACCTTCACTCCTCGGCAATATTCATATATAATGGGATAAAAATATAGATTTTTTATATTTGTCGGTAAAAGTGATCAAAATCCGAGATTTTCTATTGGATTAATATTTCGACACCAGTTCTTTCTATGTGCCGTATCCTTTTAGAACGTAGGCGATCATGGCTCTCCACCTCCTCCTGTCCCTTGCACCTCTCAACAAGTTCCTTCCCTCTGCCACCTCCCCCAGACCACGTTCTGATATCCACTTTTTTTACAGCTGTTAGCTATGTCATGCGTTGTTTTCCCTTGTCTCTCTTTCCCTCTATTCGACCCGTGAGTATCAGATTTTCCAAGCCCTCCTTCCTCATTATGTGTCCCAGAAACCTCAGCTGCCTCTTCCTGGTGTTAAGTATAAGTATAAACCTTCTACTTGTTTGCATAAGCATATTAGAAACCTTTTTGTTTTTTGGGCAATATTCAGCTATGCAGAATGGGAAGGATGATTCTTTAGCAAGAACATGTTCTTTGTCTTGGCTGTGACTTGTATCGCTGAAAAGTCGTCTTGGAATAATTTCCTGCATTTTTCTTGGCAGCATCAGCATCTCTGAGACGGATCCACAATGTTAAGGCTAAAGCCAAACGAATTACCCCCCCCCCAATGCCCACGTGTTGTCTCCTATTAGGTTGGTGCAAAAATTATGTCGTTTTCTCACATGTGTTTCTATGTGAGAAAACGACATTATTTTTGCACCAACCTAATAAATTGTGTTGGTTGACTATTTCTATGAAGGATCTAGACAGTTGCCCATGTCTCATGTCCATCCAATGTAGCTCTACATACATTTTTAACAATTGCTGTATAAAATATATTTTATTTCTTTCATACTTGCTATATACTTATTGGTAAAAAAAAATACGTTAAAATTAAATATAAGTTTTTTGTCGATATTTTATATTATTGGGTTTATTATTTTTAGTGTTTAGATTTTCATTGGTTTTGTGTTGGAAATTCTGAACAAAATACTCTTGTAAAAGTTTAAGGCCAGGAACGGATTAATCCATTTCATATTGATTCCTATGTGGAAAATAGTTTCGGTTTACGAACATTTCGGGTCACAAATGGCCTTCAGAAACGTATTAATGCATTTTACATTGATTCCTATGGGGGAAATTGCTTCAGTTTATGAACAATTCGAGTTACGAACAACCTTCAGGAACGGATTAATCCATTTTACATTGATTGCTCTGGGGAAAATAGTTTCAGTTCACGAACATTTCGGGTTACGAACGACCTTCAGAAACGAAATAAATTCGTGAACCGAGGTTTCACTGTATTTTTAATAAGGCCATCTATAGACCTGAAACTCACACTATATATTCCTTCTCTAAATAAAAGTTTATCGGGGTCGGGGGATGTTAGCACTGTTGGTTAGTATCAACTTTATTATGAAAACATTGATTTGGCATAATAATATTTGACATTGCGTACACGTCATTTTCGAATAAAGCAAAACAAATGAAAGCAAAAACGAAGTAAACGTGAAAAATATTTTCTGGGCTTGATATTCGAATCATTTACCCCGCTGAACGAATTGTCTTGCTTTATTAACCTTTTGTTTAACATGTTCAGATAAAAATAAATTGAACCGGTTCACACTCCTCCCCGACTTTCGAACATGATTTAGATTTAAATAGGTTATTTTATCAACCCACCAACCGCAACGGGTCATTTCGGGTCGAATAGGTTAGTTTTTAGATCTTTTTTTATTTTGTTTTTATTTTGCAGACAAATTCTTTTCGAATTCTTTATTATATAAAGGTGGGGATGTAATTAGTTTTTAGTTGCATTTTGTAGCCAGGTGTTTATTCGGTTTCCTTTTTATATTTTGGGGTAGAGTTTTGTTATTTTTAAGAATTCTAGAATAGATTTGGGCTCT
The DNA here is from genome assembly GCA_963932145.1 of Acanthosepion lycidas. NCBI lineage: Eukaryota > Metazoa > Mollusca > Cephalopoda > Sepiida > Sepiidae > Acanthosepion > Acanthosepion lycidas. The sequence goes on along the minus strand of OZ010614.1, from coordinate 35,256,289 downwards.
CAAAGAAGGCCCGAAGGTCGGGGATATTGTAGAAGTATTTTTTGCAAAGATGACTTTTTTTTTTTTTTGCAGATCATCAAAAAATGTTTTTGGTTTGGTTTGTTTTACGGCATATCAACACCTTATGGGTAATTTAATGTCGAAATTTAATTTTCTTGTGAGCATTAGTAATTTCTTTTCAAAAAATAAAATTTCCATTACCCAAAATGTATTGCTGGTAATTCTTATTACTATGAAAATATATTGCTGGTATTTTTACTATCAAATTTTATTTAAACATTCATAGTATTTTGATCCCAGTTTTTTTTGGGGGGTAACTATTTTCCCATAACCGGGACCCTAACAGGTGGTGCCACCGCAGGTCAGAGTGAACATGGGAAAAAACAGCAACTGGGTGGTGATTCCACCTTGCTGTCTGATGTAGTTTATCGGTTTTAAATAGGAGTAAAGGTCTATTCCTTGTTTCCTGTTTAAGACTAGATTTCCAGTTACTTCTAAAGTCTTTTCCTTCCTTTTCACTCCCAGTAGCACCTTCTGCCTTAGTGGCATTATTGTCTTGCTTGGGGTGAATTGATTTTTTAAAAAAAATATAAAACATATAAATCATCAAATACGCGTAGTAGTTTGGCTTGTTAGAAAAGGTTCATACAATAAACTGATAATATTCAAGACTACCATTGTTCCATGCTTCGAATATTGCTGCCACATATGGTTCAGTGCTCCTGCTATATATTAAGAGTCTTTTGGTAAAATCCAAAGAAGAATTAGCAATGTTATTTGTCCTGACCTGGCATCCCCGCTTCAGTCACCTTCTCTCCGCCGTAATGTAGCTTCGCTGTGCTTTTTCTATAAATACTCTCATGATAATTGTTCGGATGAACTCTCCTCTAAGGTACCTAGACTTTATTAATTTAAGAACAGTACTAGATTGGCGGCTAGGTCTCATCAATTTACAGTTGACTCGGCTAGACGTAGCCAAAAGTTCTATCCTAACAGTTTCTTTTCTGGCACTTCTCGTTTGTGGAACTCTCTTCCGGCTCGACGCGTTCCAGGCAACTTTTTATCTTAAAAAATTGTAATGCAATGCTAATCGTTATCTTCTGTCTTCTTGATATCTCTTTTATTGTTCTCGCCGCTTAATAATGTTTTCCTTTTTCTTATTCTTTCTCACTCAGTAACCCCTTGTGTCATAGGGGCTTTATTGCCTTGTTTGAGATGAAATGACTGTAAAAAAAAGTCAGTGATACATTTTGGGGGTTCATTCAGAAATTTCACGCAACAAATATTGTACAGTATTATTTCTTTCTTTTTAATGTCATGTCTCTTCAGCACGTAAGATAACATGGCAATCATAAGATTACTTTTCTTTAATATTTGTGAACTGCTCGCGATTTCAGCGTATTCCTGCTCAACCCAAAGCTACAGATCCCAGTGTACCCTCCTGTTTAATCTGGTTTTGCGTAGGAGGAGTTATAAGACGATATGGTCTCATGCCTTTTCGAAGAGCATTAATGCGAAAATAAATGACTATGAAATACTTCCGCGTTGCATTTTATTGGTTAAGCAGGCTTCACTAGTATTTTACCTGTCGAGCAGCGTTCCTGTGTATAATTTTTGCGTGTTTGTGCTTCACAATTTGAATTGGTCTATGCGGAATCTGATTGATAATATGTGCGCCAATAATATATGGGTTATTCTATCAACGGATTCTAATCCCAATACATACATACATACACAGAAGTATATATATATATATATATATATATATATATATATATATATATATATATATATATATATATATATATTACAGCAAAAAAACAAAAACAAAACAAAATTACCTCAACATCGGAATAGACTATTTCAAACTGTACTTTAACGGCTTTTGTCAGTCTCTAAGTACTTGTCTTCGGAGTGCTTATTTATGTATTTTTCAAAGTCAGTTTCTGGTAGGAGCCTTGTTAATGGGAGTGGGGTTTGTGTTAGCGATTGGTGGGGACGTCAGGTATCTTATATCGGCGGAAGCGCTCTGAGTTCGAAAGAAGTGTGGACATTGATATCTGTACCGAGTGATGACAGTCTGTTTACTTTAGTCATATATATATATATATATATATATATATATATATATATATATGATGGACTTTCCCGGCGATTTCAACGTATGAGTATCCGACAACCTCATTTTTTTTTTTTTTTTGGTGTCGTATGTGACACTTCACTCCCGCTAGTGACTTGCATAAAAGTCAACATGGATCTCGGGACATAGCAACAGGATATTTGCTGATGTTTTTTGACATTGTCTTTCGTCTCTTAGCCGGTCAATACGACTGATTTCGAAATTTCAGATACCACTCTGGCACAAATATCTCTAGTTATTTCTATCCAGGGTAAGTCTCTCGAAGTTTATATATATATATATATATATATATATATTAGGTTGGTGCAAAAATAATGACGTAATAATGTCGTTTTTTGACGTATTTTTTAACGTCAAAAAACGACATTATTACGTCATTATTTTTGCACCAACCTAATATATATATATATATATATATATATATATATATATATATATATATAGTAGTAGTAGTAATCTTATAAGTATAAGAAATTGTACACGTTCGGAAAATCTTCGGTGTCTTGATTTGCAAATAATCAAACCAATACCAAAAGGAAAAAAAAGGTATAAAAAAAAGAAAGAACCAAGAACATGTACGTTAGCCGAAAATAATCGTCTAGTATGCAAGTCCAAACCCCCAAAAAAACCGATATGAGTAAGCAAAATAATAAATAAAGTGCTCAATACGGTAAGTAGAGCAGACCTCTCTCTCCTCAATGCAGTAAGCTATCTCTTCTTCCTTTACCGCTCTCCATCCTCTCAAGACTGTGGGATACTCGATAGCATTTTTGACAGCATAGACAAGGCTCTCTCCGTCCACCCGTTTGCTCACATTTTTGTGTTTGGTGACTTTAACGCCCATCACACCTTGTGGCTTAAGAATGCTACTACAGACAACGCAGGCATTCAAACGCTCAATTTTTCAATCTCCCATTCCCTCACACAGATAGTTAACTTCCCCACACGTTTTGCCTTCAACCGGGAAGGTAAAGCCTCTCTTCTCGACCTGTACTTTACCTCCATCCCCAAATCCTGCAGCGCCTCGCAACTCTGCCCTCTTGGTAACTCTGATCATGCAGTAGTATCAGTTAATATCTCCTTCAACTCCACCCCCTTTAAAGAACCTCCTACCACTAGAACTTCGTTCTACTATCAACGAGCTGACTGGGACGCGTTCCGTGATTTCCTCCGCGATGTCCCCTGGGATGGAGTCTTTAAGCTCCCCGTCCAACAATGTGCTTCTGAAGTCTCTTCCTGGGTTAAAGCTGGAATCGACGGTTTTATCCCATCAAGGAAATATAGGGTCAAGTCGCGCTCCTCCCCCTGGTTCTCGGCTGCTTGCTCAGCCGCCATCGCCCATAGGAACCACTACTTCCATCTATTCCGTAGCGACATGTTTGACTGCAATAGACGTCTCTTTGCCTCCGCTCGTAACGAATGTAAACGTGTCCTCAACGATGCTAAGTCACTATTTGCGGCTCGGATGAAGGAACGTATCGCATCTCGCAAATTTGGCTCCAAAGATTATTGGCGTCTCTGCAAGAGCGTATTGAACAATTGCAAAACCTCTATACCTCCTTTATTCAACCAGTTCGAAGTCCTGACCTCCTCTACCGACAAGGCTGAATGCTTTGCTCGGAAATTTTCATTCAACTCGACGCTCGACTCTTCCAGTGTACTCATACCCGAGTTCCCTCTTAGAACTGAGGCCATATTGAGTGGGTTAAACATAACCCCATCTTTGGTACTGGGCGTTATCTCCAATTTAGACCCCAACAAGGCTAGTGGTGGAGACGGGATACCAGCCATTGTCTTGAAGAAATGCGCGCCTGAACTGGCGCCCGCTCTTTCTAAACTATACAGCTACTGCCTCAAGGAATCTTGTTTTCCTGACTGCTGGAAGTTCTCTTCGATCGTTCCTGTCTTCAAGAACTGCGGCGACCACTCTGACCCTTCCAACTACCATCCTATCACTCTCCTTCCCCTCTTCGGCAAAGTCTTCGAAGCCCTAATCAATACCGGGGTGGTTAACCACCTCACATCCCATAATCTGCTCTCAGACAAGCAATATGGTTTCCGCTTTGCCCGATCTACAGCCGATGTGCTTACGGCCATCACTGAAACAGTCTACCGAGCTCTTCAAAATAACGGGGAAGCCCGAGCCGTGGCACTAGACATCTCCAAAGCATTTGATAGGGTTTGGCATGCCGGCCTTCTTCGCAAGCTCCAGGGTTATGGCATTACGGGTCGATTATATAACCTAATACGATCATTCCTGTCAAACCGTAAATTGAAGGTCGTTCTCAATGGATTCTCCTCCAGTTCCTATCCCACGAACGCAGGTGTTCCTCAAGGCTCCATCCTAGGCTCCACTCTATTCCTTATCTACATAAATGACCTTCCTGACGCAATAACTTCCCAAGTTGGCATCTACGCGGATGACACCACAATTTATTCCTGCCTCAAAAACAAATCTAGTCTCGCTGACAAAACTCGCCTGGCCGTGCGTCTCGAAAAGCACCTCCAATCGATTGTGAACTGGGGCATGAATTGGCTGGTCAACTTCAACGCTTCCAAGACAAAACTGCTCTCTATTAATCACCACAGAGATCCTTCACTTCCCTCCATTAGAATGTCTGATGCTCAACTTCTCGAGAGCAACTCTCTGCGGCTTCTCGGTCTCACGTTGACTGCTGACCTGAGATGGAATAAATACATTGAGTCAATTGCCTCGTCCACTGCAAGGAAAGTTGGCTCCCCGGAGTCGATCCTCGAGATCTACAAATCAACAATTCGCCCTTGCATGGAGTATTGCTGCCATATATGGTCTGGTGCCCCTTCTGTATGCCTCGGAGTTCTTGATAGACTCCAGAGGCGGATATGCAATGTAGTTGGCCCTACCCTGGCGTCTCGTCTACTGTCACTTTCTCACAGACGCGCCGTCGCCTCCCTCTGTCTGTTCTACAAATACTTTCATGGAAATTGCTCAGAGGAGCTGCATTCGCTGGTTCCCAGACGTCATGAGTTCAAGCGCCCTTCGAGGCTGGCATTCCGCTCTCACCCCTTCACTGTCGAAACTCCTAAATGTAGCCGTCTCTTCTACTCTAATAGCTTCATGTCTCGCACCTCTCGCCTGTGGAACTCCCTTCCCTTTTCCTGTTTCCCTGTGAGCTATAATCTCCAGATATTCAAGTGTAATGTCAATCGACATCTCGAGTTGCCTTGATCTATCCACTACCCTCATCCTTTCTTCTATCACTCTTATCTGATCTTGCTCTAAATTTTCTGTAACTCCTTGCGTCCTAGTGGCTTCCCGCCTTGCTTGGGGTGAGATGCTTAAAAAAAAAAAAAGTAGGTAAACCACTGCTTGTGGTGGACTATTGAAACAACATATTACACCCACTTTCATTAATTTCCAACGTATTTAGGAGGATCCTCCCTATTTTCAGTCTTCACTTTTACTTTTCACTTCTTGTAACCCCCCTGTGGACTAGCGTCATTCCCGCCTTGCTTGGGATGAAATGATTAAAAAAATAGTAAAAAAAAAAAAAAAAAAATGAAAGAATAATGTCGAACTAAACTACATCATGAGTAATTTTAAAGAAATTAATGGAACTTTTAATCCGACACTTAAGAGAAATATACGTGTACAGGTATGCGTGTACAGTTATTCATATCTCTGTAGATATCCCCGTTTTTTTTAAAAGTAGAATTAATGTCTACCGGTCTAGAAAAATATTTTTTTTAAAAATATGTTAAAGAAAATATTTTTGAGAATTAAGTTTTTTCTAGGCCGGTAGACATTAAGCTTTTAAAATACAATTTATTCGCAGAAATCTTTTTTTTTTTTACATCTTTTTAAAGAAAAATATGATATCTGTAAATAAATTCAGTTTTACTATAAAATCCCGTTATTAGTGGATGTAATCTCTGCGTAACTCAGAGTAGAGATATATAAGTGAGCATTTAAATTTATTTGTCATTATTAACAGTGATAGTGAGCCCTTTAATTACAAAAACTTAAAACGGAAAGTGTTATCATTCAAGAATACACTGTTTCTGTTTTATCATTAGGTGGGCGCAAAAATAATATCGTTTTTTTTTATGTATTTTTTAACGTCAAAAACGATATTATTTTTGCACCAACCTAATAATTATTAGTTTGGTGCAAAAACAATGTCGTTTTCTCACATAGTAACATATGTGAGAAAACGACATTGTTTTTGCACCAACCTAATATTTGTTTATTTGTTAAAACACGGTCTTTGTTCTTTATTTCATTTTGTCGTCTTGTCGAATCCCTATCCATATTAATGTACATTTGATCTTCAATTGATATATATATATATATATATATATATATATATATATATATATATATATATATATATATATATATATATATATATATATATGTATATATATATATATACTAATAGTAATACTCGGTTGGAAAAAACCTCGGATGGCACAACTTGTAAGGGTATCAAAATAAAATGGTACCCGACAAAAAAATTGGGAAAAAAATGAAAAAAACTGGAAACATCTAAACAGGCGAAACAAATCGTCCAATGCCTTAAGGTTTTAGTCCAAAGAAAAAACACGAGCGAGTAATAAAGCTAAAACATAGAGTAAAAAACATAGTAAAAAAAAAAAAAATGGAACGGTAAGTAGAGCTGGGATAAATTCAGCCTACCCTGAAGATCCGTTTAGATGAAACCTAATTAGGTTGTTCTTGGCTCTTTAGGATTTTTTATTTTATTCATATATATATATCTATATCTATATCTATATCTATATATATATATATATATATATATATATATATATATTCAGTTGTATGGATATTAAACTAATATGCATACAACTGAATATGTTAGCTCTATCACAGATATCGAGTACTTTCGACTAAGTACCGCGCATATATATATATATATATATATATATATATATATATATATATATATATATATATATATATATATATATATATATATATATATATATATATATATATATATATATATATAAGTGAACATAGAAGTCAACACTTAGAGGCGACAGTCTGTTTCATGCTAGATACACTCGTCAGACTCGTGGCTTGACGACTGCATCTAGCACTTTATCCCATAAATATAGCACATCTTAAGACTATATATATATATATATATATATATATATATATATATAAAGTTATTTTAGGCAAATATAATTAATAGATATTTTGTGTCGATTAATTTTATTGATCGTCTTTTTCAAACTTCGAATGATTCTAAGCAGCATATGGATCACAGTAACATTAACCAGCTACTCAGAAACAATATTAAAATACTAGCAGACTCAAACAGTCAAAATAGACTTATAATCTCTCAAGCATGACATATGCAGCAGAAACAAACATCAATAAATAAAAAGAATTATAACTTAAGAACTCGAATTCTCAAAGTATATTAAAAAAAAATACAAAACAAAACAAAGGGAAAAGAACGTTTCATTTCTATTACGTCACAACACTCTTTGCCCGTATCCAAAAACTCACTAGTTCGACGAAACTCACCATTATATCAACCTAGACTAATGATGACTTATATAGAAAGCTTGGTTGGTTAGTTTGTTCAACGGCATACCAACTTCTTATAATGTCGAAATTTAATTTTCTTGGGAGCTTTGGTAATTTATTTCTTTTTACAGTTAAAATCTATTGCTGGATTTTTCCCCTATTATTTTAATAATATTACTGTTATTTTTAATATAAAAAGGTATTTTCATGCTTTCCTAGAGTTTTGCCCATATCTGGTTCCTTAACAGGGGCTACTAGCCCTGGTCAATAACAGCATTCTGGGAACAACAGCATTAAGTTCCACGCTTCTCAATTCCCACCCCGCCAATCAGAGGCATTGCTGCCAGATGTAGTTTATCGTCATACCCAGGAAGTCAACAGCTTGGACCATATTTCTTGTATTTTTTACCGAAATGAAATTCGGACAATTTCTGACGGAATTTACTCCTTGTCTTGTCTTGTGAGGATTATTCGTAATTTGGAAAATAAATCGAAACGAAATATCTGTTGTTTTTCTTATACACACACACACGCGCATATATGTATATATATATATATATATATATATATATATATATATATATTACACATATAATACATATATATATATATATATATATATATATATATATATATATATATATAACATGTTTACCATCTTTGTAGGAAAACACAGATATCTGGTACAATTGGGTAGACTGGGCTCTATAGCTATGGATGCAGCCAGAGCGGTGAGGTTACGTTATCGTTACAGACACTCTACCTCTGATATTGAGCACTTTATCCCATAAATATAACACACCGTAAGAGTATATTTCTTCATATATATATATATATATATATATATATATATATATATATTATAATTGCGAATATCAGTGTGCCAGTGTGTCACATTTTTTCAATTTGACTCCTAGAAGCCGTAGCCTAAAGTATCATACCATTTTGGAATCAGACCGATTCGGTGAGCAAATTTAAAACGTTCAGGCCCAGATCCGAATCCGGACCCGCAAATCCAGAAATTTTAGATTTCCCAAGTTTTCATTACTGCGATTGTTTTCGGTAATTATTTACGTGGTTTGTTTTTTTTGTTTCTTTGTTTTTTGGGGGTTTTTTTGCGACGATTTTTTTTCGTATGATAACAATTTTTATAATTTGAAAATAAATTTGGGAATACACCAAATTGATTGCGAAATCCAGCGAAAGTCACCCATGAAATAAAAATAATTGTTTCTACAGAAAGTAAGGACCTACGTACATCAAATTGTCTTTAAATTAAGTGGCCGCAGAAGAATTATCGTTGAACTTTTAAAAGGCAAGCTTAAATATTAATGCAATACTTTATCAATTTTGAGTTCTGTAGCTTATTGCATCCACTTCTCCCTTCTTATTTTGATCAAGGTCCAATCAAGAGCCCTCCGCAGGAGCTAGCTGAAATGCGGCCCAATAGGGCAACTTTCAAGCTTGTATGAATATATATAATATATACATATATAATGATATAAGATTTTATGATATAAAATTTTTTTAACTCCGTGCCTTAAAATATTAACTGAAATATATTTCATTGATATTATTCATATTAAAGATGAAAGAAAGAATAAAAATAAAAAATAAAAAAACACACAAGTAAAAAAAGAATGGAATAAAATTAACGAAGCTTTCAAAGATTTTTATCAAGCTGAAATAAAAATATTAATTCAAAATTCAAAATTAAAATAAAGTGTTTGTAATTCATTTAATAAATGTTTTTCTTCATAAATATATAGTTTAATTAAGATTTGTTGATATATATATATATATATATATATATATATATATATATATATATATATATATATATATATAAAGAAATATAGTCTTAAGGTGTGCTATATTTATGGGATAAAGTGCTCAATATCAGAGATAGAGTGTGTGTGTAAATCTAAAAGTGAACATAGAAGTCAACACTTAGAGGCGACAGTCTGTTTCATACTAGACGTAATCGTCAGGCCATGATTGCGTCTAGCATGAAACAGCCTGTTGGTGGTGGGGGGATGTAGAAATGGTGGAGTGCATTCCTTTCCTGATCAAACCACAGTCGATGTCCCCCAACTTGAAGGCGCGCCTTGATCACGGACACATGATCGTCGATTCCATTGGTTTTGTGTGGTCAGGGGAGACGTTCATTCCTTGCAGTTGATTTCAATCTCGGAAGACCACCACCCACCGATGCCGTAACCTCACTGCACTGGCTGCATCCATAGCTATAGAGTCCAGTCTACCCACTTGCACCAGATATCTGTGTTTTCCTACAAAGATGGTAAACATGTTATTTATTTTAGCATTTCACCCCAAGCAAGGCAATAAAGCCACTAAGATGCAAGTTTTAGAGAATATAAAAAACACTATTAAGGCGAAAGAACAATAATAAAGAATTACGGTTGTTGGTTGATTTTGTTTAGCGGCATATCAACACATCTCTGAGTTATTTGATGCCGAAATTTAAATATTTTCTACTCAATTTTATTTTGTAGATAATAATGGTTTCAGTGATACAAGTCTTAGTGATTAATCTATAATGGTGGAAGAAAATATGTCTTCATACCTTTTTCCAAGTCTTCTACCTACCACATTCTAGAATTAATAGCGTGAAAAGAGGAAGTGGAAGATTATAACCTAACTTTTATAGTCCTGAAACGGCATCATCTAACGGCCGTCTTAGCAGACAACCATTTTCTTTCTTTCTTTGGCGAAACACAGTCTTCTGACACAGATACGATTTGTGACTCATTGAAACGACTAGACGAGCTTCAATGAGCACCAATGCGTTTATGCATTGTTATATATGTAAGTCAGTTTCTGTAACTCTCTGTCCGCCTGTCTGTTTTCTTTTCTTTTTTTCTACTTTTTTTTTCCTTGTTCATCTTTGTGTCGGCGATCAGAGAGACGTGTTACATTAGAAGGCCAACTTCGCCACTCACGCCAAACGCGAGTAGGAATGACATTTTCAAAACGGAACAACCGAACGGGTCTCTCCGTTCGCATCAAGCTTACGCCTTACAAAATTGGCCCAGATTATGAAAACGCTCACCTCTACAAATGACATCCGATAGCCGTCTCCGGTTTCTGAGTGTTTATAAACGCTAGAAGTAATTGTACTGTACAGAACCACCTCAGTGTAAAAAATAAAATAAAATGTAAAAAAAAACAAAAAAAAACAAAAGTTGTGGATGGGAGAAAAAGACGGCGAAGACAATGTCAGGTTAAATTTTATGATGTACAATTAAAATACACTGCAGCTCATATACAAAAAGAACGCTGTGACTTGCCTTGTGGTCGAAGGAGTTGAGTATTTCTTAGTGGTGCTCAAGGTCGGGGATCGAACCCAGGTAGTAAGCTAAGACCGGATTTTCAACGTTGGTTTTTCTAGTTATTTCAGGCCTTCTCTGCTTGAAAGAATTATTGGCGTAACACAGTCTTCTTCCTCACCACTTCCAACCTCCAAGTTAGCTTCGTACTGTCGTCGTTCTCGTAGACCGTTTTTTCAGGCTAAGTTAACCAGGTCCGCTCATAATGGATGGGTTCTAGCGTGTCTTGCTAAACCAACAGGAAGTTAGGTCATCTAAAAAGTCCATAGTTGGTAGTAAAGTAAAAGAAATATCTGCGTATGACAACTTTGATGACGTTCCCGTACCTGCTAGACAAACTTTGCAATTTGAAAAGTGCCTATGAAGATTTAATCGCACAAATGTCCTGATTGTCAGCCAAATTTTCTAATTGACTAGAGTTTTCAGGAGGGCCATGGTGTGGTTACATGTATCGCTTGAAATGAAAACCAAAAGCCTTTTCGCCTGACTCCAATTTACACTAAAATAGGAGTAGATGGGTTTTCCTATCGTCCGGCTCACACTCTTCCCCTGTCTTTTGAACAGGAGTAGAGGTATATCCCTTGTTTCCTGTTTAGGATTGGGTTTCCGGTTAATTCAAAAGTTTTTCTTCTCTCTTTCACGTCCGGTGGTCTCTTGCGTCTTGATGGTATTATTACATTGTTTGGGGTGATGCATCTTACTCTGCAACCTTCTGCATCCACTTGCTCTTCGATTTTGTACACGGTGAACATTATTATATATATATAAAAGAAAGCACTTCGCGGGAGTCGGTTTTCAAACATGTGGATGACGTGGCCAAGCCAACCTAGTCGTCGATCGAGAAGAAGCATGGTTTCGATGGTCACTGACTGTGATTGATTCTAGATTTCGATATCTGGTACCTTGTCACATCAGCGTAACCTAAGAATGGTTGGCGACAGGACACTCTTGGAGTCGTTCTTTTTTTTAATCTATCATTTCACAATCGTGAAATTGTAGGAATTTATCCTTTTGCACATATCCATATATACAGTACTGTGCAAAAGTCTTTGGTCACTTTAAACTATTATGAATTTCTAATAATTGCCAGCTTATAAATGGATGTTTCACATTGCGTTTTCATCAGATGCGTGACAACCCTCACCAAAAAGAACATTTTTAACAGCTGGAGATTTTGTTATTAAGGTTGGTGCAAAAATAATGTCGTTTTTTGACGTTCAACTTTATGTGAGAAAACGACATTATTTTTGCACCAACCTAATATTAAGGTATTATTATTTCCAAACCTCCATTCATCATCTCCCCTGCCAATGCTTTTTTTTATAGAATCTAACCTTACTAAATTCAATTTGCCAAGTATGAAAGATCTTCTTACTTATTTAATAACTTATTTAAAAAAAAAATGTATTTGTTCATAATTTTTTAATTGCAGGAATTTGTCTTTTTAACCATACCCATATATACAGTACTGTACAAAAGTCTTTGGTCACTTTAGACTATAATGAATAATTGCCAGTGGCTGTTTAGCATTGCATTTTCATTAGATGCATGACAACCACCATTAAAGAAATATTTTTAATAGCAGGAGATTTAACAACTAGATCAATTATGACTGATTAGTGAGTTCAATCCTCACAGTGTGACCCGTTTTTTTCAGCCTTGTGCCACAACTAACCTACATTTTATTAAATCACTATTGGGCACTCTGACGTGGTTAAATGATTAGAAAACTTGTCTTGCTAGATCAATTATTACTGAGTAGTGAGTTCAATCCTCACTGGGTGCTCTATACTTTTAGCCTTGTGCCAAACTCAGCTATGCTTATAAAATTATCAGAGCACTTCTACATGGTTAAATGGTTAGCAAACTTGTCTTGCTAGATCACTTATGACTGAGTAGTGAGTTCAATCCTCACTGGGTGCTCCATACTTTCAGCCTTGTGCCACATCTAATCTATGCTTAGAAAATTATTAGCGTACTTCTATGTGGTTAAATGGTTAGAAAACTTGTCTTGCTAGATCAGTTACAACTGAAAAGTGAGTTTAATCCTCACTGGGTGTTCCATACTTTCAGCCTTGTGCCACATCTAAGTTATGCTTAGAAAATTACCATATATACAGTACTGTGCAAAAGTCTTTAGTCACTTTAAGCTATAATGAATTCCTAATAATTACCAGCTTGTAAGGGGATGTTGTGTTCTCATTAGACATGTGAAAACCCTCACTAAAAAAAAAAAATGATGGATTATTTAAGTAATTTCTTGTTTCTTATCTTCGATGATATGAAGCTTCTTGGAGTTGCAATCTGCAGGCATCTTAGTTAAATATGTAGTAGATTTAGCCAGCTTATATGTGGATAGTTTGTACCCCATTTTCATTAGATGTGTGATCCCCACCGGAGGAAAAAAAAACGTCTTTCAAATATTTTTTGCCACTTCGCATAAACCAATCCAGTCAGTGTTTTAAAATAGAAAAAGCATCTTACTTTACACGACCTCCTTTCGGATAAACAACATTGCTTCAGGTCTACTGCCGATGTGTTAACAGTCGTCACCAAATTTGTCTATCAAGCTTTACATAAGAACGGCGAAGCTTGAACTGTGGCCCCAGATATCTCAAAGGCGTTCGGCAGGTTTTGGCATGTTGGCCTTCTCCACAATCGCAAGGGCTATGGTGCCTCTCGACGAATAATTAGCCTGATCGTTCCTAATAAATAATGTAATGAAGGTCGTGTTCTATAGCATCGCTACCTGTTTATTTCATATTAATGCAGGCGTTCACTAGAGCTCTATCCTCGAATCTACACTGTTTCTGATCTTCATCAACAACTTTCCCGATGTCATCAATTCCCAACTACGTCTCGAATCAGATGACACAACTATTTACACCTGTTTTAGTAATAAATCCGACAGATTCGACATGGCTCTCCACAATTACCAGCCCTTTGTAGTTCGTAATAAAGTTTGTCTTTTTGCTCACTCTTCTAATCTGTTCTGCCATCCATTTTCTCAAGCTCGACAGGAAGGTTATACGTTGTTTTCCTCTTGCCTTCGATCTGTCCTGTGGGTATCAATTTTTTCAAGGCTTCTTTACTCATTATGTAACCTCGAAATTTCAACTATCTCTTTCTGATGTTAAGCGTGTCTTTTTTGTTTCCATTTACACCAAAACTTCCTCATTACTCACGTGTTTTCTCCATGGTATTCTCAGTATCCTTTTGTAGAACCATATTTTTGTTGAATCAAGTCTCTTCTTCATCCATGTGTAAATCGACCAGCATTCACTGCCAGATAGGAGGACTGATATTACGTAACAGTTCTGTGCTTTTTTTCTTTGTTTCTCTTGCTTCAAGTCTCTTCTTCATCTGTGAGGAGATTGTCCAGCATTCACTGACATATAGGAGGACTGATATTACGTAACAGTTCAGTACTCGTTTCTTTGTTTCTGTTGCTTCAAGTCTCTTCTTCAATTGTGAGAAGATTGTCCAGCATTCACTGCCATATAGGAGGACTGATATTACGTAAGACTTCAGTACTCTTTTCTTTGTTTCTGTTGCTTCAAGTCTATTCTTCATCTGTGAGGAGATTGTCCAGCATTCACTGCCATATAGGAGGACTGATATTACGTAAGAGTTCAGTACTCTTTTCTTTGTTCCTCATCTGTGAGGAGATTGTCCAGCATTCACTGCCATATAGGAGGACTGATATTACGTAAGACTTCAGTACTCTTTTCTTTGTTTCTGTTGCTTCAAGTCTCTTCTTCATCTGTGAGGAGATTGTCCAGCATTCACTGTCATATAGGAGGACTGATATTACGTAAGAGTTCAGTACTCTTTTCTTTGTTTCTGTTGCTTCAAGTCTCTTCTTCAATTGTGAGGAGATTGTCCAGCATTCACTGCCATATAGGAGGACTTTTATTACGTAAGAGTTCAGTACTCTTTTCTTTGTTTCTGTTGCTTCAAGTCTCTTCTTCATCTGTGAGGAGATTGTCCAGCATTCACTGCCATATAGGAGGACTGATATTACGTAACAGTTCCGTACTTTTTTTCTTTGTTTCTAACGATTTTTTCGATTTTTTAATACTTTGCTTAGGTTTTGAAAGGGATCATAAATACGCTTTCGGATTTTAGTTTCGCACTTTCCGTCCTCTGTTAAAACACTTTGCTCATATTTAAATGTTTTTACAGTGTCCCACGAAAAGTTTTTAGCTAAGAGAAATAAACTACATCCAATTTCAAAAATTAATTACGTAATACCTACTCAGCATAAATAAACAGTATTTGGAACTAGTATAGAGTAAGTCCTCCATTTGCTTGTTTCAGTGCTTGTATTCGACCTTTCATGAATTTGATCAAGTTATCAGCAATCGTCTGATTTATATTTTGCCACTTCAGTAACAATGTTTCTTTAAGGGTTGCCACTGATGTGATTTTGGTTTCACGCTCTCGAAGTCTTTAGTCAAGGTGACCACAAACGTACTTTATTGGATTCGTGTCAAGACTTTGGGCTACTCATGGCAGTGACTTGATTCCTTGCTATTCGTTCCAGGCCTTTGCTACTTTGGTCGTATGATATGGCGCTCCATCTTCTTGAAAAATGTAGACATTCTTACCAATCTGATTGGTTTCAAATAGTGCGAGTAGCCCTTTCTCTAATATTTGACTGTATTTTGGACCATTCAACCGCTTGTCAACAAGATTCAGCTTAGATCTCCCTCCAAAACAGACAGCACCCCACGCCATTACTCCAATCCCTCCATATTTCAAGGTCGCCTGCAGACATTCAGTGTTCCAAGTCTCATTCTGATTTCTCCAAACATAAACCTGTCTCGAATTCGAATATTGGCAGAATTTACTTTCATCTGACCCAATTACAGACTGCCAAAATTCATAATCTTTGCTCTCAAATTGTCTCGCCCAGTTCATACGCCTGTTACTGTTAACCTCTGAAATCAAGGGCTTCTTTTTTGCAACTCTTCTTTGATAGTGTTGTAGCCTTGTCAGGGCCAGAAATAAAGACAGAAAGAGAGGAATTGAGTTAAACAAATATATTAACAGAAATAGTAATATAAACATATACAAACGAGAGTTACAGTAAGTATTTTCGGTTACTGACTGCTGGAAACTTCCCTCTCTAAAAGGCAGTACCTGCTCCTATTTATAACTGGTAGAGTCCATGCGTGCATGGCTAAATTACCATAACAGATAGCCTAGCTCTTTCAGTCTTTCTCACCGCATATGGCGACATTTCCATGCTGTTGGCGACATCTTTGACGCTCTGACGACGGTTTCTGATGACTTCCCTATTCAGTGCCGTTTTCGTTCGCTCAGACACGATGCTTGGTCTTCCTGAACGTTGTTCCACACGACAGTGACCTTCTTCATCAAATTTCTTGACAATATTATTAACCATTTGATGATTAACCTGGAAAAAACTCGCTATTTCTCTATTTGACTTGTCACACTGATGTCATTCTATTACTTGCCCTCGTTGAAATTCACCAACTTCCTTACACGAACTTTCATTGCAAAATATAAGTCATTTATTGTTCATAGATGAGAGTAGCTTGATACTAACACGGTATTGTCTGAACAAAAAGAAGAGACGTTATTACACAAGCCGAAATTGCTATAATCGAGGGTGGCTAAAAATTAATCATAGCCCATTGTATTTGTTTGATTTTTGTATCTCCAATTTGTAATTGGATGTTAGGCTGTTCCTTTTGCTAACAATCATGCATTCTGTCTTCTTGCAATTGATGTTTAATCTTGTCTTTCCTTCACTGCCTTCTGTAGTTTTCTTTCTGTGTCTGATATCAACACTGTGTCATCTGCATTTCTTATGTTAAGATTGTGAACGTCAATAATGAATCCTAGTAGAACTTCTAATTCTCTCAGAAACGTATAGGTTCTTGATTATTCTAATATCTTTCCCAAATATGTCAAGGTCGATGAGAAACAGATCTTTATGGTGTACTTTATCGAACGCCTTTGCGTAATCTATAAAACACAGGTACACGTTCATATTGCTCTTTTTGATAACATTCTGAGCATAAACATAGCGTTCCTTCTCCCAGTGTTTTTTACGAACCCTCGCTGCTCTTGACATATTCCCGGCCGGGTTTTACTTCTGGCTCTATTCTTTAGAATTCGGATGATAAGTTTTGTTATATGGTTCATTAGGCTGATTCTCTAATAGAATTTCCATTCGTTTACATCTGGTTTCTTAGGCAGTGCTATGAGAATAGATCTACTTAGGTCCTCTGTTATATCACCGACTATGTGAACATTGTTCGAAAATAATTTTTCCAAATACCATTTATTCGAGTTGTAAATTGTTTGAATGAAAATTAATCGAAAGGACAATTATATTAAATGATAATTATTCGAAATGCAAAATTCTTTAGTGCAATAAAAATTAAAAAATTAAAAGAGGAAATACACAAATAAGTATTCCAGATACAATTATCGTTAATAAAACAATTTGGTAAGAAAAAATCCTTATAACCTTAAGTTATATGATACTGCATAGTCAACTACTGATGACTATTCGTTAAAAGATGCCACCAATTTTTTAAAATTTCTATTTACGTTGCAGTATTTCTTGGCGCTCTTGATATTTTGACAACTTCCTCTCACTTTTACGATATGAATTCCTTGCAAATCCTGTTCTCTTTTAAGAGTGTCTAAGAATTTCTATATTGTGGGATGATGGGATGACATTTGCTGTAAAAAAAAAAAAAGAAGCCCTATGCCATCCTGCAAGGTTATTATTAGTTCTAGGTAAATCAATATCGACTCTTTCAAAGCAAGACCACATACATATTTCAAACATAGGTAGTTCGAATAATTATCATTTAATATAATTTTCCTTTCAATTAATTTTCATTCAAACAATTTACAATTCGAATAAATGTTTTTCGAAGAATTATTTTCAAACAATTTTCTCGATACGATATCAGCGCTGTGAGCACTGTTTCATTCATTATTTCTGTAATTTTGTCTATGCCGAAATTGTCATGGGGCCCACCCCTTTTTCTATATAAGTGGACTCTACCAAGTGTACCTGGACTGCTGCCGTTAAATACCCAGGGTTACAGTCAGTGAGGGTAGTCGGTAGTCGGATTTCATTCGATGTCGGACGACCGGCTGAACGGTTGAACTCTCTGTCTTCAGGCGGGGAGGAACCCGAAAGAGGCTACGCCGAAGGGCGGATTCTCGTTCGGGGAGGTAAACCGACCCTGAACCCGTTTTTCGGGTTCAAAGGGTATATTTTTGGCCGAGCCCACGGGCTCGGATATCCCACGTTAAACCGGCCTTGTGCCACATGATGCCCTCGTGGGGGGGGGGTGACTAAATACTAGTCGGTAGTCGGATGTCAGTCGATGTCGGACGACCGGCTGAACGGTTGAACTCTCTGCCTTCGGGCGGGGAGGGACCCGAAAGAGGCTACGCCGAAGGGCGGATTCTCTTTCGGGGTGGTAAACCTGACCCTGAACCCGTTTATACGGGTTCAAAGGGCATATTTTTGGCCGAACCCACGGGCTCGGAGATCCCACGTTAAACCGGCCTTGTGCCACATGATATCCTTGTGGGGGGTGACTAAATACTACTCGGTAGTCGGATATCAGTCGATGTCGGACGACCGGCTGATCGGTTGAACTCTCCGCCTTCGGGCGGGGAGGAACTCTAAGGAGGCTACGCCGAAGGGCGGATTCTCTTTCGGGGAGGTAAACCTGACCCTGAACCCATTTATACGGGTTCAAAGGGTATATTTTTGGCCGAGCCCACGGGCTCGGAGATCCCACGTTAAACCGCCTTGTGCCACATGATACCCTCGTGGGGGAGTGACTAAATACTAGTCGGTAGTCGGATAGAGAGAGGATATACGGATAGTGAGAGAATATACGAACGGAGATAGTGTGAGGTAACCTCTTGTAGAAGTCAGTTACAAGCACGTAGACTCTAAGGAAGTCCTATTTCGAGACTGTATATATCTATCTGTATTTGCTACTAACCATGTTCCTGGACTTACTAACAGTATTACTCTTTGTATGATTGTGCAAATACATTTTATTTCATATATTTAATTATTGCGTTTGTCATTCCTTGGAGACCGAATTCATCTCGGAATCCACAACAGAAATCATCTAAGACTGCCAGCATCTTTATTACAATTCAGTTTGGCCCTTGGGCTGTTAACAACCATCTAACACTCCTTTCTATTTTTATACTTAGTTATATTATTGAAATTTAGTATTTTTTTAACGGTACGATTAAATTCGTTACACTATTTACATTGTTCGAACTGTTGTCCTCATCTTTATTGCTATATTCACAACATTTCGACCGTTGTACGCTCCAGCCTTCCTCAGGTGATATTTGTTGGAATTTCGAACAGAACCATTTATTTAATCCACGGGGCTAAATTGTTCTCATGCCTTTAGATATTTCAGTTTTTTAGTATCTGTCTATATTTCTGAGATGAGGTATTATGTACATTATTTACATTATTCGGACTATTGTCCTCATCTTTGTCGCCATATTTATTACAACGCTTCGGCCCTTCAGTATCTGTCTATATTTCTGAGAGGAGGTATTATGTACATTATTTACATTATTCGGACTATTGTCCTCATTTTTGTCGCCATATTTATTACAACGTTTTGGCCCTTCAGTATCTGTCTATATTTCTGAGATGAGGTATCATGTACACTATTTACATTATTTGGACTATTGTCATCATCTTTGTCGCTATATTTATTACAACGTTTCGGCCCTTTAGTATCTGTCTATATTTCTGAGATGAGGTATTATGTACACTATTTACATTATTCGGACTATTGTCCTCATCTTTGTCACCATATTTATTACAACGTTTCGGCCGTTGTACGCTCCGGCCTTCTTCAGGTGGTTGGAATGTTGAAAAGAGTGTCAGTTCAATACCCGGTTAAGGCAGTGGAGAACTTTCAGAGGGAAATTAACTGATAACTGGCATCCATTAAACATGGCACGTGGAACTAGAACAGTCTACCCCAGTGAGCTAAATAAAGGATTCAGTTCGACATTCCAACCACCTAAAGAAGGCCGGAGCGTACAGCGGTCGAAAAGTTGTAATAAATAAGGCGACAAAGATGAGGACAATAGTCCGAATAATGTAAATAATGTTCAGTTTTTTAGTTAATTCTAATTGATGACACAATTCTCAAAATTTTTGTTTCAGGGGCTAAACTCACAAGTCATTAGGTTAAGTCACTTTTGGATCAATCAACCAACGCTTTTACCCACGATCTATCCTTAGGGACATTAGTGAGTGATTTTGCGACTTATAAATCTAAAGTCTCAACTATTTTTACCATAGCTCATTTATTTACAATTTTTTTTACAGTTGAGTTTCGTCGTGAATATAGCAACAAAGATGAGGACAACAGTCCGAACAATGTAAATAGTGTAACTAGTTACAATACTTCATCTCAGAAATATAGACAGTTCCTGAAAAAGGCTGGAGCGTATAACCGCCAAAACGTTATGAATATGTCAATAAAGGTGAGGACAACAGTCTGAAAAATGTAAATAATGTAAATAATTACAATACCTCATCTCAGAAATATAGACAGATCCTGAAGAAGGCCGGAGCGTACAGCCGCCAAAATGTTGTGAATATGCCAATAAAGATGAGGTCAACAGTCCGAACAATGTAAATAGTTACAATACCTCATCTCAGAAATATAGACATTCGATTAAATTCAGTCAGTCAATTATGTGCCATCCGCGATACACGCTTAGGCGATCATGTATCATTCGATACGTGACTGACGAGGCAGATTTTTCCCCCGCAGCGTTGCCTTTTCTTTCTGCGGTAGACCTGTTGCCATCCAAAGCTAGAGAAATCCCGTCAGTCCTGCTATTTACTCATAGCTGGGAGGATAAGAAGAGGATTCATACCTTTCCTAAGGGTATTAGCACGTAAGTGATGGTAATTGAATCGACTGGAATTCGAACTCGGCTCTCCGATTCCTTAATCCGAGCTGATATCCATTACTCCACTAGCTATTCATAAAACTTCGTCTGAGGAACCGAAACGAGATATTGCTGTAAAGTAGATGTAATAAAAGATATGGTGATATATTTGGTGAGTGGATAAAAAAAAAGGTATAATAATATAGTTAAATGACTGTAGTGGAAGGTGTCTGTGACTTAATAGGTAATGCAGCTATCATATTAAGATCGGTTTCCTAGAGATAAAAGGCACCATTTCAAGTATCGCTTCAGGTTTTTTTGTCCACATTGTTCACCGACATCTACAGAAAGGTGGTATCAGTACAAAAGAAAAAAAAAACACAACAATAATGCAGCTGAAAATAAAATGAAAGAAATAAAATAGAACACCCCCCCCCCAAAAAAAAAACGAAGTCAAAAGAAGAAATGAAAAATATATATACATATAAATATTAACATTCTACAGCTTTATAACAAGGAGACTTCAAAAACAGAAGAGTTCTATTGAAGTGGCTGGTTCTTCTAAAATCTGCGATACCTGATATCCGCGTTGTGGATGAATGGAGGTCGATGAAAGACGAACGACCCTGTGATGGAAGCTGATTCAAAACTTTGGAAAACCTTGTTTGAAATTTATACCTAAAGACCCTAATTTCCCGACCTCAAAAGCCAAGCCTTTCCCCCGATCCTGCCGTACAGCTGGCATCTAGCCACCTACAAACGGCCCATTTGATATCGATAGTCTTTTCATAAATATATATATATATATATATATAGGGGGGGTGCGTACGTGTGTGTGCATGCGTATATTTGTGAGTATGTCCGTATATATATATATATATATATATATATATATATATATATTTTATGAGTGTAGCATTTTTAAAATCAAAATTATGGTTGAATTTATTTCTATGTATGACTAGTGCATTAGCTAAGTTGTTTTTTGTGAGGTCTCTTTTGTGCTCATAAATGCGTTTTTTCAAACTTCTACTTGTTTCTCCAATATATTGAGAGGAACAGTTTTGGCAATTTATTCTATAAATGCCTGCTTCAGAAATATTACACATTCAAAAACCTACAATACCCATATCATTTCATTCACAACGCAAGAAGAAAGGCATACAAAATATACAACCGCAACAAGACTAATAACATAATCCGCAATAGTAAATCACATGAAAACAGATACATAATACTACCGACCAATTCTGTCACGTCCACTATCCAGAATAACCTATCCCATCTAAATAATCTTGAAATAGTCATAAACACATCCAAAACCATTATGGATATACTAAGAGCTTCAAACAATAATAGCACTAATATTTCTGAAGCAGGCATTTATAGAATAAATTGCCAAAACTGTTCCTCTCAATATATTGGAGAAACAAGTAGAAGTTTGAAAAAACGCATTTATGAGCACAAAAGAGACCTCACAAAAAACAACTTAGCTAATGCACTAGTCATACATAGAAATAAATTCAACCATAATTTTGATTTTAAAAATGCTACACTCATAAAAAAAGAAAATAACTCACTCAGAAGGAAAATTATATATATTCCAGCGTGCGATGTGTAAATTGTCGCTATTTTGTATTTTTAATTTTGCGCAAGCGCACTGTTTGTTTCTTTATCTTATTGGCTGCATAGTATAGTAGGATCATTTGGACACCTTCTGTGAGAAAAAGACCACCATAACGAAATTCACTCCGCCATAACTTTGAGAATGCCATGCTGTACTGTTTGCCATTTGCAACGGAAGCTCCAATATGAACATTTCATTTTCGGTGTCAATCTGAGAACAGAGCAGAGGATTCGAAAAGGGTTGGATGAGTCTAATGGTGATTACGAAGATACAGCAGCAAAATTCACTCTGGTCGTTCTGATAAGAAAAGAACTGAATTTGTTGGTGAGGGTCTCAGACTCAACACGGTGGCCTACAATGCCTTGACGTGGTGGTGCTGCCCTGGGTCAAGAGGGTGGCTGCTGGAAGACCCTATGTCTGGCAACAGGACTCTGCACCATGCCACACAAGTAGGAGAACCCAATCGTGGTTGTCAAACAATTTTGCAACCACATCACCCCTTACATCTGGCCACCTAACTTCCCAAACTGCAATCCCCTTTGATTATTATGTGTGGGGTACAGTTGAGTGAGAGACCAACAAAACCGAAGGCAAGGATTATGGCAGCATTCTCCAACTTAAACAAGGAAACCATCCAGAAGTGTTGCAGGCGATTCCAAAATCGTCTAGAGGCCGTGGCTGAAACCGATGGCGATTTTATAGAATAAATTTACTCTTTTGCATTTCAAGATATTTTGGTTTAATTTTGGTAAATACAGTGTAACCCGGATATAAGAGACCCTGGTATAAGAGAAACCCGGATATAAGAGATATTTTATCTGGTCCCAAATTAAAGCCATACTTACCTAAAAAAATAGACCAAACCCGGATATAAGAGAAACCCTAGTATAAGAGAAACCCGGATATAAGATACTTCTTCTTCGGTCCCGACAACTCTCTTATATCCGGGTTACACTGTATATTTGTTAAAATGATATCTCAGTGTTATTTTACTTTTTACGTCATTTAGACGGCAATTTATCCATTGCAGCCTGTATATGTACGAGTATATATACGTGCATATACACACACACACATACACATACATACATATATATATATATATATATATATATATATATATATATATATATATATATATATATATATATATATATGTACGTTTATAGTTTATATAATATATAAGGTTTATATAAAAGTTTCCAGCAACATCTTTTAGGTGGGGGTCAGAAATTGTTTTTTGCTCTTCCATAAAAATTTCTGCACGCACAAAGACACACACACGCACACAGACGTGTGTATATATATATATATATATATATATATATATATATATATATATATATATATATATATATATATATTATGAAATGGATTAAGTCCGACAGTTATTTAATATATTTTTTATGCGATATTTTTACAGATACAATTTATTTCAGTAAATGCTCCATTTTTTTTTTACTTAAACAGTATTAATTAAATTTACCGGCCTGAATGTTCGAGAAATTTCATAGAAAATATGGGTTCTTCGACATGAATCGAACCAGTATACCACCAAAATTCGGACATTGCTAACCAGGTGCTTCTCTGTAGCTGAATAGTAGAGAAAGCCGGGCTAAATGACGGTTTCCGTATAGAAATACAGGCTCGATTCTCAGTGCTCGGCATCCGTGATATTGAGCTCTTTCCATAAGGAGCATCATATATTCCAAGTACGGGTTAGAAACACCCGTACTTGCTAAGCATGCAATTATAATGACACGCAAACATTGTAATCTTTATTACTTTAGTGACAGTCAAAAGTGATTGGATGAATCCATGAAATGGATGGACACGATAAACGAACTTTGGAAAGTTAATTCTGACATACCACAGCTTAGCCGGACGTTAAAAAACTAAATTAAAAGTTGAACAGACAGACCAGACGGTATTGTTTAATAAGACTTATTTGAAAGAATCCTTGTTACTTAAATACATACGTGTCTGTGTGTGTGTCAGTGTGTGTTACTCTCCCTTTTTTATTATTCATTCCTCTTGTTATTTGACATATCAGTTTATATATATATATATATATATATATATATATATATATATATATAGAGAGAGAGAGAGAGAGAGAGAGAGGGGGGTAAGAGCGATCCACAGATTCGTGATTCCTAAGTCCGAAAGTGAATTTTTAAAAATGAAAAATCTTCCATGAAGCTTTTATTTATTTCTGATTTCATGCTGATAGATTAAATTTAATATTTCCAATAACCCCAATACTTTGATCTATTTCAAAGCGAATTAAATTGAGAGGAATGGGATTCTTTTCCTTTGAAAACGCTAAAAGTCGATGATTTTAGCACCATTTTTAGCCATATTTCAGCACAATATAATTCTCTTTATATGTATATATATATATATATATATATATATATATAAAAGTGAACATAGAAGTCAACACTTAGAGGCGACAGTCTGTTTCATGCTATATGCATTCGTCAGGCCAGGATTGCATATAGCATGAAACAGACTGTCGCCTCTAAGTGTTGACTTCTATGTTCACTTTTATATTTACACACGCTCTATCTCTGATATTGAGCACTTTATTCCATATATATAGCACACCTTAAGACTATATTTCTTTATATATATATATATATATATATATATATATATATATATATATATATATATATTAGGGGGTGAAGTATAACAAAGTGTAAAAGGTTTTCGTGTGACCCGTTTCGTCCTTTAGGGCTTCAGCGGGCCAAGATTATGTTTATCTCATATATTTTCAAAACAACACAAAGAATGCATCTTAAACAGTCAAACATGAATACGAATTAACAACACCTTAAAACAAAACCACTTGAAAATGAGTAAAGAAATGTCCGAAAGCGCTTGGGACAATGGCCAACATGGACAATTTTGGCGCCCCCTTACTCCAACCAAACAGAAAAATGTAAGAACGCTGAAAAAACTAAATAAGAAATTTC
This sequence comes from Acanthosepion lycidas, assembly GCA_963932145.1. Lineage (NCBI taxonomy): Eukaryota > Metazoa > Mollusca > Cephalopoda > Sepiida > Sepiidae > Acanthosepion > Acanthosepion lycidas. Next base: position 35,230,692 of record OZ010614.1, on the reverse strand, counting down.
CTTGTTTGTTATATTTAAAGTTTAAATGCCCTTTTTGTTTCCATTTTCTCTAAAATTTCGTTGTTGCTCACATATTCCGCCCACGGCATTCACAGCATCCTTCTGTGGAACCACATTTCTGTTGCTTCAAGTCTCTTCTTCAAATATGAAGAGATTATCCAGCATTCACTGCCATGTAGAAGAATTTACATATAGTTCAGTACGCTTTCTTTTTTTTTTTTTTTCTAACGAGATTTGGCCGTTTCTTAATAATCTGCTTAGCTCTAGAAAGGCACTTTGGCTATACGTCTTCGGATTTCAGTGTCCTTTCTGTCCTCTGTTAAAATACATCCCAATGAATGTAAGCGTGCTACTAGATTGGCATTTAGGTCCCGTTCTTTTACGGTTGAAATAGTTAAAGGTAACCGCCACTTCTTCTCCAATGGTTTCTTTTCTTGCACTTCCCGACTGTGTAATTACCTTCCTCTTACTTGCTTCCCTGACAACTGCAATCTTCAAAAGTTTAGATGCAGCATCAACCGCCATTTTCTGTTGACTTGAACCCCATTCTTCTTTTTGTCCTTTCCCCAATCTCCTCCATACCCAGTCTTTTCTTTCACTTACACTATCTGTAACCCTCCTGCGTGTTAGTGTCACTCTGCCTTGCTTGGGGTGAAATATATATATATATTGAGTTGACCCATTAAATAGGTCAATGTCTGATCTTTACCCCCCCTTCCTCAATATTAAGTATTATAATAAAAAGAAATATAAAAATAAATTTTAAAACTCTCCCTTCCCTCTCTAAACTCGACTATGTCTCTCACACTATTCCTCACCACCTTCTATGTCAACTTATATAAGCTTAATACTGCTCGTCAAAAGTGTAAATTTTAAATTCATTTTTCAGTTCACCTTTTGAAAGTGAAGTCTGAAGATCCAGAGAAAAATAAAATTCTCTGGTGAAATAAATTATTACAAATAGAGCCTTAAAATAGTCTATTTTTCTTTAAATTAAATTATTCACTCTGACTTAACATTGAGCTCTCATGATTTCATCCTCCTTGGGATTATCCATATGGATTACCAAGATTTTCTTTACTTAAATACATATATATATATATGTGTGTGTGTGTGTTTCAGTATTTCTAATGATTTGGGGGGATTTCCGGTTGGTACTTGTAAATAAAACTTGCTTCCCATGTCAAAGCACTTTCAGTTAACAATAGCTATTTTTCGAAGATTTTTTTTTTTTTTTTGTGATGTCATCAGCTTATCTTTTTTATTATCGCGGTTCGTATCTTGGCTTTTATCGCTCTTCTTGAATTCACGTGGGAGTTTGTGTCTTCTAACTTCATATATATATATATATATATATATATATATATATATATATATATAGTGTTGATATATTTAAACTCGGTGGGAGAAAAACCCTGGATAGTGCAATTTTCAAATAAATTGGCATCCGAGGAAAAATGGAAAAAAACTGAAAGTACCAGAAACCTCCGCACAGGGCGAAAGAAATCGTCCAATATCTTATATATATAAATCCTAATGAGCCAATTCACCCTGATGATCTCATGTGGTGAAACCTCGGTAAGTAGTACCTGGCTCATTAGGATATATATATGTGTGTGTGTGTGTGTGTGTGTGTAATTCGGTAAAAGATGTGCATATCATGATGGAAAAATGCCACAAATGTTGTAAAAAGAAAGTTTTATCATCAAAATCTCGTGCTATCATTCTTTATTATTAAATTACATCTTCCACCCTTTTTAGAACATCTGTACATATTTCTGAGATGAAGTATTGTAACTATTTAAACTATTTACATTGTTCGGACCTTTGTCGTCATCTTTATTGTTCTATTCGCGACGTTTCGGTCGTTTTACGCCCCGGCCTTCTTCAGGTAATATACATTGGTAGCTTGTCCTAGTTCCACATGCCATGTCTTTTCTGGATATCTGCTTTTCTGGGAGATTCAGGAAAGGCATGGCACGTGGATCTAGAACAATCTACCCTGGTGAACGAAATAAAGGGTCCGGTTCGAAATTTCAGCGTATATCACTTGAAGAAGGCCGGAGCATACAGCGGCCGAAAGCTCGAGAATATGACAAGAAGGATGAGGTCTACAGTTCTAACAATGTAAATAGTGTAAATGCCTTTTTAGAACGTTTGAAATCTTGGTTAAAAATCATCGATTAGTATCGGAAATTTCAGCGTCTTTTTGCGGTGAAAAAAAAATACATTGATTTTGAAATTCTTGCAAAATCAAATAATTGTCGGATTTTAACAAGACATACAGGACTTATTTACATATGAATGAAATTATTTTAGAAATGTTTCTTTTTTTTAGAAAATCTTGGTAAAATCATGTTTTACATCTATTAGCCCCCCCCCCCCCACACACACATATACTTATTTAATTTTAGAAATTTTCTTCAGCTTAATGCTTATTTTTTGGGGTTGGTGCATAATTATCAGGCGTTTTTGTAGGCGAGTTATTTGTTAATAAAAAATTGTTTTGTTTACTTTTGTTTTAATAAAAATTTTATTTTATTTTCAGGTTATAAAAATGCGTGTCGATAATCATACGCTCCGGAATAATGATTTAAAAATGTTATTGTTGAATTGTTATGTTGCTTTTTTCATAATAAATATTGTCTTAAAACACCTTGGAGAATTAAAACATCGTTGTTTTTTTTTTGTTTTGTTTTTTTTGGTTTTGTTTTTTTTTGTTTTTTTTTGTTTTTTTTTTTGTAAAACAGGACCCCCAGCTACTGAAAATATAAGCTGAATATTAAAATAAAAAAAATACTATAAAAATAAAAACATTAATTAGAAAAGCTTTTGTTTTTATGAATAAGATATATTATGGAGACTATTGTCTTAAAATCATTTTTTCAATGAATAATGATTTTCTTTAAAAATTTTAATTAGAATAAATTATAAAGTTTTAAATCTTTGAAATGTCTGTATTAATTTGTACCGGTGAACTGATATTGTTATTAGGTAAAAATATATTTAATAATCACGAACAAAAGTTTTATTACAATTTAGCAACCCCAATATTTTAAAAAGAATTTTGCATTTTTTTGTGTGTGTATGTATATAAAAGTGCTGACCTTTTTTTTTTTCAAGTACGAAAGTTCATACACGACATTATCAAAAAATAATAACGATAACTATAGTAAATTTAAAGGCAATGTAACTAAAATTCAATAATCATTACATTACGGAGAATATTTTCCTATTTTTTTTTTTTTTTTTAGAGATTACTGAGTACTTAAAAAAATATATAAAACAGGAGCTCACGTTATATTCGCCAAATCATTTTTACAGATATGACTTCCGTAGAAAAAAGTAGATTAACTTCTAGCTGTCAGGCAAGCTAAAATGGTGCTAAAATCAGCGATTTTTAGCATTTTCAAAACAAAAGAAACTGCTTTTTATAAATTTAAATTCGTTTTGGAAGATAGCAAAGTAATTTGGTTATTGTAAATATTAAATTTAATCTATTAGCTTGAAATCATAAATAAATAAAAGCTTCAAGAAAAATATTTTATTTTTAAAATTCACTTTAAAACTTCATCACGTATCTGTAGATCGATCTCACCCTTTTTATCTATCCATCTCTCTCTCTCTCTCTCTCTCTCTATATATATATATATATATATATATATATATATATATATATACACACACACAAACATACATACATACATACATATATATATATTAGTGAATATTCATATTTTAATAGGCGCGCCGTTTATTTATTTAACAGTATATTTATTTATTTTCACCTACCGCCTTGAATATTCGAGAAATCTTATTAAAGAAAAATTTATGCCCATCGGCAGAAACCGAAGAAGGAGATATCGTTTAGACCAGGTTCGATTCCTGCTGAAGGGTCCAATTTTTTCTTTAATGAGAAATCTAGAATATTCATGCTGTTTGATGAAAATAAATTTTCTGCTTAATGAATAAACGGAGCATCTACTCAAATACGAGTATCCACTAAAAATAACGTTTAAAGTGATATCAATCTGTCGGATTAATAAAAATCTATTCTAACACACACACACACACACACACACACACACACATATATATATATATATATATAATTATGATTACTCTAAATTCCTTCAAAATTTCTTCACTGTGTATCCTAGCTTGACCCAGCTAATGCTCGTGAGGAGCGGCTAAGGTTCAATAAGCAGACGTGGCTCTTGTGGCACTGTTCCGAGGTTATCTGAATACTTCGATGAGTATCGCTGCGGAGCTGAGTGAGTAGCGGCGCTGTATCGAGTCTAGTTTGTGTCTTCTTCGTCACCAAAGATCGTGGTACAGTAGGTATGACGTTAACCTTGTATCCAAATGGTCTGGGTTCGATTCTCGCTAGTGGATGCGCACTGCTGATGGGGTCCAAATAGGACGAAACGGCCGTCCAGTGCTTTCTTCATTCTGTTAAAGATTATTCTGGGCTCGATGAATTATATATATATATATATATATATGTATATATATATATACATGCATACATACACGAGCATAAAATATATATATATACACGCACAACTTACACACGAGGTCTATCTGAAAAGTAACGGGACTTGTGTTACAAACAATTTGTTTAAATTCCAAACAACAAACTACATGGTTTCCTCTTCAAATTAATCCCCCTCGAGTCTAATGCATTTTTTTCATCCTTCTCTGCCATGTTTCTATGCACTGCTGGAAGGATACCTCTCAGACCCATCTTGACGGCCTCCACGCTTTCAAAACGGGTACCCTTGATGATCCCTTTAAGCTTGGAGAAAAGAAGAGTCACACGGAGCAAGATCAGGAGCAAGGATGTTGTTCCAGTACGGTGATGTGTCCTCGGCCTGAAACTGCCGGATGCGCAGGGCGTAGTGAGCAGGTGGATTGACGTGGTGAAGCAACCACGATTTGTCCTAACACATGTCTTGCATACGAAAAGAAAATGCAATGGTTGCATAAAGCTAAGGTTACAGTCATATGCCCCCAAGATATCATGTTAGAGCAGTGTTTCCTGCTATTTAAAAAAAAAAATCCGTAAACCTGCAATTTAAAAAAAAAAAATTTTTACAATATATATTTTATATATATGTAGCGAGATAGAACGTGATTCATGTTAAACGGATGAAGACTTGTTTTTTGGGTTGTTTTTTTTACTTTAGTCGTATTTTTATAGAACTTTGATTTTAACTAATTTACGAGAGATGTCTATTGTTTTTTGGTTGCTTTCAAGATAAGAATTTGTCTTTGAAGAAAGATTGCCATTGTTTGTGCTGGTCTTTTTGTAAGATCAAAAATCGAGAGATTGCCAGAGTACTCTTGTATTTCGATTTGTATTATTTGTTTACATGTAAAAATAAAACAGATATCGTCGGCGTTACCTCCGTCCGACAGATTTTGATCGACAGTAGAAAAATACACTTGACAGTTTGTTGACATTTTACCTGTATCAGCTGTGTTCTGACATCTGGCGAGTTAGTGTGTACACCGACTAAGCTGCTTATAGCAAGGCAACGTTAATTATCGGAGTTCAAACGTATGGAGCATTACACTGTGGGGACATTTAACATCCCTAGATCTGAAGCAGTCATGTATAAACTGTGGTTCGAGGGCCACATGTGGCCAGTTCGGCTTTCTGGATGGCCCGCCCAATTTCACGAGGAGAATGACATTTATTAACATTTTGTTTGTATCGGGATTTTCTTCTTATTAATTGGGCATCTGCCAACGAAAGGGGACGGAAAACTCCGGGATCAAACACTGGGTCACGACGCGCAGGGCACAGACAAGAATTCCACATGACAACACCAGACACACGGGACGAACGCAGCCAAGGCACCGGAAACACAAACAAGGACGAACGAATTTGAAACGACGTTGGGTAACACGAACAAAAAAAATCCTTGGTACAGCCTGGCAATTCCGTTGTGCAGTCAAGCTCTGGTATTTACTCGTCTCCATACGGTGACAAGATGTGACACAAGGTCGATGACCGGTTCGCATAAACCCGGGCTAAAAATTGCTTAGCCCCGAAACCCTAGGTTTCGTTGGCATCGGTATTGCTACTGATCCCCTTATTTAGTGCAATGAGGGGGTACTTCCTCAGGCAGTTGTTCCCCGGGACTGGGCACATCTCAATGTTTTTCTTAGTTGCGCCATGTCTGCAGACAGAGACGCAAATGACAGATGATAATAGCGCCAACAGCACAAACTACTACCACGATCTCGGTCTTCCCAGAAAATGTGTCTGTTTTATGGAGCCAAAAACTTTATCAGTTGGCTAGCAAAAGAATCATCTGCGTCGATAACACCGCTCAGGTCACCGTCCAGACTACCTCATGGGAAAGTTGGTAAACACTTTCTTTCTTTATAGTCAGGCGTTCCAGGATTCGCATCAGCTCTGTTTTGGCAGGCCCGCCATGTACTGTAATTCTGTAAAGACAGCACACTAAGCGTCGTCTCTTTGGCCGTCGGTGGCGGGTACAGTTATCCGTAACGATTGGCTGCTCCATCTGGACGATCACGGGTTCTTATTAATCCCCTTTAGCTCATGACGTTGTTAATTGGATCTTGGACGACTGTGTAATGTGTAATGTGACTTAATGAATTCCAGCTGTTTCAAGCAGATGGTTTTGGTTTGGGTGTGATGTAGATCTCAGTTGCTGCATCTTGATTGGTAGCAAGAAGCCCGAGCTCTTTGGTAGCGCGTAGAGTGCCATGTGACACACGGAAAAGTGTCTCTGCAAGCACCCCGGTAGGCCACACCGAGACCGCACTATGCTGTAGTCTTGGCCGCCTTTTGACCGGTTTGTATTGCCTTAGACGATGGACATTAGCTTAGATCTTGGCCTTTTTCATACTAAAATTTGTAGCAACGACTAATGAAAATAGAAGTAACGACGAGTCTTATAACACATTGGGGTCTTAGGGGCCCGACGTATACTGCAATCGTAGTAGCAGCGGTGTGATAGTGATCGGGACGGGTTGCTACGAGCTTTGATCGGACTGGTGTACAACGGGCGGTCGTGTCGCTGGTGGTCGGACCACGTGCGGGAGTGCCACGGACAGGAGCTGGACGCGCGCCTGTTTTTACGTCATAGATTGATTACGATCGACTAATAAGAATAGAAGTAAGGATACGAGTCTCATAACACATTGGGGTCTTAGGGGCCCACGTGTACTGCTGTCGTAGTAGCAGTGGTGTGTCTTGAGAGAGGGAGCCCGACGGAGCCCAACTCTCTACAAGCTGGTTTGTATTCAAAGCTGTCCTTCTCCTAGACCGGTTGTCACCCAACTGACCGGATATTTTACTCAGAGCTGGAGGCAAGAGATAGAGTCATACTTTTCCCATCCATTACACCACCGTACCTCCACCTGCAAAAGAATTACCTAAGTCCCTAAACCAGGCGGCTTTGTAAGGCTTTGAGCTAAAGAAGAATAAGTCGTCAATCTTTCCTCTCTTCAATCAGTTTGAAGTGTTGCCATCTTCTGCTGTTAACGGAGAATTCTTTGCTCATAACTTCTCTTCCATTTCTACTCTCGACTCCCCAGGAGTATCTGAGTTTTAACCTATGTGTGATATGCATATAACTCTGCCCATGGTTTCTACTATTATTTACAAATTGGATCCCCAACAGGTATACGGACTTGAAAGTATTGCTGTAATTGACCTCTAGAAATATGCTCCTGGATTGGATCATGACCTCTCTACAATAAATGCCTTGCTACTTCTTGCTTTCCAGCTTGTTGGAAATCCTCTTCTGTAGTTTCTGTTTTTAAGAACTCTAGGGAACCCTTTGATCCGTTAAATTATCAACATATTCGTTTTCTCCCTATTTAGCAAAGCACACACTCAGTTATGTGCCATGCGTGATACACGCTTAGGTGATCATGTATCTTTTGATACATGACTGACGAGGCAGATTTTTTCCGCAGTAGCTTGCCTTTTCTTTCTGCAGTAGACCAGTTGCCATCCAAAGCTATAGAACCCGGTCTATTCTGCAATTTACTCATAGCTGTGGGCGAGAAGGAGATTAATACCTTTCCCAAGGGTCAGTTAGCAATGTGCCATGCATGATACAAGCTTAGGCGATCATGTATCTGTTGGTACATGACTGAGGAGGCAGATTTTCCCGCAATAGGTTGCCGTTTCTTTCTACAGTAGACCAGTTGCCATCCATGGCTACAGAACCCGGTTTGTCCTGCTATTTATCCATAGCTGGGGAGAGAAGAGGATTCATACCTTTCCCAAGGGTCAGTGGGTCAGTTATGTGCCATGCGTGATACACCCTTAGGCGATCATGTATCTTTCGATACATGACTGACGAGGCAGAAGTTTTCCCGCAGTAAATTGCCATTTCTTTCTGCAGTAGACCAGTTCCCTTCCAAGGCTATAGAACCAGATCTGTCTTGCTATTTACTGATAGATGAGGGGAGAAGAATAGGATTCATACCTTTCCCATGTAAGTGAATGTAATGGATTCGACTGGAATTCGAACTCGGATCTCAGATTCATCGAGCCGAGCCGAGCCGAGCCGCAATACATTACTCCACCGTCCCTCAAAATTTTAAAAAAAACTCCACAACATCCACTACTTTCCACAAGTTCGTTCTTCTTCTTCCTCTAAGTGCCACCTTTGAGGACATGGGCGATCATGGCTCTCCACGACTCACTATCCTTTCTAGCTCTTAATAATGTTTGTATTTTCACTATCTCTCCTAATCCCTGTTCTGTCAACGATTTCCACAAGTTCGTTCTTCTTCTTCGTCTATATGACACCTTTGAGGACATGGGCGATCATGGCTCTCCACGACTCACTATCCTTTCTAGCTCATAATAATGTTGGTATTTTCACTATCTCTCCTAATCCCTGTTCTGTCAACCATTTCCACAAGTTCGTTCTTCTTCTTCCACTATACGCCACCTTTGAGGACATGGGCGATCATGGCTCTCCACGATTCACTATCCTTTCTAGCTCATAATAATGTTTGTATTTTCACTATCTCTCCTAATCCCTGTTCTGTCAACCATTTCCAAAAGTTCGTTCTTCTTCGTCTATGTGCCACCTTTGTGGACATGGGCAATCATGGCTCTCCACGACTCGCTAACCTTTCTAGCTCATAATAATATTTGTATTTTCACTATCTCTCCTAATCCCTGTTCTGTCAAACATTTCCACAAGTTCGTTCTTCTCCTTCGTCTATATGCCACATTTGAGGACATGGGCGATCATGGCTCTCCACGACTCACTATCCGTTCTAGCTCTTAATAATGTTTGTATTTTCACTATCTCTCCTAATCCCTGTTCTGTTAACCATTTCCACAAGTTCCTTCTTCTTCTTCTTCTATATGCCACTTTGAGGACATGGGCGTTCATGGCTCTCTACGACTCCCTATACTTTCTAGCTCATAATAATGTTTGTATTTTCACTATCTCTCCTAATCCCTGTTCTGTTAACCATTTCCACAAGTTCGTTCGTTCTTCTTCCTCTATACGCCACCTTTGTAGACATAGGCGATCAAGGCTCTCCACGGCTCCCTATCCTTTCTAGCTCATAAAAATGTTTGTATTTTCACTATCTCTCCTAATCCCTGTTCTATCAAACATTTCCACGAGTTCTTTCTTCTTCTTCGTCTATATGCCACCATTGAGGACATGGGCGATCATGGCTTTCAACGACTCACTATCCTTTCTAGCTCTTAATAGTGTTTGTATTTTCACTATCTCTCCTAATCCCTGTTCTGTCAACCATTTCCACAAGTTCGTTCTTCTTCTTCCTGTATAAGCCACCTTTGTGGACATGGGTGATCAAGGCTCTCCATGACTCCCTATCCTTTCTAGCTCTTAATAATATCTGTATTTTCGCTTTCTCTCCTAATCACTGTTCTCTCAGCCATTTCCACAACTTCATTTTTCTTCTTCCACTATACGCCACCTTTGTGGACATAGGCGATCATGGCTCTCCTCGGCTCCCTATCCTTTCTAGCTCATAAAAATGATTGTATTTTCACTATCTCTCCTAATCCCTGTTCTGTCAACCATTTCCACAAGTTCGTTCTTATTCTTCGTCTACATGCCACATTTGAGGACATGGGCGATCATGGCTCTCCACGACTCACTATCCTTTCTAGCTCTTAATAATGTCTGTATTTTCACTATCTATCCTAATCCCTGTTCTGTCAGCCATTTCCACAAGTTCGTTCTTCTTCTTCCTGTATAAGCCACCTTTGTGGACATGGGTGATCAAGGCTCTCCATGACTCCCTATCCTTTCTAGCTCTTAATAATGTCTGTCTTTTCGCTTTCTCTCCTAATCACTGTTCTCTCAGCCATTTCCACAAGTTCGTTCTTCTTCGTTTATATGCCAACTTTGAGGACATGGGAGATCATGGCTCTCCACGACTCCCTATTCTTTCTAGCTCATAATAATGTTTTTATTTTCTTTATCTCTCCTAATCCCTGTTCTGTCAACCATTTCGACAACATCATTCTTCTTCTTCCACTATATGCAACATTTGTGGACATGGGCGATCATGGCTCTCCACGACTCCCTATCCTTTCTAGTTCATAATAATGTTTGTATTTTCACTATCTCTCTAAATCTCTGTTCTGTCAGCCATTTCCAAAAGTTCGTTCTTCTTCTTCGTCTATATGCCACCTTTGAGGACATAGGCGATCATGGCTCTCCACGACTCACTATCCTTTCTAGCTCTTAAAAATGTTTGTATTTTCACTATCTCTCCTAATCCCTGTCCTGTCAACCATATCCACAAGTTCGCTCTTCTCCTCCGTCTATATGCCACGTTTGAGGACATGGGCGATCATGGCTCTCCACGACTCACTTTCCATTGTAGCTCATAATAATGTTTGTATTTTCACTATCTCTCATAATCCCTGTCCTGTCAACCATTTCCACAAGTTCGTTCTTCTTCTTCCTCTATACGCCACCTTTGTGGACATGGGTGATCAAGGCTCTGCATGACTCCCTATCCTTTCTAGCTCTTAATAATCTCTGTATTTTCATTATCTCTCCTAATCACTGTTCTCTCAGCCATTTCCACAAGTTCGTTCTTCTTCGTTTATATGCCACCTTTGAGGACATGGGAGATCATGACTCTCCACGACTCACTATCCTTTCTAGCTCATAATAATGTTTGTATTTTCTCTATCTCTCCTAATCCCTGTTCTGTCAACCATTTCCAAAAGTTCGTTCTTCATCTTCCTTTATATGCCACCTTTGACGACATGTGCGATCATGGCTCTCCACAACTGCCTATCCTTTCCAGCTCTTAATAGTATTTTGTCTTTTTGTTATCACTCCTAACTTCTTTTCTGTCAACCATTCACACAAGTTCGTTCTTCTTCTTCCTCTATATGCCACATTTGAGGACATAAGCGATCATTGCTCTCCATGACTCCATATCTTTTCTAGCTCATAATAATGTTTGTATTTTCACTATCTCTCCTAATCCCTGTTCTGTCAACCATTTCCACAAGTTCGTTCTTCTCCTTTGTCTATATGCCACCTTTGAGGACATGGGCGAACATGGCTCTCCACGACTCACTATCCTTTCTAGCTCATAATAATGTTTGTATGTTCACTATCTCTCCTAATCCCTGTCCTGTCAACCATTTCCACAAGTGCGTTCTTCTTCTTCCTCTATACGCCAGCTTTGTGGACATGGGCGATAATGGCTCTCCACGACTGCCTATCCTTTCTAGCTCATAAAAATGTTTGTATTTTCACTATCTCTCCTAATCCCTGTTCTGTCAACCATTACCACAAGTTCGTTCGTTCTTCTTCCTCTATACGCCACCTTTGTGGACATAGGCGGTCAAGGCTCTCCACGGCTCCCTATCCTTTCTAGCTAATAAAAATGTTTGTATTTTCACTATCTCTCCTAATCCCTGTTCTATCAACCATTTCCACAAGTTTGTTCTTATTCTTCGTCTATATGCCACCTTTGAGGAAATGGGCGATCATGGCTCTCCACGACTCACTATCCTTTCTAGCTCTTAATAATGTCTGTATTTTCACTATCTATCCTAATCCCTGTTCTGTCAGCGATTTCCACAAGTTCGTTCGTTCTTCTTCCTCTATACGCCACCTTTGTGGACATAGGCGATCAAGGCTCTCTACGACTCCCTATACTTTCTAGCTTATAATAATGTTTGTATTATCACTATCTCTCCTAATCCCTGTTCTGTCAACCATTTCCACAAGTTCTTTCTTCTTCTTCCTCTATACGCCACCTTTGCGGCCATGGGCGATCATGGCTCTCCACGACTCCCTATCCTTTCTAGCTTATAATAATGTTTGTATTATCACTATCTCTCCTAATCCCTGTCCTGTTAACCATTTCCACAAGTTCGTTCTTCTTCTTCTTCTATACGCCACCTTTGTGGACATGGGCGATCATGGCTCTCAACGTCTCCCTATCCTTTCTAGTTCTTAATAATATTTGTATTTTCACTATCTCTCCTAATCCCTGTTCTGTCAACCATTTACACAAGTTCGTTCTTCTTCTTCGTCTATATGCCACCTTTGAGGACCTGGGCGATCATGACTCTCCACGACTCCCTCTCCTTTCTAGCTCATAACAATGTTTGTATTTTCACTATCTCTTCTAAACCCTGTTCTGTCAACCATTTCCACAAGTTCGTTCTTCTTCTTCCTCTATGTGCCACCTTTGAGGGTAAGGGTGATCATGGCTCTCTACGACTCACTATCCTTTCTAGCTCATAATAATGGTTGTATTTGAACTATCTCTCCTAATCCCTGTTCTGTCAACCATTTCCACAAGTTCGTTCTTCTTCTTCCTTAATAGCCACCTTTGACGACATGTGCGACCATGGCTCTTCACAACTGCCTATCCTTTCTAGCTCTTAATAGTATTTTGTCTTTTTGCTATCACTCCTAACTCACTTTCTGTCAACCATTTACACAATTTTGTTCTTCTTCTTCCTCTATATGCCACCTTTGAGGACATAGGTGATCATGGCTCTCCACGACTCCTTATCTTGTCTAGCTCATAAAAATGTTTGTATTTTCACTATCTCTCCTAATCCCTGTTCTGTCAACCATTTCCACAAGTTCTTTCTTCTTCTTCCTCTATACGCCACCTTTGTGGACATGGGCGATCATGGCTTTCCACGACTCCCTATCCTTTCTAGCTCATAATAATGTTTGTATTTTAACTATCTCTCCTAATCCCTGTTCTATCAACCATTTCCACAAGTTCGTTCTTCTTCTTCCTCTATACGCCACCTTTGTGGACATGAGCGATCATGACTCTCCACGACTCCCTATCCTTTCTAGCTCATAATAATGTTTGTATTTTCACTATCTCTCCTAATCCTTGTTCTGTCAACCATTTACACATGTTCATTCTTCTTCTTCGTCTGTGTTCCACATTTGAGGACATGGGCGATCATGGCTCTCCACAACTCCCTATCCTTTCTAGCTGATAATAATGTTTGTATTTTCGCTATCTCTCCTAATCCTTGTTCTATCAACCATTTCCACAAGTTCGTTCTATTTCTTCCTCTATGTGCCACCTTTGAGGATTTGGGCGATCATGACTCTCCACAACTCCCTATCCTTTCTAGCTCTTAATAATATTTTGTCTTTTTGCTATCTCTCCTAACTTCTTTTCTGTCAACCATTTACACAAGTTCGTTCTTCTTCTTCTTCTTCCATATGCCACCTTTGAGGATATGGGCGATCATGGCTCTCCACAACTCTCCATCCTTTCTAGCTTTTAATAATGTTTTGTCTTTTTGCTATCTCTCCTAACTCCTTTTTTTTCAACCGTTTACACACGTTCTTTCTTTTGATTCTTTCTCTATGTGTCATTCAGTTATGTGCCTTACGTGATACACGCATAGGTGATCTTTTGATACATGACTGACGAGGCAGATTTTTCCCGCTGTAGGTTGTCTTTTTTTTTTTTTTTTTGCAGTAGACCAGTTGCCATCCTGGTCTGTCCTGCTATCTATACATATCTGGGGCGAGAAAAACAGGATTCATATTTTTCCCAAGGGTATTAGCACTGGATTCGACTGAAATTCGAACTCGGCTCTCTGATTACTCAATCCGAGCCGAAGATGCTGTTATGATTTGATTCATAACGCATGCGGTCAAATCATAAACATCCTACATACGGGTATTTCAAAATTACGCGGATAACAGACCTGTTACACTATTTTAAAACTTTTAGTCATTCATGAAGAGGTAGTAGGTTGCCATTTCTTTCTGCTGAAGACAAGTTGCCATCCCGGTCTGTCTCGTTATTTACCCATAGCTGAGGGGAGAAGAATTTATATTTTGACCAATGGTATTAGCACGTAAGTGAATGTAATGGATTCGACTGGAATTCGAACTCGTCTCTCCGATTCCTTAATCGGAGAGACTCTAACTAAATATCTAACTTCACACGTTCCTCTTACAAACAGTTTGGCTTTCGCTTCTCTAGGCCAAGCGCCGATGTGTTAAAAAGAATTTGTCATTAAGCACGACCAACCTCGGGCTGCGGCTTTAGATATCTAGAAGGCCATTTTTCTTGATCCCTTCACGTGTCTCCCAGGGCTCTAGAACTTAATTTGTTTCTTGCCTTCATCAGCGACCCACGCGATGTCCTCAGCTCCCACTCTGTAACTATGCTGATGACACAACGATATACCCCTAAGTAAGTCCAATACTTTCGATAAAGTAAAACTAGCAACTTATCTTAAAAATACTTTCAGTCACTTAACTGAGGAAAGAAATGGCTTGTAAATGTTAACACCTCTAAAACGAAACCGCTGTTTTTAATCATCTTGGAGAACTATTTTTGCTTCCCATCAGCATGGCTGATGCTAACCTCCATAATGTTTTCTCCTCCTCGTTCGCGCGTTTTCATGATATGGGATGATTGTAGTGAATTAATTGCTAAACCTGCCGCTAGAAAAGTTGGTTCACTGCGTCGTGCTAGACAGGGTTTTTTTACTGCTAGAATCAATATTGCATGTTTATAATATGTCCATGCACTAAATATTGCTGATACATCTGGTGTTCCTACTATGCATCACAAAATTGTTGACAAAATCCAATGAAGAAACTGTGATGTTATTGGCTCTGATCTGGCATCTCGTCGGCATTTAATTTCTTCGCTTCGCAGCGTGTTTTCCTTATCTCGTTTCTATAAATATTTTAGAGGAAACCTTTCTAATGAGGTTTCCTCTTTGCTATCTCAATCTCATGAAGGTTGTACTACTAGATTGGCAACTAGGTCTTATCGTTTTACTGTTTAAATAACGAGATGTAACCGTAAGTTCTATTTTAATAAGGCCTTCTCTTGCACCTCTCACCTGTGGAACTCTCTTCTGGCTTCTTACTTTCCTGTCTCCTACGGTCTCCAAAAATTTAAATGTAACGTCAATCGCCATCATCTGTCTTGCTCGAATCTTGTTCTTTTATTGTCCTTTCTCCTCCCTAACATTTTGTCATTTTCTTTCACTCTCAAACATTTGCGTCTTTGTGGCTCTTTTTAATGCATGGGGTAAAATGATTTAAAAAAAAAAGATCATTGATTATGTTCATTTGAATATTGGGCACATTTAATTTTTTAGTTTTTTCAACGGCGTCATTATTTTACACCTGTCAATTTTAATGAATATATATATATATATATATATATATATATGTGTGTGTGTGTGTGCGCGCGCGCGTGTGTGCGTGTGTGCGTGTGCGTGTGTGTGTGTGTATGTGTGTGTGTGAAGTAATCCACCGTCGTATAAGCATGAAAAACAAATGATAGAGAAAGTAATTTGTCCGTGGTGAATTTTACAAATACTTACAAAACAACTGGAGAGTACGGGCAAATATCTCTATAAATAATCACATAGGTATAGCTAGCTAGCTAGCTAGCTAGATTTGAACAGACTGATAGATAGATAGATAGATAGATAGATAGATAGATAGATAGATAGAAAGATAGATAGATAGATAGATAGAAAGATAGATTTGACAAACTGAAATAGATACATCGATAGATTTGACAGAATGGGATATATTTGACAGACTAAGACACACACACACACACACACACACATATATATATATATATATATATATATATATATATAT